>JAWLRI010000942.1:308511-380291 GCA_034781795.1 Crypturellus tataupa | reverse complement strand
ACTCCTCCCAGCTTCGTATCATCTGCAAACTTGCTGAGGGAGCACTCTGTGCCTTCATCCAGGTCATTGATGAATAAGTTGAACATTTTTAAGATAATACAGAAGGTTAATGCCTTATAGCCTTTGAAATGGTTTCTGTGCTATTCTTGGATAGTACAAGTATTTGGTTTCTATTTCTAGCTGCTCTTGAGTTATTGGCTGTTAATATCACATCCAAATTGAAATGAGAGGGAAGGAAAGTTAAAATGTTACAAAAATCAAATTATGTGATTTTATTCTTTGATATTGTGCCACTGCCAGGAATAAAATAAAATGCTTTTTACCATTTGATAATTGAGAACTTCAGTGCTCCATTAGTGTAAGGGATGTTCCTGTTAGTGATGGTCTATGAGATATTAACTTCCTCAGACTGGAATGTTTCTTTTTGGAGAGCTGTGGAGATTTGAATTCACTGAATCTTATGCTAGTGTAATTTTTATCCTTTGAATTATTCAAAGCCATGCAAAGCATACAGCAAAGATTACAAAATCATTTTGTATTCCTCTGTCTCAAAATTACTACAAGTTAATGGTGTTAGGAATGGATGTATTCATGCTGCTGAAATAAAATACTGATTTTCTTTTTTTTAATACAATCTGAAACTCATTCTTATGTCACATTAGGGCTAGGGGTTGTGCATGCATGGAATTTTTCCTGACTTTGGACAGGGATTAAGCCAAGCCAAGAAAAATGTTCCTATCCAAGAGTATTTACACTTGGAGTCAATCTGGATCTGATAAGCTGATGAACTGTGCCACCTAACTTGAAATGCTTCTGGACAGATACTGATTGGTGAAGTCAAGTGGCTGTTTGACGAGTCCAGGCCACTGCAATTGGGATACTTTGCACTCAGCCATGACTTGATTTCAAGGCCACACAGAGCAGATGATAGGAATAACTAGTTTGATCACCTGCATAATTCAAAGAACAAAAAAATGTAGGTAAAAGCTGTCAAGCCTGATAAATACTAGCTGAATTCAGGTACATCTTTGGAGAAACCTACAATCTTGAATTAAAGAGTAATTGATGACAGATTCCCTACTTGCTTTTGGGTATCTATTCCACTTTATTACTCATGGCTGTGGGCACATGCTTTTCCGTTCGATTGAACAGAGGTGTGATTTGAGTGGATTAAATGTATCCTGATGCCGACCGCTCTTCATTCGTGCTTTTTTCGTTGTGCACTTTTTTCAACTGTAATTCTCAACTTGATGAAAAATGTGCAAAGTCAAAATGAAATGACTAAATTACTGTAGACAAAAGACTAGCAGGAAATGAAATTACCAATGAGGAGACAATGAAAGAAAAGAATTTCAACTGCAGAAAATACCCAAGTTCCTCATCTTGTAATACAGTGAATATTCTAGCCTCTTTCCCAGTCATCAGAAGAGTTGCGTATCAACCCAGATAATTAGAGTAGTAGTGTTGAAATCACTGAAGTTGTTTAAGTTTGATTGAGAACAGAGCTTGGCCACTTATGATCCATTTTTAGCATATTACTCATACTAAAACTACAAAGATTGGTTTAGATTTCAGAACAGCTGTCTCTAACGTTTATTCGAGCAGCCCTGCCTAAATGTTCTTAAACTTCTGCTTGTCATGCAAGGATATTTCTTGAAGCTCTATAACAAAACTCTTGGAAAGGAAGACATTAGTTATTGCAACATAAGTGGGAATTTAAGACTGCACAGCCAGTCTATATTTTGAACTGGAAACAGTGGAAGAGGTGCATGGTAGGTGTTTATCTCATTGACTCACCGAGGCTTAGCAAGGCTTGGTGTTGCAAGGCTCAGCTCTAACTTACGAGTCTCATAGGTTTCTTTCTCTCTACTTATATTCCAATGTCTTTTAGGCATAGGCAGCTGGACTTTCTGGACACTGAACTCAGGAACAGAAAATACTTAGAATAGTAAATAGTTTTGGTGGTGGGAAGGGCTATTTCTCCTAATGTCCTCCATCTGTCTCACCCCTTCAATATGTATATAAAAATATAATTACAAATAAATGTCACACTGTAATTCCAGCCTGCAACATGGTGGCATCATTTTTGTACACGCAGCTACTCTGTCAGAATCCATAAGCTATGCAAATGATTTTCCAGAGATAATTTCTGAATTTCCGTGGGTCTTTCTATTTCAGGACCAGCCATACATCTTTCTCGGATGTTTAGGGGTAAATCTGATTATGCTGCTCCTTTTCCCAAATAACTTTGGATTATGTTTCAGCTGGCTTTAAATACATTAAAAAGCACAGTATAATCTACTTTTGCACCTTCTATTCTTGTAGTAAACAATTTTATAAGTATGACTTATAATTTTTATTAGATCAGAACAATTAAGTTAGAGCAAAGGTTATCGTATACAGCTTTCATATAGCTGTTTTATTTTGAACTGCATTTTTAAACAGTGAAAATTAAGCCATTTTAATTTACTTTCAAGGTAACATTATACTACTACAGTAAACTGACATGTAGGCAGTTGTCCCTAACAATATTTATTTTTATTCAAACACGGTAACAAGCACATAACCAGCACATTAATTTTGATGGCAAAATTCTTTTGGAAAAGTCAGTAGGGTTGTCTAGTCCCTGACTGCAAGGGAGATCTTTAACAGCCATTTGGTCAGCAACCAGAGATAGGCAGAAGGGACTTAGTTTTATCCTCTTATCAAGACTATAAATAACTTTATAATTAAAACATATAGCTTTTGTGGGTTGAAGTTCTGAAGTAATTCAAATTGTAAGAATACCTTATAATTTGATATCCAGTGACATCGCTTGACACACTGTTATTACATCTTCTGATTTGGACTGTATCTAGAATCTTTTCTAGGTCTCAATAGTGAATTTTGCCTTCAGCTGTGGATTCCCGAGGCAGTTGATGAATGCTGCTGTGCAGCGCTGTCTGTTTTGCTTATCATTTGCACGCAGAAGTGGCCTGTGAAGCTGAGAGTGTTGCAGGTGGTGGAGAGATCCGCACTGTGTGCTCCGTATTTATGAATGATCTTTCAGGAGAGAAGGGCCAGGGCTGAGCAGAGCGCAAGGATGCGTGCATGGGTCTCGAGGCTGCGTGGAGTCAAGAGCGTAGACGGGCCTCCGCTCATCTGTATTTTAGCTCTTAAAGCCACTGAAGTTCCCTTGTTTGTACCTGTGAGCACCTTAGGAATGTGTGTGTACTTGTCTGAGGTGTAAACCTGTGTTTTAAGCACTACACACAATTTTATACTGTGATATTTCTTTAATTCTCATATAAATGATTCCCAGTGTTGATTCCTGCGTACATGGGGAAAATAATAGCAGCACAGCCTGCAGTTACACTGGAGACACTTAAGTACCAGGGTACCAGATTGAGAGAAAAATCCTCCTGACTTGGGAAAGGCTTGTCCCAGCACGGGACTCTGCTCCGTGTCACAGCCTGTCTGAAAAGAGATCCCAGGCTCTTCAGAGCAGCTCAGCACCATTTACAGCACTGAGCAGCCTGATTGCAGCCAGCTCCCTTGTGCTCATTTAACATTTTCCTTGGCTTTTAACACTCCACTTAAGAGAGCCAGGGAGCAAAGAGAAAAAAAAAAAAAAAAAGAACCGTTAAGGAGTTAACTTGCAAACCTGTACCCATGTGCTAGTCTAAATCGGTGCTCTGTGCCGCTGCGGCAGCACGGCCTCCCAGTGCACAAGCCGGCTTGTTCAAAGATGGTATCTCCACGCCGCACTGCACTCTGCAGCACAAACACACCCACCGGCTCCTGCTGTTCGATTCCCCCTGTGTGCAGGGAAACATGAATTTTATAAAAATAAACAAAATTATGTCAAAGGAATTCATGAATCTGTGATCAATTGCTTCTCTTACTGAAAGCAAACTGCAGACTGCTGAGCCCGGAGCATATCAGAAGCAGCAGCAGGTCTGTATAACCCCATGTGTCAGCAGGTCAGATTGGCTTATTTGGTCCTTATACATTTTTTCTTCTAAGCTGCCTTTACTTGCTGCTTCAAGATAAGTACTCATGGGCACATGAGTTTCTAAAAGGTGAGGGAAAATAGAAAAAATGGAAACTGAAGGGCAAAATGTCTGTAACAGCTGAAGCAGAAAACCTGTAAGAAGATGATACTAACGTTTCTGTAGGCAGCTGGAATTCTGCTGATTCACACGCGCTGCAGATCCAGCCTGACAGCCCTGGAAAGGCCCGGCCAGGGAGCTGGATCAAATGTTTGGATTGTGAGAAGTGACTGGTGATTTGAGACTCCTCAGCATGACCTGGTTTTGGGGAGACCAGCTATTTAGTGCCTTAGGTAATCAGACCTTTACAGGTGAATGAAGTGGAGACAGCCTGAAATGAGAGTACATAGAAGAACTGGCCACTGTGGAAAACATTGCCAAAATCTATAAATATCTGTGAGGTAATAATAGAAATAGACTGTGGGAGGAAAGTGTTGCACTACCTGAGTCTATAGGAAGACAGGCAATTATTGGAGTTTAAGTGAAGGGATATTCCAGGCTCTGGAAGATGTACAGGCAAAATTATGTGTGGTAGATTGAAGTGCTGCTGCCCCCAGCTGTCTGCTTGTTCCTGCTCCCAGGGCCTGGCCGAGACCCCTGAGCAGACCATGAGGAAGGAATCAAGTGCACGTGCCTCCCCTGCACCCACTCGCTGTCCCAAATTTTAATGCAGACTCACCTCTGTGGTAAGGCCAGACTGGAGGCTGGAGTGACTTGGATGTGGTAGAGCCGGGGTAAACACCCACAGGAGTATCTTCAGCAGCTGCAGATGGACCCAGCAGTAGTTCCTGTCAAAGGCCATAGGCTAAATACTCCAAATAATTTAGAGCAGGTGGGTCTATGATGTCTCTTGGAGGGACATTTGTGGAATTTGCCTATTTTACATACATATGGCCTTCCTGTGCTTATGAAGTATCCGAACACTAGTCTGTTGATGCAGCTGTTTTTATGACTCCCAGTGTGAAAGGTTTGCGCTGTAATGGTGATGCAGTATCTGAAAATTGCTGAGTTGTGGTGGCATTAACAAGCTTCTGTTCTTTATCTAAGCTGTTGTAACTCTGTGTTTAATAGAATCATAGAATAACTCATGTTGGAAGGGCCCTCAAGAGGTCATCTAGTTCAAGCTCAGTTGTATGTTCCTGGTCTTCCGGTATAAAACATATTAGCATAAACCATAAAAATCTCTGCTGAGTTTTTAAGCTAAGATTCATTATTTCATAACGAATTCTAGAGGAATGGAAAATAGGTTGAAGAGAAGGTATTTAGTGGCAGCCATTGATTAGTCTGATCTGTGTGACAGCAATACTCAAAAGACACGGCCAGAAAAGCCACAGGTGGCACAGTGAGTTTGAAAGCAGAAAAATCAGACTTGTAATGCCAATATGACAGCAAGGGCTGAAGCTTGAAGAAGAAACTGATTCTATCTCTAAAGTGTTCAAAAGACACTTACTGAACAGTAGTGTGAATCCCATTGGCAGCAGGAAGAAATGAACAAACCCTTTTCCCTGATATGTAGAAAAAAAATTAAAAACTTTGAAGGTGGAATCACAGAAGAGACTACCTAGAAAATCATTTAAGGACATGTGGAAAAGAGAAGAGAAATAAAAGGCAAAGAAGACAAAGAGCGTGAAAGAGTGAATTGATTGATCCATCAGGCAACAGAATGATGTCTGAGCAGCTGTGAGGTGTGGCCTAGTGTGCCCTCAACTTGGCGCAAAGCCCACCGTGCTGGTGTGGGTATGAGATTCTGTTTTGGGCCCCCTACATCAGTATCAGCTAGGTAAGTTAGCTGGCTATGTAATTTGTGGGTAATAGATCAGATTACCATCTATCTCTGTTGATTTTCTCCATTGAATGACTTTTCTTCCTTCTGTAGCTCTGTGTAAGATCCTGAAGTAAAAGTATTATAACCTATATAGATGAAGACTGTTTTGCCTTGGAGTTCAGGTAGTGTGGACCATATTTGGACCTTAGGTGGACGTATGTATGTCTTCTGTCATCATATTGGAGGCCTTGATAATTTGGATCTCTGCACAGTAAACAAACTTATAGTGTAACATGTAGATTATATATAACACGATAAGGACACTTACAAGTTTGTACTGTTTATGTTTCAGATGATACAGACTGATATTTTTGTTCCTATCCAGTGAAGCTTGATGGAAAAGTGTCATACAGTGTTTACCTCTCAAAACATTTGTGTGTATTATCCAATGTGTCATATTTATCCATTTGTGCCGACAGCTTTAATGAACTGTGGGTCTTCTACATTTTATTTTCCCTGTGGTCACTGATGATTATGTGGTTGAAATCATTATTAAATGGTCAATGGAAACAAGCAATCAAGCAGTTTAACAAAAAGCCTAGCACAACCTAATTTGCTAGAACAAGAGAATAATGATAGTATTTATTAAATAGGAGGTTTAATGATGAAAATATAGTGAATCACAGTGTAACTAGTGGTTTTCATTTGTACTATTAATATATACACTGTCCCTTTTCTTTCTGATGATTTAATTCTCCTTTCCTCACCTCAAAAAATTACCTCTATGGGAAGCTCCTCTTTTAAGTTATATATTTGGAAAACTAGGACAGTTTCAATTCTTCCTTCCAGAAAGGTGCCTTCTCCTCAGGCTTCCTCTGAGTCATCATGGCTGTGACTCAGATGGCTTGCTTTCATGGAGATGAGTCACTCCAAATTTTCTGGCATTAAGACTATCCTACTATCTATCAGTGTGTTATCTGCTGTACACTGAGAAAATGTTCTGAACCACACAGTTTTAAGTAGACAACAGAGAGCTGTAATAGAGGAGAAGAAAAACCTTTAAGAAAGTGATGGTTAGTCTGCTTTCCCCTTTTGGGGGAGAGAGAAAGGTGGAAGATGATTATAATACAGATTATTCTGGTGACACTAGCAGATGTCATTCATTTGACTGCCAGATTCCATGAGCAGCAGATGAGAAGTGAATGCTAAAGAGAGACTCTTTGCTTGTTAAATGTGAGACAGAGAGGCTTAGGCTGTAATGGCAGAAGTCTGAAAGTAAGTCTTTCTCTCCTCTCTGATTGTTGTGTTCTTGTATAATAATTAGGAAGCAAATTAGCAGCTGTAGCAAAAACCTAAGAAGCTAGATAATAATCACGTAATATGCAAACTACAAGATCAAGTGTTTATACTTTTGTGAGCTTAGTTTCTGTGTTCTTCTAAAGTCCCAAAGAGATGTGGTAACAGCAAAGTTGGTTTTGCTTTAGTCATTGCACAGTAGACATGTATTCCTAGAAGGCACCCCAGGGACCTGGGCAAATTGTCTCTCTGGATCTCTCCCCAACTTTGCTTTTTCTCCTTCAAGTAAGGAAATGGCACCTCGACCGAGAACCAGGAAGAGCATGTGTATGCTTTCTTGGACCAGAAGAGCCTAAACCTAACATTCTGCAAGGCAAACACTTGCAAAGTTAGCAATCTTAGGCAGCTGAGCTCTGCTTGTAGCTCCATAAGCTCGAGTCTGGAAGAAGGGGTAGAGGATGCACTATGTTGGGAGATGCTGTTGATGCATCATGCAACTTCTGAGAAGTCACCTAGGGTGGTAAAGAGGTTTCCGTCCATGCTGCTGAACCTTCTTTTTAACTTTCTCCCATGGAACCCACCTTGACTCACTCGTTTAGTTCCAAACACGTCTGGAGAAAAAGCTACTGCTTTTGTGCTTATTTTGTAATGGCTCAATAATTAGAACTCTTGCCCGGGATGAAGAGACACGATTCTAATACTCTTCATCTTGAGTGAATGTAAGTTCACTCAAATTGGAAGACTAACACATCCACCAGGCTGATGCTGCTCTTAGCTAGGGCACTCATCTGTGTTCCTGTTGAAGATATGCCATGGTGTAACAATGATTCAGGTCAAATTTGGCAATAGAAGGGTTGGGAAAAGCACTTTCAAGTAATTTAAAGAATATTTGGTTTCTGCGACTTGGTCAGGTTTTAGCAGTTCAAAGAATGCGAGCGTTGGTTAAGGGATGCTAGCAGCTGATTTGGGGCCTTCAGTGTTATATGACTCAAATTAGGCTTATGTTGTGGGGCAAGAGATGTTAATCAAGTCGAGTCCAATCCTTCTAGTCAATAGAAGAAACGTTAAAGCTAAAAACCAACTGTCATTTTTTACATATGTTGCTAAGTGTCCTGCATGAATTGTGATAATGGATACTTGGAGGTTGTGGTTACCTTCACTGGAGGATTTGACATTGAAACTGAAAAATTCTCAAAACTTCATCAAGATGTTTGCACTTTCCTGTGGCATTATCTTAATGTTAGATCTTATCTTTATAGAATATAACAGTGTTAGAATAGGCAAAATTTTTTGTTTGTTGATGTTTTTGCAAAAACAGAGAAAACATTTAAAATAATTTAAAAAGTTACATCATTTTAAATAATGTAGAATTTGCAGAGTTAAGTAAGGCAATGAAATTAAAGTGGAGGGCCTCCTTCTCCTATACTCTTTATTTTAGCATAGCGTTGTTTGGAGAGGTCCTTTCTAAATTCATAAAAGATAATTTGAAGGAATTCTAATTATTTTGAGCTCAAGCTTAAAATAATTGTTGGAACTTGCATCTCTGTAATTAACATCCCTGACCTTCAAACACAACAAGCTGAGTTTGAGTGAAACAACACACAAGGCCTCAGTCGCGTTGGCAGCATTGCTTTAAATGTGCTTTTGCATGGCTTTCATGAAACTGGCCAGCACAATAGTAAGTGCCACAGAGAAGCTTAAGACATGCATATTTTTAGAGTATTTCAGAGAACAGTCACACAAAAGTAGGCTATATCCACAATCATATCACTTCACCTATTGCAACCTTCTCAAGGATATTTTAGATAAAAGAAGAACTGAAGCTTGTGATCACTGCTGAGCAGGGGTCAGGGATCATACGAAAGAGAAAGAAAATGAAAACTCAAGGTGTCTGAGGACACGTACTGCTTGTTGCCTCAGTGTGTGTCATCTGATCATCAAACTCTTTGTTTGAAGCTTAATTCTAAGCGAGTTATGGTTGGAATTATTCAGGCCATATTAAGCCCCAGAGCTTGTTCCTGAATTTTTAGCTAAGTTATGCAAAATGTTGGCTGATTGGTTGGTTCCTATTTCGTTAACTTCAAAGGCTTGTGAATGCTGGGAATTTCTTTGGAATCATGAGACACAGCATCCTTTACCCGTCTTCCATCAGCCACTGTGCAAACAGCTCTTCCAGTTAATGAGAATGAAGAGAAATGTTTGCTAAAATAAAATGCAGTTATTGCCTATTTAAAAATAAAACAGCACAGTCTGCATCCCTTTAATGTTTTGAATAGAATATTTACAGATTAGTTCAACTCTAAAGCACTGCTGGGAATACTAGTTTAGATGCTGTGCTATGTAAGTAAAACTAAGTGCATAACACACCTTTCGCTCGATGGGTTATTCAGAGCTCTTTGGAATAATGTTATTGCATACAAATATGTTCATAGGTGTGTACTGAACCAGTTCTCCTCTGCTGACAGCCAAGGGAGCCAGTGAGCGGAGTCACCTCCCTGCAGGATGTAGGTGCTGCATATGGAGGGATGTGGACCTAGGTGCTGGTGTGGGCTGTGGGCCTCCCTCCGGCTGCAGGAGCTGGGTCACCTCGTGGTCCCTGGCTGCTGCTGGGAGGCAGGTTCAGGAGAGCGAACCGCAACCTTGTGAGGTTGCAAACCGCCCTGCTTGAGGGCCTGGGTGCTTCCAGCCTCTGATCAGAGGCAGAGCCCTGAGCACAGTGGCTCTGGTAGTTCATATTCGGTTCCCTGCGAGGCCGCCCTGGAGGACTGTTTGTAGAGAAACTGGTGCAGTTAGGCAGCTCTCTCTCGAGTTAGTTTCCATTGGGTACTCCTGGGCTTTGTTTCTATGGCATCTTCTTCTCCCTGTCCCCTGTGCAGGCAGCGGGTTGTACCACGTGTGGTTACTGGAGGCTTCAGCTGTTGCCTTCTCCACCAACAAAGACATATGATTCCAGTGTCATCTGATGGACACTTGTTTCTTTCTTGTGCTGTATGCTTCTGTTGATTCTGGTTAAAACAAATTTACTGGGCAGAGGCTTGAGCAGATTTCTACCTCATGGAAAACTGTTTTTTCCTCCTTGCCCTTAGAGGTTTGCTGAATGGAGTTCTTGTTTGCTTCTTTTCCGGGAACCAACCTGAATAGTGCACCATCCTTGCAGCAGCCCTTCAGACAGGACATGAACTCTCCCACTGTATGACTGGGTTAATACAAACAGACCTCATTATAAAACAAACAACAAACAAACAAACTCTTCCTTCGCTTCCCAAGTAACTATTTTGCTGCATTGCATTGACTTCCCACACCTTCTCCATGCTACTAAACAGCTTGACTTCCTGCACACAGTGTATTATCTTGGGCTTCATGCTCTGAAGCTACATGGTCTTGGATCAGCTCAGAGGCAGGGTGAGCTCATATGAGCTTGGAGAGTAGGCAGGGAGCTCCTTCAGGCTACCAAGCAGATTGACTACCCTTGCAGCCTAGGCCGAGGCAGGTTCTTCAGGAAAGTGCTTGCCTGTCTGAACCATGAAATCTCCTTGTCAATCCCCCAGCGCTCTGTTTCATTCTCTGTGCACTGCTCACCTTGTGCAGTAAATGAAGCAAGGGTTATACAGGCAGCAGGCACTGCCAGCAAGCGACCGCATTTGTTCCGAGAGCAGATCTGACTGATGTGATTACGAAGTAGGGACAGCGGCCTCGGATCCTGTGGTTATAGGCCGTTTGCTGGCCATTTGCTGGCCATACTGGATTGTTTCTACTGGGCTGGTCTGAAATCCCTTACTTCTGGTTTCAGGTAAAGCAGTGTTCTATAGGTCTCGGAAACATGAATTTCACACTGTGGAGTGAAAGGAGCTAGAAGAATTAGACATTTAAAGAAAGCAGCATTTTTTAACAGACACAAAGCATCCTTTTCTTGAGAAATGGATATACTATTTTAGTTAAAGACCAGTAGTTGAGCTTGAGGTAGTGAAAACTTTGCAACCAAACTGAGATTTAGAGTAGGGAGTATATACAGCCAAGTTATTAGGCAGGGCTATTCACTGTGCTAATATTATTTTTCTTTTAATCATAAGTAATCTATAACTAGATATTGACAGTAGAAAGAAAAATGCTGACATTTCTCTGATAACAGTGGTGCAATTCCTGATGTGACAGCCCCTGACAAGAACAAAATGGTAAAATAAAAACTGAAGGTGCAGGGTTTCTTTGTTTTTCACTAAGTCTTGTGACAGCCATATGGAAATGTCATTGTTTTGATAGATTTGTTTGTAAAATATATTGCTGCAGCTCTGGGAGAACGTGAGCCCCTTGCTGATTTTCCCTGAGGCTTTTGGAAGGTCTTGGTTGGGAGTGAGCGGCAGCCAAGGGGCAGCGGGAAGGCCTCGAGCGCTGCCCCTTTGGGCTCTGTGGAGCTCAGGTCAGTGTGTGCCAACGGGCACAGCCACCGACCCTGCTTGTGCTGGCCCTGCGCTGAGCGCAGGCAGCTCGGTGGGTCTTTGCTCCAGAGCCTGCGTCCCCTCAACCACGCGTGGTTCACGCATAGCGGAGGGACGTAGCCCATGTGCAGGTTGTGCGCATAGGCAGCCACGGGCTGGGACAGGTTTGCTCTGCTCCCTGCCACATCTCAGGGCACCGGCTTTGAAACCTCTCTGGAAGTCCCCCAGCACAGGCTCAGCGTCCTCCGTGGGACCTGCTGCGCTGGGCCGGTCTCACAGCTATTGAGTTTATTGTATCGCCGTATTTTCTGCTTTGCACTGCTTGGGAAGAGATCTTATTGATGAAATGGAGAGAAAACGCCTATGTGAATTATGGGGGAAAATCAATAATTAGCATTGAACACCACACATGTAAATGACACAAACCTGAAGATGGACAAGGAAAATTGGAGAATTGAGGAGATTCTCTTGATGAGTTGCTGGAGAAGGAAAAAATGGGGGTACCTGTATTGGGTGCAGAATTTGCACATATTTGCTTCTCCCCTCCCCCCAGTGTTTGACTCCTATATATTAGTATAGGCACAAGAGTTAATGTGGGAAATAAAATAAGACCAAAAATCATATTTTGGGATGAGGGGAAGGCATGTAATTTCAGAGGGTGACTGTGCTGAAGATGAGGTGTCAGGAGGTGAAGGTCTCATAGCGTTCGAGGAGCTTGTAGGGTGCCGTAGAGCAGTCTCTGATAATGACTGCGAGCCTTCAAGTGTCAAGAGGAGTCATCCCAGCAGCTCTACTGCTGATTCAGCAGTAAATGTAGAGAAGGTCAAGTGATTTAGCTGGAAATGGTGCTGGAATAAAGCTGAATGTCATCTGTAAAACAGCAATGTCAGATGAATTTAGAGGCAAGTCTGTGTGTCATATTTACTGTACGTGGCTTGGTGAAATGGTAGAGAAAGGAACTGTTTATGGTAGTCAGACACACAGATAATGACATTGCCCCCAAAGGACAGTCCAGAGACGGAGTTTGTACCTGGAAGGTACGTGATGCTTCCCAAGGCTGGGGCACAAGCAGGAGGGAGCATCACGGGATGGAGACTCCATCCCATGGCATGGTGCCAAGCCTTCCTGAGCTCTGCTTGAAAGGTCGGAAGAGAAAGGAGAAACGGAGAAGGGAATGAGGCTGCCTCTTGCTCCCTGCAGCTTTATCAGGAGAAACTGTGTTGACCTGCCCTGTAGGAAGGGCTCGTGACAGAGAGTGGGCTCCTCAGTTCAGTTCTGGGCCCAGTCCTGGTTCAGTACTGGGCCAGGGCTGAAAACATACCCTGAATCGTTGCTGCAGCAGATCTGTCCAGATCTTGGACTGTTAGTTCGCTTATTGATTATAAAGTTTTAAATAAAACATATCTAATAAGTATATATTGCATGCAAGCCATAGATTCGTATCTGCTCTGAGTAAAGTATGAACAAAGATTTAAAGGATGGGAAGAGAATTTGTTTTCCTGAGTCTAAAAGTGTGACCGTAGAGACCACATTTGTCCTTCCATGGCCTTCTCCTAATGCTATTCTGATGTCCAGAGCAGTGGGTAGACCTGGATCTCCCTGTGCAACCTTTGCACAGGAGTAGCCTTTGAAATCCTGCTCTGGATGGCATTCCTTGTGTTGCTGCCACAAAGTGCTTTAAATTGCAGGAGACGAACTGGTATCATTATGGTGCACAGTCAGGACAATACAGGATTGCATTATTTATATCGAATAATGGAATGGGATAACATATTCTAACGGAAATGATTAATGGATTCTGACAGAAATGGTCTCCAGCAGATGAATATTATTCTCGTATGATCTTGGAAAGATTTGTGGTAATATATGAATATGCATTTAATATTGGTTAGGGAAAGAAAAAAAAAAGACAAAAAGAAAAAAATAGGAAACTACACTGTCTCAAGTAACTATCGCTTAGTAGTATAAAAGAGTGATCCAAAGATGCAAAGCGGCAGATACAGTGCAGCCAAATCTGAAACCTGCAACAAGTTATCTGCTAAAACCTAGGCAGCTTGGAGGCTGCTTAGATTTCTTCAGAATTCCGCTGCCTTTTGTATAGTGGTGTCTTCATGTTGAAACATACTGATACGTCAGGTTGTTCTGCTTCCATGACAGGTATCTGTACAGTTAGAAGTTGGTTTCTCAGGTATGTTTTTTCTCAGACATACACAAAACATCTTGTTGACCGATAATTGCTTTACCTTAGCTTTTCTACACAATTTAATATTCAAATTCAAGCAATATCTTTTGGTTTTCTTGGAATGCGCCTATGATATGATATGTTCTGTACCTTTATTTATATTATGAATGTCTGGAGTCTGGACTAGGTCTACAGTATTCTAATTTCTGAATTCAGTTTTTCTTCTTTTCACCATTTTAAACTGCTTGACTATATATTGGAGAAAAGCAACATTCAGAAAAAATAGATAAAGAAAATTTCACTGAAGCTTCTAATCATTCCACTGTATTGGGTGAAAAATATAGTGAAAAAATAACAAAATGCACATTCATTTCTTTCTAAACATTCAAAGTCATTCTTATGAATGAGCAAGATAATGCATATTTGAGATGGCAGTCATTTCTGTTGCTAGATAGTTAAAGGTAGCATGATCTATGAAAGCAATACAGTGATCCTAATATAAACACATCATTAGTTTCTAGGTAGGAGAGAACAATTCCAAATGCAAGTCACTTTGAGAGAAATAGTAGCATAATATGCTTTCAGTCCACAGCCATTGAGAAATGAAATGAAAAATCACCTAATTCCTAGACAAAAAAAACTTCCGTAATTTAGCTGAAAGTGTAAATACATATCTGCTAATTAAAAGTCTTATTAGAGTGTTATTAGAATTTCCCACCACTCTGAAAAGCAAATCTTAAATTCAAACAGAAGGTTAAGCACATATGCATATATGTACCCACAGCTTCCCTGGGAAGAGGCGCTGTGCACAGATCAAAGACATTTTGGTCTGTCAGCAGCAATAATGACAAAAAATAGTAGTGGTCATTTACTCACCTGGAACCTGATTCTTTTTTTAATAAAAATAAATTACATTAGTGAATTGACATTTCAACTTCAGCATTTTACTGCTGTCTGGCTACTTCTGCTCTGACAGTGAAACTCCTTTTTGGAGAAGGCATCAAATAATTATTAAAGCTCTGGAGGCTTACTAGGAGAAAAAAAAAAAAAGGGTGTTGTCCATATGCTAGAATCTGGCTTCCATTTTGCCTAGAAATCTATGCAAACCTTTGTGCAAATACCTACGGGACAGCAAAGGGGAGACAGCAAAGACAATTTTTTGATATGCAGTAAGAGGATCTAGGTTACTTGTTAAAGGCTTGCCTTTAATTATAGTAAATTGGCATCTTTTGAATGGAATCCACCAGGATAGCAAGATTAGAAAGTTTTTTTTTCGTAAACAAGTTTCTCTGTTCCGTTCCCCTGTTAGTATCAATGAATTTTCAACAGCTTCTTTCAAGAGTGGGTACAGTCTGATCAATGATGTTTGTCTCAACAAGGGGCAGCACTGCCCTATGCTATAAGGAAATTTCCAGGGATTTTCAAATTTAAATGATGTGGATTCAGGCTGCACAGCTTGCTCCAGGGTTACAAATGTGGCACGTGAGGGATCGAACTGGCAGTAGGACACATGGAAGTGACTTAGTGTTTTGGCAGGTTCCTAAAAGCCTTGGATCTTTGGGCAGGTTCTCCTAGCCTGCAGACAAGTGTCGCTGCTGGTCAGGGAAGGTAGTGAAGAAACTAGAAATTCAGCCATGTTTATGGCAATGGTTAATGCTATTTTCAGGAGGGGAGGATAGAAATAACTTCTGATGGGGCCACTGGGTAAATTTTGCTCAGGAAGCTAGTTTTTGCTAAAGATGGCGTAGTTAATTATCCATCAATAATTAGTTAGGGCTATATCATTAACGTTGCCTACCTCGTTGCTTTGAACAGAGCAGGAGCCCAGCCATGAAAGGGAACGCGTGGTAGCGCATGAGTGCCTCGAAGGGCTGTAAAGCAAAGAACCTGCATGGTGAGCGGAGCTTGTAGCTACCTAGCATGGATGGATTGTGAATGGATTCGGTCTCAAATGCAGGAGATATTTTAAGTATCCCAACAAGCTTCTAGAATTTTATTTTAGATAGTAATAAAAGCAACCTGAGTAGCAAAGAGAGATTTTAAAAATATTAAATCCTTCTGCCTTTTGTTACCCACCCTTATATAGTCTGAAGTCTATATGAGGACTAAGAGCAAGGTATTTTTATGCTGTCTGTACTATAAAGCAGTGCACAGTCTGGACAGACGTTTTTGAGAAGACCCATTTCTAACAAAATTCAGGTGACAAGCCCTGTGCCAACATACCAACTTGCTGAATTTTGGACTGCTAACCGCAGAGGGTACTTGTACGAATTTCTTTGATATCGTTCTATTCCCCTGTGACCTCTTAACTATTTGCCATTCCAATAGCACGTAATGGATAATAAAGTGTTACACGGAGCAGCGATTCACTTGTCAGCAGTGCCCCTGCTGTTGATGCTTCTCTCTGGGGAGCCACTGAATTAAAGGATGCCTTGTCGGCTGGCTCTGTTTTTTTCTGTCCTTTGCAATGACTTCACCTCATTACCTCCCAGGTGGAACCAGAGCTGCCTGCATCAGCAACCTCATTCTGATCTCAAAGAATGAGTTAGGGCTTATGGCTATGGGCGATGGAAGACAGGAACACTGAAGCACTAACCTATTTCAAATCTATTGCAGCGTTTTTTTGTTGTTGCCTTCACTGTTGGAATTAATTGTTGGGCTTTCTTAGCTTTGTTTTTAAATACTTTGGCTGAAAGTGGAAAAAATGTACAAAAAGCAAGAAAACCGGTAATACAGAGAAAAATACCTGTTAAAAAGCTTCACTGTGACTCCTGAGAATTGCACAGCAATTCTAGAATATAGCATTATATACTGTGCTTGCAGCTCTTTATTTTACCATTTTAAAAAGTATATAACTAATTATATATATATACATTATATTACGTAACTATGCAGAATATAAAAATATATTAATAAAGGAAAGGAGGGGCAACTCTAGCTTACTCCTCTGTTCTATAACAGTTCTTCTAGATAATACAGGCTGAACATTTTAATTGTTGTGATAACACGTGTTTTAAAATTCATCAGAACTTCTCGTATTGTTCTACAACAGTTATTTTAAAAAATGTAAATCCTTTCGTTTCTGTGACGATAAGCAGTGCCAAATAATTACAAGTGTAAGCCAGGATCAAGTCTATCTGCAAATAAAGGCCTGTTCTCTCATAGGACGAGTGTAGCTGCAGAACGCCTGGCTGCACCCTGCCTGCGTGGGGCTCCTTTGCATTCATTTCTTAATAGGTTAATCCCACCCCGACAAAATTTTAAAAAAAGAAATCTGGTAAGGCTCCCTCGGAATTAAGACAGCAGTTACAAGCTCGGCTGTCTGATTACTCTGGAATTCCAAGAGGGATTGGGGAGGTTGGATCAGATGGAGCAATTTCATATGTATTAAAGGAAACTGTAGACAAAGAATGTGTGAAGTGGAAAATCATTCTCAAATTCTGTCACTAAATGTATTTTTATACCTCCACATGTGATGCTATTTATAGTTTTTTCTTTTTTTTTTTTGTGAGGGGTACCAGGTGGGAGAAATGCTTTTCGCAGAGCCCTGAGGAGTTGCTAATGTAACAGTACTCTACCAGTTTGCATGCCGCATTCCTAATCACCTCAGACCTTGCTAGTTTTCCATTAGCAACCACTCTAAGTCACAAAAAGTACTGAAAATGTGGTACTTAGAATCATTTGAGAGAAAGTTTCTTGGGAATCTGACAGGATAAGTACTGGCCTCCAGGGAGCTATTTCGTCCTAACAGCAGATGCCCAGCTTCTCCAGTCAGTGCAAAGATGCTTCTGAATCCTTTTGATTATATAGATTTCTCTGAAGAAAAAAAAAAAAAAACAAGAGTTCACATAAACCTGCCTGATGACTTACTAATTCCTAAGCATTAAATATTTGTCCTATGTGACTGGAAAAAAGAATGGAGCTGTAATTGCCCTCCATTAATCAAAAGAGAGGTTAGGCTTCATTTCATAGTCAGCTTTAAGAGATGGATGGATAACAAAGGAAGGTAAAAGAAATAATGGACAGACTAGAAGATGCGCAAGACAGCAAAAGAAGGAAAGAAAAAAAAAAGACAGATGGAAGTGAACAGGAGATAGGTTCCTGGAAACTGAGATCAGGGCCGTGAAGATGCGTCAGGAAAGCAAGGACTCTGGAAGACAGGGAGAGGAGCCAGCACTAAGCGAGAAAGCCCTATAGGAGCACGTGTGAGAATTCAGTAACGTTGCTCTGCATACCTGGAGCGTACAGTGTGCGGACACCTTGCCCTTGCCTGCTTCTGGAGGCTGTGAGTTCCTTGGGCTGGGGTCATGTATCTCTGCCATCTCGCACTCTCGTGAGTGTCATAAAATGCAAACATGCATAACATGCAAAAATCTAGAGACCACCTTGAAAACAGAAATTCTGGTGGAAAAAAAAATGTAAATTTAGTGTTTTAGTGTGAGAAAAAGGAAAGTAAATATTATACCTGACTTCCACGGCGACCTTGCCTCTATCACTTAGTAAATCACTTAAATAATATACTGCCATGAGTCATGGAAGCAGAGAAAGTCTGAATGGATCAGTAGCCTGATAGTTAAAGGGTTCATCTGAGAAATGTTTGGAGATAAAATGCTCAGAGATCAGCATCTCTGCTGGTTATGCTCTTCCAGCAGAGATTGCAAGAACACTCCCAGAATATTTTTGAGTGTTTGAGCTGCCCGAGGCTATGAGAAATGGAGGTTCAGATCATTCTACAAAACAGAAGATCCTGAACCTGTGATGCCTCATACGTGTAGGTACTCTTTCAGTGTTAGACTGCCATTTCTGCAGTCATTACTGAGCCCATGATTTAATCACATGGAACTTTGGTTCTCCCTCTCCTCTATAACGTTGTTCACTGGAGTGAATTATGATACTTAAGAATTTAAAGATGTCCCAAGCAATACCTTTTTTGAAAAATAATATTTGGAAAATGTTAATTCAGACCTTTCTGTGGTAGTGCCTGAGCTTTCCTTCAGTCCTTACATTGTTTCTGTAAATTAGCAAAGTATGAACTACTCTGATTTTACAGCTGAGGCACCAAGTGTTTGTAGGATCAAATAGCCAAAGTTTCCTAAGAGAAAAAGCAGTGATATTTTAAGGGAATCAATTTTAAGGGAATTCCCACTTTATGGGAACGTGAAGAAGATTGTGTGCTAAAATGACAAAATAAGCCCCCAGTGATGTGTGTGAGAAGTTCATCAGCGGTAGAAAAGCTCTGCTCTTTGGAGCCAAGACAGTGGTTTTGAGGGTGGTCGCTGTAGGCTGGGTCACTGCTGCCTGGGGAGCTCTGGCTCTGCCCAGGAGAGGACCCAGGCCAGGGGAGCAGACCACGGGCAGGCTGCGGTTGTGCGAGACAAGGGCCGCGTGTGCTCTGTCTGCCCTGCTTGTTGAAGCACAGCCTGACAAAACACACGTGGCTGCCCGGAGACAGCCCTCCTGCTGCGGCTGTGAGAGCGCCGGGATCAGCGGGTGCTCTGCACGGTGACCGGAGGACGGGCTCTGCAAAACCGCCAGCAGCGGAGGACAGGACTTGTCCGCACAGACTGTCATTCGACTCTGCAGAACGGCTTTACTTCTTGTGAAGCTGAACATTTAGAGCTTGCTTCTGCTGTGATGAATTCTACTCCCGTCTCCCAGACATGCTCCGTAGGCGGCTTTTTTGTCTCTAGGTGCAGGCAGGACACTGGACCGCAGCCTTTCCCCACTGTGTGTGGCTGATGCTTTCAGGCCACTTGCTACCAACTTGTGGTCTCTATTAAATAGGGCACAAAGAAACATTTTGCTGTGTTTGGCATTTTGTGGCAGAAAAGCTCTGATTCACTAATGGTCTTTCCCCAGTCAGATGCTGTACAACTACAATCTTGTAATTAATATTTGATTAGGCACTTTATAGAGTTCAGATATGCTGATGAGCCCTTCCTGCAACTAGGAACTTAAGTCTGTTGTTCTGCTTAGAGAGGAGGTGTGTATGTATTTTAAAACAATGCACAAGCAGATATCTTCTCTTACATCTTTGCTGTCAAAGGAGAAGAAATATACTGTAACACAGGAAAACATGTTTGCAAGTTGTTTTGCAGTATACAGATTTGCTGTATGGAATTTTACGACACAGTCTCCAAAATAAGACCTTTGGAGGTCATGAAAAGTCAGAAAATTACCTTTTTTAAAAAATAAGTTTGAATGGATTTCAACCAACACTTACTGTTTCTTTCTTAAATTTGCCTAAAAAAATGGTGTCCCTAAAAAATTCAGTATTTTTTTCTCTTTCTCCCCTAAATCTCTTAATTATGTAATCAGGCAACTTGTCCTAATCTCTTATGTCCTTGAGAGTAAAGTTTTGACTGCACTACTAATCAGAGAACCTTAAGGCGAAATCATTACAAAAACCCTCAGTGAAATTAAGTGGAAGATTCCATGTGGAAGGTTTCATAATGGAAAAAAAATCAACCTTCCTGGTGAAGTGCGTGTTGAAACATAGGAGATATTTCCTTTAAGTTTTAAAGGAAATGCTTCTAGTGTTTTTTCTTCAGTTGTCATTCAACACGATGCTAATTACATTGTAGGGTTTCCCCAATGACATGTTTGTTGAGCTGTATGTAAGTGACAAGACGATTATGTCTAAATGATTTGTAAATGTGTTGACTTTGAGGGCTTAAATATTTGTATAAATGATTCTTCAAAAAAGTGAAGGAATGCTTCACATCCCCACAGACACCAGGATAATGGCTTTATTATACTTATTATTTTAGGGCTATATTTTGATTGTCTTGTTCATTTGAGATGTTCCTTACTCAATAGAGCCATCGTGAAAATCAGTGGGACTGCTTCAGAGTAAGATGCAAATCGATATAGAGAAAGATGACAGAATCTTGCATGCAGAGAAGGAAATTGGGTTTTAGCTTGATAGCATATGTCTCTGAGAGAAGATGATGAGAAAATAAACATGAAGTTCATGTCTTAATTAAAAGAGGTAATTTGTTTGGACAATAAGTTTAATGTAATTCTGCAAAGTTATTTTAAAGGACAGAATTTCATAATGAACATCCTGTTTGAAACCTGTATGGTCTTAATGGGAATAATATTATACTGATTTTCAGTTACAAGGAGCTGCTGACGCATTCAGTTAATCAGGAATATGTGATGAATGTGAATGCTGAAATAAAACCCTAAAACCATGTCACAACTTTCTGCTGTTTTTTTATATAAATAAAGAAATGTGAAGGAAAGCTGGAATAAAGGAATATATGAAGCAAGGAAGAGAAAAGAGAACCTTAATTGGGACCTTTCCAAGCTGAATAGGGAACCTTTGGGGAAATCTCTGCAAGAATTGCCGTGGGGGTGCCCGTTGTCAACCTTGGGGACTGATGTTTCCTGCTAGGGGGATGACAGCAAACAGCTTGTGCTCTGCAAGAAAAGACAGTGTCACTGCCAGCCCCAGGGGCAAGAAACATCAAAGATCAAACAGGACATGGACAAGTGTGGTTGGTCTGTATGACAGCAGGAGAGAATGTTGACTTAGTAGAGATTTGGTTATTATTGAAATAGTGGAATCCTCAAAGCTCACGGAAGAAATACTGCAATGCAAAAAAATTGTCTGGCTGATTTACTGAAAGTGGAAAAAGTCTTTATATTCTCATTTTTAATGCAGGTCTAAACACGTGATTTTAAGGTGCAAGCCTGAGTTGTTAATATATATAATATGATAGATATATATTATATACTTAAATATTTATACCTTTATGTGCCTTCATATAACCATACATTTGTACATTTTAATAAATACTTTAAATATTAACTTGATATTATTTATGTATATTTATGTAATTATTTTTTCTTCTTTTCAATTAACCTTAATATTTACTTTTATTACTAAGGAGCTCGTACAAGATGAGATGTCTCATTTTTTTCCACTTACCATGAAAATATTCAGGAATTATATAGTGGGAGTTATTAGCTTGAACATGTCTGAGGAGCCTGTAATATATCTCTCAGGAGAGAGGCAGTTTTCAGGATACTAACAGTTTTTGTGAATAGCTGAGTAAATTTTGTAAGATGCTAAAGAGTGCCACTGATAGCAGCATTCACTGTTAGTGATTTGTCTTGTAGTTGTGGAAATTATATCGATAAAAAGTGTTTTCAGTCCAGTATACAAATGCACATCATTTCACTTTCTTGGAGATGAAAGCTGAAGGTGAATGAATTGACACTTGAATTCACCTAGCTGCTGATGGAAGGATGGGTTCTTTAGATGGAGGTATAGAATTGCCAGCTCACTTCTTTACATTTGGTCCCTACCCAGGGCACTTTTCCTTGACAAAACTGCTAATTGCTGTAACAAAAGCCTGTAAAAGTTCATTGGGGAAATGAAGTTGTGCATTTACAGGAGATTCTACCTTGAAAGATAGCCAATTGCTGAGTGCATTGAAACATATTTCACAAATTTACTTTAGTTTGAATATAATTAACTTCAGTATCGCTTGCTTGCGCTGCCAGTACCTACTTCACTGCCAATACTAGCAGGTTTTATTCTGTACAGGTCAGGGCAATTATAAACACCATGCTGGTCTCTAATGAGCTAATAAGGATAGTAAAGAGTTATAGCAAAATGTAAATGCAATTTAGTTTGCAGAGAACCTTCTCACCTCTCATGGTAATACTGTAATAGTATGTACACAATAGGGACCAATTATTACCTGTTAGGGCAAGGATTCTTTCTGTTCTTTTTTTCCCCTGTTTTTCTGTACAGGTAAGATACTGACTAAATACCTTGGTGTTTATATTGGTTCACCAAAACATTCCTCATTGTCTAAAACTCTGTAAGATGTCTGTTGGGATGGTTTGAGGATATGCAAGTGGAATCAAAAAAGGACGTCCTAAAAAAAAAAAAAAGAAGAAAAAAAAGAATACATTATCATTTGCAAGATAAACAAAAAGGAAGCCTGTTGGATAAGCAGACAGATATTTTCTTGGTAAAAAAAGTTAGGTAAGTCATATTGGTAGTCTGCTAACATATTTGCCCTGAAGTGACCATGCTGATGCCTTTGAACTTCTGGGCATTTTAAACCTGATCAAGAACCTCCAAACCTGACCTAAAACTTTGTGCACTCTGCAGGTCGACAGGGTTTCTGTGTGGTTCATAAAGAGCTTTTCTTCTTCACCTGACGTTTCTGACGTTGGGAATTTCAAAACATTGCTTTGGGTTTCAGGCTTTTCCCAGCATTTTCTGGAGCTAACCTCTTTGAAGATTGATGTGAACAGGGGCAGGATTTCAGCTTAAGCTTCTATCATAGTCACTTCATGCAGTTTTATAATTCTAAAATACTGAGCCCAATCATATAATAGGATAACCATGTCCAGAAACTTTTGCATATGGAATCCAAAACCTTCCTGGAAACTGTGTAGCAGTGACAGTACTAAGGAGAGTTGGCCCCAAAAAACTTGATGGAAGCTCAGTCTGCAAACTTGGCTGGCTTATGATAAATACAGTTACTGTATTCAGCTACCCTTTAATAAGACCCATCTGCAGGGCAAGGTGTTTGGGCTATGAGGCTGGTTGCTGGACGCGGGCCTGCCGAGGCTGCTGCCGAGGCCGCTGCCCGTGCCTACCCCGTGCTTCGCTAGGGCTGTGAACCAAACTCCTCTCCTGGAGTGAGGGGAACAGACGGTCCTTGTTCCCAGGGCCGCTTTGAGGTGAGTCACAAGCCTGATTTCCTCTGTGGTGTGTGATGTTTTGCAACAGAACACAAGGTCGGAAGGACAGAAAGGTGAACGTGAGAGCAAAAAAAGTAATGGGGTGGCAGTTGTGCAAGGCAGGGTGCTGTGTAATGCGGAAGTCGTGGAGCTGTCACGCAGGAAAACATGCCCATTATTTATTTATGAAAGAAAAACGAAATCTGATCTCATTAACTGCATGTTGATAAAGTTCTTGACCAAACATTTTCTCTTAATCCAGATTTTTTTGCTACCTTTATAATAACCATATGCTATCAACTAAAACACAAGAATTTGGAATAGAACCTCATTCTGCCTTCATTTGTCCTGTTTTTAGCTTTACCAGTTTCAGAGTATTTGCCATTTAATAGAAATGATAGCTGTGCTGCAGCCTCTTCAAGAGATTTCCAAGAGAGAGGTAAGGAGTAAGATGGTGTAGAGTGAGGTAGGGGCTCCTAAATGTGCACGTGTCACATTAAGGCTGGAGGCCTTTGGTGCTATTTCTGTATTGGCTTCTCATAAAACAGATTTGCTGTGTCAGATGAAGAGCATATCTGACATTTTTATGAGTCGGAGGAAAATTCTTGCAAACATCTTACTGTGCACTGAAGTTCAAACTTCTATAATGTAGTGTTACCAGATGCTGTTTCGCTATTTCTTTGTGCTCTGAAAACAAGAGATAAACTGCTATGATTAATAATAGAAAACAATTTCCTTTTTAATTTTAACGATGTCAGAAAAGATCCAGTCCATGATGCTTTGGGAACCAGCTTCTGGCAGCTGCTGAATAATAGAAACAAACTCTAGCTTGCTTTCTCTCCAGCAGATACACTGTATTGCTTTTTATTCATGAGTCCCTGTTCTCATGGAAGTTCATCAATAGAATGTGTGGATGACATGTACCCTGTTATTGCCCGGGGACCAATTCGGTTCACATGTTTTAATGTTCCCCTTCTGATACTGTAAACTTGCAAGTACTTGAGAAAGAAATAATTACCGTGGAAATAAACTTGCTGAATTTTCTGATGTTCTTAATGATCCCAAGAAAACTGGCTTCCAAATCTGCAGGCGTATGCTTTTCAGATAATGTTATCAGTAGTTACCCTGCCAGGAATAAAAAAGGAATGAAAACTTGCAATGTTTCTGGTTCTAGAGATTATTTGATCCATTGCTTTGGCTTCCTGCTGCAAACTGTGACCCTCTTCATCTCTCTCCTATCTCTGTGGTGTTGCCATCTGCCATCAGAGTTATCAGGGGTAGTCAGTGGGGTCAGTGCATCAGGGAACTCATTTTTGAATTGGTTAAAATGTCCATCAGTTTGAGACCTTGGCTCAGAAACTGCGTTGCTGAACAGGGAGAAAAGGAGAGTGCTCAGCAAATCACACCTAAAAGTGCATTTCCTCCTATCATCAGCTCTGTTTGGAAACTGCCCTTCAATTTGCAATCTCTTGTATGTCTAGGAGGATTAATTAATTGTTATTCATCCATGGCAAAGGTTAGTTTTATTTAAGACTTATACAAGAAGAAAACAGTGCTGCTTGGAGCTCTCTCAGCTGAGAGACGTAGCTTTGCTATCAAGATTTCAGATCACCTTGGCACCCTTGTGGGGCTGGGCTGCTCCAGGGCAGCCCCTGCCATTACTCTGCCATTATAGTCCCCAACAGGGACCTGGGAGCCATGTGCGTTAAGGGCAATCTAGCTGACAATCCATGCCTGCAGCAGGACTCTCTAACACTGGAGCTCACTGTCAGAGACAAGACAAGGGAATATTTATTTTCATATACATTCTAGATGCAGTAATTATTCCCCAGTCTGTGGACTAGGGACAAATCTTATAGGTCTGTTTAAAACCTGTTGATAGACAGAACTTCACAGAACATCTTTATAATGGTGTTTTCTGTGGTGTTAATATGAGAGTATCATTAGCTTGTATAAAGCAGGAGTTTGGCTTGGGTAGGAAACAGCAGTCTGAGTACAAACAGGAGAGAAATACCTTTTGATCACCTGGGTCCAGTGTCAGATTAAGTGCAAACCTGAGGGAAAAAATGGGAGCTGCAGGGAGAGAACCATCATTATCACAGGTAGTCATTTAGAGAGAGCCTTCCAGGCTCACACTCACAGATAAACCTTCCACTCCAGAAGGCAGTGGAGGACTTATCAAGGCTGCAGTGGATTTGGATAAAAATTAAGAAGCTTGGTTTGAAAAAAAGGGAAGTAGAAGAGGAAAGAAGGTGGCTGTCTGGAAGAGCTGGAATATGGTAGCTCTATATAGGGAGTTAGATGACCAGCCCAAAGACAAGCCTTCAACCTAGAATTGAGGATTTACTTACTGGGTGGTTACTGCTCTGAACTGGTCTTCAAAGCTGGCAATATAGGAGACAGAAAGACAGTATTCAGAGCAAAAAGTAGGATTTCATGGTGTACCTTCTTGGATGATCTCTCTCTTTAGGCTCCTGCATGAAAGACAGTAAGTAACTAGAGAGGTATTTGTATTTTAAGTATATGAGTCTTTCTTATTTGTTCTAGTTATAACCTGCTGTTTCTGATGTAATACCCAAAAGCATGACTATAAGTATAGTTGCCCAAATGCATTTTTTGCCCAAGCTCATTTTTTAAAACAATTCAGCTTGGCTCAGAGTAGGGAAAAGGCTGCAAGAACTAAACAGATGTGATATGTATTGTCTGCTTTATTCTCATAGTGGTAGAGAACCTCCATTCCATAGCCCAGTGGCAGCTCAGTGGGACTCGTGCCTTGCAGTGAGTGAATAAACTGGAGTGAATGTACTGCATCCAGCTGGGAGGTGGCACTTTGAAGCCCAGCACTGTCGAGTGCTGAGAATCTTTGGGGATTTTTTTTCTGAGAGCAAGAATCTGGAGTTGCTGCTTACCGTGGGGTGTTGCTTAGAATGGTGCTTGAAATCAGCCTAAATGTAATATTTGGAGTCAAGAAATAATTCCATTAATGGTTGCTGTGAAGTGCAGTAGGAGTGAAAGAGATAGCAGCTGAATAGAACATGTTTGTTTAGCCACATGAATGTTAAACAATAGTTTTTAAATGAAACTTTTAAAAATACTCTACATAATTTCTCAATCTTTTATTCTTTTTTTTGGATTATGCATCTTAATTACTAATCTATTATACCAGCTATTTGTTAGCTGATGAAAAAGTTTTGCTAATTCCACGGCCCACAAGTTCTCACTGCCTGTGGGAGTTTGCGAGTCAGGCTCTTTCAGAAGAATTGTGCAGTCTGCAGGACAGTCAGTCTTGCCATTCTGTGAGATGGTCTGGGCCACTCCAGGGTGGCGATTCCCTCATTTACTCTTTCCTGTTCAGAATGTGTTTTCTTTGCTTAAGCTGCACAATTTCCTTGCTGAGACACCAGCCTGGAATGACTATTTTAGTGTTTCCGATTAGTCTTTAGAAGAAAATGCTAATGGCTTTTCTTAATATGATAAATAAATATTTTCATTAATGTTATTAAATGGATTTCATAATGAAAGTCATTTTTACTGCTGCAGTGGTAACAGAAGTGCTGATAATTGCATTTATTGGCAGAGGTAGCCTGACTGTGAAAATGTGATTTAAAAAAGTTAACATCAGAACTGAGATGCATTTCTTAAGACTTTGTTGAACTGCAGCACTTAAAGACTATAGATATTGCAGTCTTTCAGTGGCCTGGTAGTCTATTAATAACGGAGGGAAGCATGAATATGTGGGAATGAGCACTCCAGGACTCAGAACTCCACCTGTCATGGGGATCAGGAATAGATACAACTATACTAGATACAATAGTAGATGCAACTTCACCTCCACCAAAGGTGCCTCACATTTTGCACTTTTTGCTAAGTTTTCTTCCTTCCCTGTGAGATTGTGTGGCCCATCTGGCAGGGAAACGTTTGCAATGTTTGCTGCCAAGTCACAGAGTTGTGAGAAGTAGGTGTGAGTACCAGAGGTCCAAGGATTGTACTGGAGGATGTAGAGGTAAAGGACCTCTACAGCTTTTAGTATATTCCTGATACCTTTTGGATCAGGCATAGGTCTTCTGGTACTAGTTCAAGTAGTTCTTGGTGTCCCGGGCCCGGGCTGCTCTGTAAAGCAGAAAAAACATTTATCCTGTAAATAGAAAAAAAAAAAAAGTTAGGAAGTACTTCAGGATTAAGAGAATTTTGTCTAATTCAGGTAAGATCGTAAGGAATTGAATTAGCTCTTAATACAGTTAAGTCTGTGTTAAAAGTAAAAATGTCTTCATTTGTCTTCACAGTCAATGATATCTGGTTCTGGGAAAGTGCCTTCAAATTAATCATGCTGCATTATGTAATAGCTGTAAAATTATCTGTCCCTTTTGTGTCTGTTAACAGGTTCCTATGTAATTGCTGTGCAGTCTTCTAGGATAGAAGAAATTGCATTTTTGTTGTTTAGCACAAACATTAATTGGAAGCAAATTTTGACACATCCCAAAATTATATTCAGGGTATATGAAAGACAGTTTTGCCCTTTCTCATGAAGGGGTTGTTTTCACTTTTCAAGAAATAATGTGGTTGTACCTTGTACTGGTTATTTTCAGCACTAATGAAAAATCCATCTTATATGCTGTCCTGCAGAGCTTCTTTTAGTGTCCTAGCTACCATTGCGGTAGTTTTTGTGCTTCCATCATCCTGTAAAGGATCTAAACTGTGGAAAAAAACACAGATCCTAAGGAGAAGTTGGGTTCTCCTTATACATGATGATACTCAATGAGGAGTCTTCTGCTGCTTAGCCCCTCCTTGAAACAACCTGCATTTAAACACTGCTAAACTCTACTTTTTTTTTCTTTCCCTCTCCTGTCTGCTAAACAAGTGCCATGATGATATATAGTTCCTCTTATCTCTTCCATTCCTTTGCAAAATGTGAAATTTCCACAAACTTTTTTTTTTCACTAGCACTTGAACTTTTGTCAACAATTGTGAACATCTGTGAAGTTTTGTGAAGATTTCTCTGATAATTTAATGATAGCATTGGCCTTTTGAGAGTAATGAAAATGGAAACCAAGGAGAGTCTCTTAGGGCTGAGATTCTTCAGACAAACTACTGGGTCACTGGGCTGTTTCACATTGTAAGAGGGATTAATTAAAGACTCTGCAATCTCTTGAGTTCAGCAAGTGCCTTCCTGCTCACGCTGCTGATTTGTCATTAACTTTTCTGTTCATGGTTTGTCAATAGTAACCGAAGTATCCTGGTAGACAACTTTAACACGAATAGCTTGCTTCATTTTCTGATTTGTGTTTAGTGTGGCTGCCAAATTAACAAAAAATGAGACCTTTTAACTTTAACACTTACAGATAGGTTGTAGTTATTTCTGTGGACAAGCTGAGACACCTCACCATTAATATTTAACCTCACCCTATGAACTAACGTAGTTAGAATTGTATTAAGAAACAGTGTGGAGTATTTTGTGAAGCCTCAAGCTATCCCTTAGGCACCCGGGGTAAATACTTCCTGACTCCTACCTTTACTGTAAGCTGAATAAGAACAGGACTATTGGTCAGTATGGTCTTGGGAAACACCTTTTAAAATCTGAATTCTAAAACATTGCCGTTCAGTAGAAAGAGAGGCTCTAGGGGTCTACCAGGTAACTGTGATCTGTATGTTATGGAGTGGCCAGTCCTTCATTGTCTCTTGAAACAAAATAATATGTTTGAAGAGAAAAAGCTTGTGAGCAGCCTTGCTAGCAGGCTGAATCCCTTGCTGTCAGGAGCCTGGCTGCTGCTCTCGGCGTGTGCACGAGGGCTGCACGGATGTGGTTACTATTGACTTTGTGGAGGCTGGAAACACGTTTCAGAATTAAACTCTGCTCTTGGAGGACAAATGAAGTGAGAAAATATAATGTGTAAGACCTTGTCAATGGCAAAACTGTCACTGACTTCAGCAGACCGAATTTAACTCTCTGACTTTTATCTCCTTTCATTTATTTTTATGCCTGAGCGTGCTTGACAACATGGTAAACAAGATTAGAATGGAGCTCTCGGGTCTCGGTGGACGGTGTCCTGCTCCAGCTGCTTGCATGAACCATGCAAAAATGACTCTTACATATATAGGACTTTTCTGGAAATTCCATAATTGCTGCTTCCAACCAAAGCAAAGAAATGAGGGGTTATTTGTGCTGTTTCCATTAAGATTTTTCTAACAAGTCTAAATTCTCATTTTATGCTTTGCACAAGGAGTCAACTTCATAATAGGAAAACATCCTCATCCCATGCTTGTGAAAATACAGATTTTGAAAGCCTCTTTTGTGCTTTGAAATCCTTGAAATACCAGAGTCAAAGTTGGCTACATTTTCAGTCTACTTATGTGTATGTATTTCTGAAATCACTGTTTTTAACCACTGGTCCAGAATGCCACTGGCCAAATCCATTTAGTGACTTATGTAAGCTTCAAAATTTCATGTAGGACATAATGCCACATACTTTCTCTTTACTATTAGTTTATTTTTGCCTTTGCCTCTTTTATGCCAGAAGATTTGCCTCAGACTTGCAAAGTAATTGCATACAGTTACATTAAGGATTACTTTTCTAACAGATATTCTACTTCTACTTAGATATTTCCAGCTTTATCTTTTATAAGAAGCAGTAGAAAAGTTTGAATACTCTTGAAGTTTGAAGCCTCTTTTGGCTGGTTTAGATGATGTGACCGTGTTGATTAAGGCTCTATTTATTTGTAAGCAATTTAAAGAAAAATAGTCTTTGAACACTTTTTTTTTTGAACTCGTAATTAAAAGTCTACTCTATTAAACTTAGGAGTCATTAAAGTGTACAAATGCTGCAAAGCTAGAAAAAGGCTTGCAAAGCGGGGGACAGGCAGCTGGAATACCTAAGCTGTTTGTTGTACAGATGACTAGTAATCCCTTCTTAGCAGAGGTTGTTTATTGTAAGCTTGATCTGGATTGTAACCAAGCAGTCTGTAAGTGCTAGTGGCTGGAAGTTAAAAGTTAATTCTGGTTAGGAGTGTGATGGCCTAAAGGGTTTACTTGGGAAGGGCTCTCTCTCTCAGTCCTCCCGCATCTTTTACCATTTTTCTAGCTGCTTTCTGTGGCCACATAAGAGATGGGATACAGGGATAAATGGAGCTCCTGGTCTAACCTAAGGTATGAGTCAAATTATGATTTTTTTTAAAGGTGATGGTTGCTGGTTGAATTAAAAAACGGTTAGGGATATGGTGGTTTTATTCATGCAGCTTTACTTCCACACTGAAAATCTGAAACCGGGTCAGGTTCATGCTTCTTTTTTCTACATAAGCGGAGGTGGGTATTTTTCACACATCTGCTTTTTTTCAGTGCTAAGTTCTATATGGATCAAATCTCACTTAGCAGAGATGAATATTTCAACATGTGTGTGAAATGCTGGCAGCTTCCTATTAAACAAAATTCAATGTCCCGTTATGGCAGAACTTGCATTTGGTCTGAGAAAGAGATTTTGGGGAAGACTGAAATCTTCAGGGGAAAAGGCAACATATATAGCAGGGCCAGGCTCGGTAGCTGGAGGGTGAAACATCGTATGGTTTGGGTTTGCGTTTGGGTTTGGGCTTGGGAACTACACGATTCCTCTTAACTTTTGGAAAATAGAATTTAACCTGTCATATGATATATATGATTGCCAACAAAGATTGATAAAAAGAATAATATTCAAGAGCATGAAAAGATATCAAGCCTTTGAAATATTCATTTTCAAGTTCTAGACTAGTCAGCAACAATAAAATAAAAGCTTATAAACTTATATGGGCGAAAGAGTGTGTGACAGGGTCATCAGCAAAGCATTTATTTTAGTGCAGAGCAGATTCATGAGCCTGTCACAGATTTTTATATGAAGAGTTTGTGCAGTGAGAATGGATTATGGATATGGTACTGGGGTGCTGCAGTGTGTGCAGACTTCAGGAGAAGCTATTTCATTTTTTTCCTCAGCTTGTAAAGCAAATGCATTATCTGTAGCAAAGTATGATTTACTATAATAAAGAAGGAAGCCAGAATAGAATTTTCCCCTTATAATGCATTTCCTGAAGCCTGAGGACTAAAAGATGCTTCAGATTTCAAAATTTATAAATTCTTTTTACTTCTTTAACTGTCTTTTTAGTCTTTGTTAAAGAGGTTTTCTTGTCTTTGGACTCACAAACACACCCATACCACTTGCATTTCTCCTGTCCTCCAGCTTGCCAACAGTCACATCTCAATGGTGATGGTGAAAAGGAAAATGATTTGTGTTTTCTCTTTCTTTTTTCCTACTTTCATGTTTATGCAAGGGCTGAATGAATTTTCACAGTGTGTCTTCACATGCTGGTTTCTTGATGATTAGTTGTTTCCAATAGCACTCGAAGGCCTTCACTGAGGTGCTGTGCTTTGCACTGTGCTCACATACACATACACGATTCTGTCCATCAAGATAAAAGATAAGAGAAAAGAAGATGCTATCTGGGGAACTGAGGCAAAGAAAAGCAATGTGGCTATCCCAGCATCACACAGAATTATATAACAAAGCTGAAATTCAATTTTAAAAGTTTGCTTTATTCCTAAGAGTCACTGCAGACTGCCCTCTCTTGGTTTGCGTTTGATCTTGAAAACTCTCATCTTCTACTAAGCACTGTCCTCTCCATCATGTTCCCCGTTACAGAAAGAAGTTTAAACATAAACTTAAGCAAATGAGAGGAGAGAGAGTATTTTAGTGAAATTGTTCAATTGTTCATAGAGGTAAGAACTGATGGGAAAGCGCCTGGTCCTGTAGCATATTCTGACCTGGTAGAGTAAAATAAGCAGTCCTGGTGAAAAACCCCTTTGCCAGTGTTTCCATCTCTCCATGGCTGAATCCTTGACTCTCCTTCCTGTCTGTACTGGAGGAGTACCAGTACAGAGTACTCCATTTACTGTGCAGAAGTGCTCTGACAGTGGATGTTCTGTTGCTACAATAAATTTTCCCTGGTCGTCCTGATAGTGAAATTAAGTGGAAGTAAAGCTGGATTAAAACAAAACTTGATTAACATACTACTTTCTTGACAAAGGAACACAGGAACTTGGAAGAAGTGTATGAGCTCCCAGTTCTCATCTGTTTGCTCTGTTTGACCTGTCAGATGTCAGACCACAGCTGCTTTTTTTCTACAAAATGTTGGTTTTGTTTTGTTGTGAATCTACCCCCGCTGATGGTGGTGAGTCCAGGGATGGGCTGGATATTGCATGTTCCTGCTGCCCCTGGAAGGGTTGTAGCCTGGCCGTGGAGAGCCATGGTCTTCCTCAGCCTGGAGCCTGAGCTCCAGCTGCCTGGAAGGCTTTCTGGGTAAACCGTGTTGGGAACCGCATGTGGTATTGGGAGCCTTTCAGGAAAGATGCAGCCATATGGTGTCCCAGCAAGGTCTGAAGGAGACCAGGCCAGAGGTGGCCCTGTATGCACAGAGCTGTGTTTAGATCTGCTGTAAAGTGTCGACTGGGTCTGAGGTTTTCCCTTGTTTTCTAGTTGTTATCTCAATACAGATATTAGAGGTAGGATTCGGGATCTGGCTTCAGGTTGAGGGCTGTGCTGAAGCAACAGTGTCGATACAACCTAGCAGCGGAGGAAGGAGGTGTGTGGTTTGACACTCCACAGTGGCAAAAGTCAAATTTGCCTTTCGGTCGCTGTATCAGTGGGCTAGGCTTGATTATAACTGTCGCTGCAGTTTTCTGGTGAGGAACTACAAGAAAAGACAGAAGTAAGTGGTAAATATCTATGAGAAAAGTCAATGAGAAAATACTGCAGTGGGTACATATTTATTCTTAGAAGTCTGTTCATAGTATTCAGTATCCTGTAATGTTTTTCTTATGCTTGAAAATACATCTGAGTATAAAAACGTATGATTACCTTTCTTTTTTTTTTCCTTTCTTGCAGTGCATGCCAATTAAAGGCCTTGGATTTGTGCTTGGAGCCTACAAATGTATTTGCAAGGCTGGATTCTATCATCCCAACATCTTTTCAGTGAACAGCTTTCAGAGTAAGTGCCTTTGCTTGCATTAAAAAAAAAAAAGAAATAAAACAGAGAGAACATTAATAATGCAGGGTTCCTTTTTATCCTAGCCAGGGTTGCACAGTAAAATCCCAGTGGTTTGCAACTCTGAGATTATATAATCACTTAAGGAGTTCCAGGCCTTTGGTTTGTCATCTGTGATACTCATGAGAATCTTGTAAAACACACCCTCTTTAAGTGTATTTGATTTGTAAATAAATTTTAAAATATGAAAAGAAGTCTTGCTATAGGGAAATACAGATTTCTAGCATCTATGATTGAGCACAAGTAGCAAGGAAATAAGTGCACTTCTTTCCTCTTTTGTTAGGGCAAACTGAAATGCTTCAGCCTCAGGTTTTGTTTCTGTTTCCATTGTTTTAATTTTACCCTTTTTGCAAAGGAGAATCCATGGGAGCGCCCAGGCTCTTCCTCTTGTCTGCGATGCAAGAGGTGGGTCAGGTTTGCAGATCCGTTGTCTTAGCTGTATGGTGCGGGTGACACAGAGCCTGCACATTCCCAGAAAACAAGTTATCAAATGTCATCCTACCTGCCCTCAGGAAGGGCAACAGAGCTAAAACAATCCACAGCAGGGAAGGAAGCCCATATAAACTGTTTCCTACATCTCTGGCTGTTACTTTCACCATATGTCCCAAGTGAATCTCTGCTCAGGTTTGTGCCAGAATTGTTACAGTTACACTAGCACGACTCATACTGGGGTGGCAGCTGTAAAGGAGCTGCCTGAGGTGTTACAGGACGCTGTGCGCTGGCACGTGGCAGGGATCGCTCCTCGCAGCATCTTGGCGCCATCGTTAGCCCCAGGTTCATGTCCTCGCTGCCCTGCTGACGGAGCAGTTCCTGTGGGATGCCTGGGGAATGGCAGTGAGAAGCTTTCATCTGACTTGGTCCAGAACCATGGGCATTATCTCCTGCCTTGAGGGAATATAGCTATTCCTGTTCCAGAAGAGAAACAGCTCTGGTAATACTGAGCACTCATCTGCACGGCTGTGATACTCCATATCACAGACACTTCAGGAGATGTTGGGGTAGATAAAGTGGTGCCCAGCTTATTGTGCAGACATGCCAGAGATTTTCAATACATTTTTCCTTGTTAGTGACTTAGACATAAAAACTAATTATTTTTCATTTCCCTGCCGTGCAACTTCTAAAAACCCAAATACTTAGATATAAGGGAAATTTTACCTAAATGCAAGATGAAAAGGACACCATAAAGAGAAGATGGACAGACTTAACAGCTGTATTTTGAACCTGTGCTGTAACACCTTCTATGTTTGGGTTAGGTTTTTCCCTTTTTTTCTCAATTTCACAAAAGTTACAAAGTTTGAAAAGAAACAGATGAAAACTGGAGAAGAAACTCATCCTGCTTAAATGAATATGAAAATAGTTACTTAGGTGTTTTAGGCTGGTAAGTTATGTGCAGGATTATATGACATGACAGTTGTGAAAACATACCCTGTGTTACTGTGTACCTGATAACTGGGTTAAATATATTATTCAGTGTGAACTTGAGGGCTGCAAATAGAGCTTCCAGGGTTCCTTGCTGTATTAGTTGCTCATAAGCTCTCTTACATAAAAAGTAGCAGGAAGTTAAGTGAAAGGTGGCTAGGTATTTTATTATCAATAAAGTTTTAGAATCCTGCCTCATGCCCCCTGCTTTTTTTTCAGTCATGTGCAAGGTATGTTGATCCATGTTATGGGTTGGTCCTTTCTGGGAGTAGATGAGTCAAACGTGTCAGTCCCAACCCATATGCTGATATGTCAAATCTTCTGTAATTATGTGTAGTACAAATAGCATGGGGTCTTTGTTCAAAAGTTTATCATCTGGTGAATGTTTGTTTCCCTTCCTTTTTCAGAGTCGTACAATGCAGCCTAGTGGTAGTGTTTTTTTCCTCTGGGCTCCGCATAAATCTTTTAACAGAGCCAGGCAGATCCTTGGTTGCTCTTGAAGTGCAGTGGGTTATCACAGAGTCAGAATTTAGCTCCTTGAATAAGAAAATCATACTTAGATTTTTATCATGTCAAGTCCACCAAACATATAAAAATGATATAGCTAGAGGTAGTAACAACATTGATCATTAGGGGTGGGATTCATTTTATGTCATGCTTGCTGTCCAAAAATAAGTGTTTGGCATGCATTAGTCATCTAGGCTTCCTTTATGGTTGGTGGAGAGAGTGTGGCCCCTCTAGAGGGCAATCCTACCTCTTCAGATGTTTGTCCTGAGATGGAAGAAGTGGCTCTGCAGGCAAATATCCTAATTGCATTATACATGGAGTAGCCTAAGTGGCTAATTTTGATTGGATACTAGACTTACAAATTACTAAAAAAATTGAGTAAAATTTGTCAGTAAAATTTGTCTCACAAAAGTACTTGCCTATGCTGATATTTAAAGGGATCTCATCAAATGACATGGGATCACTTTACTCTGACCTTTCATTCCTGGGAGTTAGCTGTCATAAACATGAGTTTTGAAAAAGTCATTAAAAAGGAACTACTTTAATTAATCTAGATGCAGCTGAGTGTGCCCAACTCTGTAGATCATTTCAAACACTGTGCAGAGAAAGCTAGTGTGAGACTGGAAAGGACTGTGAAGCAATGGAAGAAGTAATGGAAACTGGTTCATTTCAGCCCTGTCACCACTGTATTCTGAAAAGAAGAAAAGGTAAAAGACAACAAGGTTAAAATGGCTGCTAATAAAAAGAATTCTAGACATGGATCCTGAGAGCAGTTTTGACAGAAGCTGTCTGACCTGAAGATCTCTGTGGAGATAGGCTGGTGAAGCCGAATGATAGGAGAGATGAAACTGGATAGAAGTGTTACAGATTTATAAAATATCCCTGGACGATGAAAATAGACAAGATTTGGAGGTCTCAAGATGTAAATGAATAGTAGGTAGGTAGGTAGAAAAAAAATTACATAGTTTGTATTTCTGTGATTCAAAACCTGGGCTGAGTATGTTATATCTTGAAATGAGATCATATCTAAATGATCTTGGGACTAAGCACCATAGCAAAGTTATACTATACTACAGCTACACAACAGACCTGAAGTGACTGAGTTTTAGCAGAGGAAGGATTTTGCATTCGGTGCAGCTGAATGTTTCGCTCTGAATTAGAGAGGTGATTTCCATCAGTGTGAAAATGTCTGTGGAGGGATGCTGGGCCCCACTGAAGATTTTAGAAATGTAAATAGGGGAATATGGGGCTAAAATGCTAAAGGAACAGTTGGACAGTTAAAAAGTAGGTTTCCATAAGTGTAAATATAGAAAGAATGAAACAGGAAACTGATTGTCAGTAGTTCACTCTTAATTTGGATGTGGAGATGGGAAGCACAGGGCTGGGACTTCGTACTCTGTCAGAAGAACAGTGCTGTTTCATTGCTCTATCTGTAGCTTAGAAAATAGAGAAATAAAGGTAGACATTGAAGAGATGGGTTTCAGTGCAGCTCTTGGATGATAGTGAGGAGATAAAGATGGGTTGTTGCAAAGTGGAAAGAGATGCCCAGCCTGCAGGACTAAAAAAGATTGTTAGATGAAATTAAGGCTGGCCCTAGTTCCTCCTATTGAAAAAAATAGTTAAAAAACTAGTAGACAGCTTCCTTAGAACCTCTGCATCTTCTTTAGATGCCCAAGTGTTTTCCCAGTGTTTCCCTTCCTACCTCCTACAGCCTGACTCTAGGTCAAAGGGACACAAAAATCTCTTCTAATCTCTGCTTTATCTAAGGAAATCTGGCTACTATCATTAGTCAGCAGCACTCTGCTATGTTCGGGTTTCCAAAATCTCTGTTTGGAGTAAAACTCCAAAGACGATTCCACACTCCTGATGAAAAATACATGCCACGGGAGGCAGGGAAGGAGCACCCTTACACCGAAGTTGTGTAAACACACCTGGATATACAGCCTGTTTATGCCTTTCCCAGGAAAGGAATTTTATCTGTCAGATGTGTGCTTATACACATTGATACATGCCTTCAAGAAAGAAAGACATAATTACCCTTACAGATAACCTTCTGTTTCAAACATTTCAAGGTAAAAGCCCAAAAAGGCTTTTATAAGCCAGCATATATGTGTAAGATCGACCTTACACATATATGCACTGTCTCTTGAATTAAGACTCAGCAGTACAAGATTTATTACCTTCACTGCCAGTGGAAGATAATTTTGATCAAAGATATTGAAGAAATTTTGCAGTCATGTGAAAAAGAGCAAATTAGCATGAATGCATTTTGATAAAATGGGTAATTCCTAAACCTTTGTTCCTCATGTTGCACATTTTCAGCAAGTTCATCTTGCCTTTTTATTTAACATTATTCCTTTTTCCTGTCTTCCTTTCTTCCTTTCATTAAATAGCACTAGGGTAACCAGTGTTGCAGGGGGTTATGAACAAGTATTTATGGGTGAGGAAAAACAAGAATTCTGCCATTCTGTTCTGTTGGGGGGTTCACTTTGATGGTCAAGGGTTTTTACATGGACTTACATGGACAAAATATTAACTTACCAATACAGTTTCTAGCATTCCTGGGCATGTTTGTGAGGACAGTGGAAGTTATGTTTAATATAAATGCACTAGCTTCTTTGGGCACAGAATGGTATAATCATACAGAAGTATGGTGACCAAATATTACTTAAGAAGGATTCTATCTAATTTGAAGCTGATTAATTCACTAGGAAACATCTTTATGAGATTTAAGAACAATTTGAAATAGGATGAGAGCTTATACTGTAAACACTAAGTAGTTAATGAGGTTTGCTGTCCATGTGTCTATGTCAAATCCCCTCCTTCTTCCTAAATGATGTAATTTTTCACCCATTCACAAGTCACCTTTAAAGAATTACCTGTGCAATTTTAGCCCCCTTTCAATACAATGGGAAAACAGTTGACATTTAATAAGCTCACTTTCCCTCATGGCTGGTTTGGTTTGCATTTTCTGAATGTAGCAAAAGGAGGTGAAATAGCAAAAGCAGCCCTGGATAATCCTCCTGTAACTCAATGAAAGAGAAGAGGGAAAGAAAGGGAGTAAGCAGGGAACTGTTTTGCTTCTGCCTGAGGAACTGCCCATACTGTACAATTAAAAGCTTCTTTTCTTGTCCCATTTGATATTTTCAGGAAAGGATGCAGATAACCGCTTTTCTGGGGGTGACCTGTCAGAGGAAGTCTACACGTGCCTGCCCTGCAGGGAAGGGTGTTCGTACTGTACGGATGATACTCCCTGCTACGCACAGGAGGACAAGTACTTGCGGCTCGCTATCATCTCCTTCCAAACGCTCTGTATGCTGCTTGACTTCATAAGCATGCTGGTAGTCTACCATTTTCGCAAGGCGAAGGTAGGGAGATGTGTCTTTCTTAATTTTCCCACTCGCTGTATGGTACAGACTCATTTGTGCTGGGTGAAAAGCTTCTCATTTGGAGATCAACCTCTGAGCTTAAAGAACTCAACTGTTTTTCAGGGAGAATATTTCAAATAGGAATACTTCACTTGGGGCATGGAGGTACCTAAATAGGTGATGTAATGTTTGAAAAAATGCTGAGCAACTTGTGGTTCCCAATGAAACCTGCCTACATTTGCAGGCAAATGGTGTAAATCAAGGAAACCTGTTGTCTCCTAAGTCGTTTCAGAAAATCGGGCTGATCATGCAGGTACTCAAGGGACAGAATCACAGAGTCACAGCATGGTTGAGGTTGAGGTTGGAAGGGACCTCCAGAGATCATCTAGCCCAACTTCCCCTAATCCAACAGGGACACCTAGAGCATGTGGCACAGGGTGGCATCCAGGTGGGTTTGGAAGATCTCCAGAGAAGGAGACTCCACAACCTCTCTGGGCAGCCTGTTCCAGGGCTCTGTCACAATGTATGTATTTATAGTCTCTGGATCTTGAAAGTCTCCATCTGTTTTACCACTATTGGCTTCAATATATCTGAGAGAGAATATATATGTTGAATATATATTCAATATATGCATAACAATTACATCAAAGAGAAATCTTTCCAAATAGCTGTAGTTCACAGACAAATTAAAGTTAATTTTGTTGTTAATTATTTTTTCTTGAAAGTAGGAACATATTAAGTAGTATGATAGTAGGTGATATGTACAGTTATGTTTCATATACTCCTCTTACCTCATTCAAAATATTTCTTATTTGCAATATCTCATGCAATCATTCTATTGCCTTGATAAATGTAGAATAGTCTTGAAAATTTGGAATTTACAAAAAAAATATAAAAAGGAATGGAATCTGGCACATCTTTACTACTTACATTTGTAGGACGAAGTTGTGCATGCAGTGAACTGTATTGTTGAAATTAATAGCTTCATCCAGTTTCCATGACTAGATAAGCATTTCTGTATTGTTTTCTGAAACACCCAATCCTATAAACTTTCTAATCTTACAGTGTATTGGGAATGTGTGTCATTTTTATATCCTGTCAGACTGTAAAGTTTTTTTTCTTCTCTTTCTGAAAGAGACTATGTGTTTAATGAAAATACAGAAATTGATTCAAATTACAGATTTGCTTGTATTTATAAGGTTTTTCATTATGGAAAGCATCTCTTTAGTTGCCTAATGCTAACTAAGCAAAAGAGGTTTTGCTGTGCGGTTTTAGTCTGCAATGTTACTGTCTTTTAATGGCTGTGTAAAAATAATGAAAAGTATTTCTCATGAGTGAAAAGCAGGCTGTAAGACTGCAAATTGAACAAAGCAGGTGATTTCATATCCAAGTATTGCAAGTTTGTTTCATACCTACCACTGTAAAGAACAAATACATCTTTATTAAACATATTATAGAAATCTTGTAGTTCATAAAAAATGATAGTAGTGAAAAGTACATTCATGCTTGTGTGGTGATCAACCATTCCTCCAAAGTAAACTGTGAACAGAGAACCAGGAAGGAGTTGAATATTGAATACCAAAACAAACTGAGACATCAACATGTCCTTCCTTGTTTCTAAAGAATTCTCCAGTCTTTATAAAAATATATATATATGGTTTTTTTTAGATTACCTTTAGAGATTCACAGTGACATCTGAATAAATGAGAACTGGACATCGAACAAAACAAATACTCTTTTTTTTTTTTTCCAAGGAGAAAAGCTTTTCTTTTAGACATGACATTTGTTTCAGTTGGATTTAATGGATTTAATTATAAATTGACTATCTTAGAAAATATTTGACTTTGCTCTAAATATATATCTCACAAGGAAAAGATGAAGAGACCAAAAGATAGTATGCTGATTAATAACCTTTTCCTGAATTATCAATATTTTCAGGGAGTAGAAAATGAAAATAAATATTCCATTGCTTTCATGTCATTCAGCTGAGTTTTTTCTTGGTTTCTTTTTATGTTTTTTATCTTGTTGGTACAGCATGATTTTAAAAAGAAAAAGACCATTTGTGATTAACATGAAAAGAGAAGCTATATGAAGGGGAAACATAACCAGGACAATACATGTATTTGCATGAGAAAACTGTGGGTTATGTTGGATAATGACAGAAAATTGGGGTGAATGAGCAAAACTGGTAACTGGCTGTGTTCTCTGTACCAAGAGGGCAAAGTCATGAAAACAAAAGAAAAGCTATTGGAATCTTCAAAATATCTGTACTCTGAGTTGTTCCTAGCTGTTAGCGGAACAAACCTGAATTAGGTTAATGTATGTGGGAGGGATTAAAGTTATTATATGAAACTGCTCATATTCACTGTAATAAGTAGGCACTGGAGAAGGACATTGCCTCCCGCATATGGGACTACAATATTCAAATAGTTCAGCAAAAGTAACTTTTAATTTTGAATTTTACTAGGAAGAACTATGTACTGCTATCATATTAGGATGCAATCTGCAAAGTTTTGAAAAATGCAAGCTGGAGCGCTCAGAATTAAGAAATGCTCTCTACAGGCCCCAGTGCTGGAAAGAGTGAAGTGCAGCTCTGTAGCGTTTTGGTAGAACTGCTGATCAAAGGCTCATTGAACTGGGGAAATGAATAGTTACCGCTCTGGGAAAAGTGACTGTGCAGAAGAGAACATGGCTCTCTGCTTCTACTGGTAAAAAAGAATTTTAAAAAGCCAGAATCCTGAAATTTTTAAATCTAACAGCTAAATGCACCTCAGGCATCTTGAGTGTCCTACTGTGAGCATAATGTTTCAGACAGCAGGATAATTCAGACCACAGGAACCTTTCAGATCGTGATGGAAGTGGCAACTTTCATCCCAAAATTCTGCATTCAGCAAGAACAGATGCAAATGGGAAGTATTGTAGAAAAAGGGAGGGATATATCTCCTATTCAGGCTGTAGTGATTACACATATGAAGACCAAGCAGTACCCAGAAACTGCTGTGGAAGAGTCACTTTCCAACTTCACTTTCATCAGCAGTGCAAAATATGTGCCAGATCTAAGCCAGATACTGAAAGTGTTGGTAAGGATCTACTGCTCCACTCCAAAAGGAGAACACAGCAATGGGAAGGGTTTTAGAAGTAATTCCTTCTAAAGTGTTATTGACAGAAAGTGAAGGTACAACTTAACCTTTATGACATGGTCTTTATTACTAATGTAGGATGTAATAATAATAATCTGCAGAGAAACGTGGTAAATAAGAGCTAAAGTGGTTCCATGAGTGAAAGATCTTGACAAAAAGAATGGTAATAAATCAGCAAATCCAAATGGTTTTCACACAAGGTTTCTAAAAGAACCCTCTACAAAATTACTGTATTATTTACTGTGGCATAAGCCACTGCTTATAGCAGCATAGGGGAAATGGAAGATAGGGAATGTTCCACATTTGAAAAGACTTCAAATAATGTTAAGAAGAACTAAACTTTGGTAACTCTGACTTGCACTAACAAATGTATAGAAACAATGATGAAGACTAGAACTAATAGGTACATGGATAAGTTTGAGAAATGGACTTTTGGTAGAATATGATGCCCTGTATTTATAGCTCCATGAAGATGCAGTATGAGCATACATGTAAGGGCACTTTTTCAAAAATCCACTGCAATAGGTTCCTTGAAATGATGCTGTATAGTATATAACCATGAATGGCATAAAGGAGGTGAAGTGTAAACATATATTTATTGTTCCTTTTACTAGGAGGCCAAAGTATAAATACTCACCAAGAGAGTTTAGGAAGAATCATGTCATGGATGTTTTCTTTGTTTACTGTTTAAACATAATGATTTTGGTGAAACTCCAGTTTTATTGTTGGAAACCAGGAAAATAGAGCAGGAAAGATGACTGCATGCAATTCTTGTTTAATAATTCTCCTTCTTTAATAAGAAGTTTTGACCTGAGGTATGATACTATGGACTTGCACGTTAGCATTTGATATCAGACAAAACAAAATATCAGAAAGTCATTTTCCCCGAAAGGTAATTATGCCAAGTTATTGGGATAGTACTGAGCAAAATCTTGGCATTGCCAACCTGTAAGTGGAACTAAAAAGAAGCAATTTCAAGCACTAATCAGCATTGGCAAACAGTACAAAATGGAACTACAGAAGGATGCTGTGAGAAATCTTAGATCAATACTGAGGAATTCATTTGAGACTTTGCCAAACACAGGTGAAACTAATAGGCTAAGAAAAATAGGCATAGATCAGCAGCAATGACATTTTACTGCAAGAGCTGTAAGTGGAGAAAATCAGACAGAGTCTGTGACCCTTTGCTGAGAAAAGAATGCAAAATGATAACAACAGTAAGAACAAAAAAATTGAAAGAAGGTACAAAAGCAAGCTACTAATGAAAAGTATTGTAAGGAAAGATAGCACAAGTTGGAAGAGGTATCAGATAAAGCAGATGCTGCTGCTGTAGCAGGAAAATGCAAGCAATTTAGCAGGAAAGTAAATGGAGGAAATGTGCCAAAGTCAAAACAAGAAAAACTTCAGAGCTAATACAGAAGGGAAGACAGATGTGCAGATCATCTAAAAGAAATTTTTAACTACTCTAGACAACTCTAATGCCAAACTGTAGTGAAAGTTGGGAACTCTTGTCATTAACACAATCTGCAAGAGGCTGAAGAACACCCAGGAGATGCAAATCAATCAAATCCCTTTAGAAGTGCTAACTATGCTTGGCAACACCAGTTTAATGACACTGATAGAGTTATTTAATGAAGCTTGGGAAAATGAGATTTTTCCTAGTAGTGGAAATGTTGGAGTGTTTTTCAAATGCCTGAATAGAGAGATCTTGCTGAATACTCCAACTGGGCTGAGGCTTCTGCGGGGTGACAGTGAAGGAGATAACGTGACAATGGACGCAAAACAGAGAACAGGCTGAACTGAGGCTCTAAAACACTTTGGATGGACTAGATATTCACGGTAGCACTTGTAGAACAGTGTATAAAATAATAGGCTTCTCTTCTTTGTTTTTCAAAAGACTTTGACAGACTGTCTGAACTGATCTTCCAGAACATCTTTCAACCCTATGGAAACAAATATTCCTGGCTATATGGAGAGATGCAAAAATCCCGTAGTCTGAACAACTGCAGAAGAAATTGGCTCAAGGTGAACACTAGCAAACATCCTTGTGTAGTGTGGCATTATTATTGATGGGAAAATGCAAGCATTGCTACTAAAAACATGTCCAAAATACATAAGACAAGGCGTACAAAAGTAGATGACTAGTTAGGGACAGAAACCAGTGATGCTTAAACAAATACTCCCAAGCTAAACAGTGGTTTTAGAAGAAGAAGAAGCCTCAACAGAGTAGTAGAAGTAATCTATGTGAATCATCTTATATGGACCATTGGAAAACTCAAAGTGGCACTGAACTTCTGCACTATTTATTAAGTGTAATGTAAGGGAAGCAAAGCTATACAGCCCCAGAAAGAAATAGTGTTTTAGAAAATTTTTATTTCAAAGCTAACATAGGGTTGCAAGGGCTAAAGATTTACTTGAGTTTTAGAGAAGGAACTTGCATTTGTAAACAAGTAAGTTCTCAAAAAATACTGGTCAGTAAAAGGATAGCCTGCAAAGAAGCTAAAGAGCTCAACAGTTACCAGGTTGCCTTCAAAGGGATTGAAAAGAAGAGCTGAAAATAACTGCCCTTTGGAGTGAGGCAACCAACTCACCCCTAGAGCCAGCAGGCAGAATGCAACTGCTGGAGGAGCTGTGAGAAATGCTAAGAACAACTGTTGAAGAGAGCAGAAAAAACACACTCATATCTACATTGGAAGAGGCTAACTGCTACTTCAGCAGCAGGGATGTAGAGTATGTAGAGCATGACATTAGCCTTGACTCATACTATGTGTATTTAGTTAGGACTTGCTTGCTGTGAATTCACATTCAGCTCAACACTACCTAAGGTCTCCGAGTATTTACTTCTGTCTTTTTTCCTTTTCATTCACTGCAGTGCACCAGGTTCTGAGTGGGAAGAATTACAGGCAAAAGTGAGGAAAACTTCAGAAATTCAGTTATCTCTACATTCCTAAGATATCTATGCTCAGCCTCTCTATCTATAAATCCTACATTTCAAGGTGAAATTAATAGCAACAAGCACATTTGGAAAAGGTTCTTTTCAGCTATTCAAAATATTATAAACAATATTTGCGGGAGATTCTTCAATATAACAGTTCAAAATGATATTATGTGATAAGGAGCAGCAACAGATCCTATTGAAGGGAAGGTCTTTACCTTAGCCACCTTCTATTCTATGGCTCTTCTATTTCCCCTTTGTGAATTCTCAAGAATCTTTGGCCATATAACCACTTATGAGAGGAGAAAAAATATTTATGTATCTGGAAGCCTGGTCAAGGGAGAACAGGAAGTTAACAAGACTACACAGCTAGTCATTAACTGGTATGATTATTTTAGAACCTTTAGCACCAACTGTGGCATGTAATGGCAGGTGAACATGTTTGTATGGGTTTTTTTTTCTGTTAAATTCATATTTACAGAGGTTGACGTTCAGGGTGACTTTCCTAGTCTTTCCTCCAGTGTAATCTTATTTAAATATTCTACTAAATATAATTTAAAAATTTGAAGAGGATCCCTTAAAATGCATTTTTGAACACTGCATAGAACTGTGCATAGCTGGAAAGACAATATTCATATCAAGACTGTAGTTTCCCTTTCTGATAGTGAGAAATCAAAAATTCCTTTTCTCCCTTACTGCAACTGTGATAGCATGTGGCAATTCAGAGTGAGATAATCATAGGCTATTGATGTGTCATACATCTTTAAATATTAAAGCTTTCTGGCTTTGCAAACGTACCTTTTTTTTTGCTAATATAAATCAGTCCTTTCTCTTCTTTAGCTTTACAGTGGCATCCTGATGTGCTTATGCCTGGATGCCTTTCATCTTTGGTGCACATTCTGCTTTTCTCTCCCTAGACACCAATTTCTGACATTTCAGCTGAAGTGTAGAGAGAAGAGATCTTGCACAGATGGAGCAGCAGCCCTTGTATGCTGTGCTGGCGGGCATACCTGTCAGTGCTCTCAGCACATGCGGATCCTGTGCAGTGCTTTGTAAACCTTTTCTTCATCGTATTTTGGAATGAGAACCTCATTTCTTGTTATTTCTCAGGGAATTTTATTGTTGTTTTGAAATGCACAGCTTTATAGACGCAGAAGATGTTTGAAAATTGCTGTTGCTTTTAGTGGAGTTCTCATTTCTTTATTCATAAAACAGAACTCAAAAAATGTCCTTTCCCATTTTCTGCATAGTTAAGATATGCCTTTAGGGATGCTGTACTTCTCTAACTCTCACATAAATAATTGCAGAATGCCAGATTGAAAAGATAGTAAAGATAGTAAGTGCATGGGCTGTTAGCCTGTGTTAGCTGTTGAAAATCAGAAAAGACGTGCTGGCTGCTCGAGTTCCAAAGGAAAATGTACATTGATAGGCCTGGCTACTGCTTTGTATTTTTGAGGTGTGGTGGCAATATAATACATAGGGGAATTAAGTACTCATAAGCAGAAGACTAAACCTGGTTCCATTGTACACAATGTAAGCCCCAGCATAAGCTCAAATGCAAAGAAAATAAAGACATAGATATATATAGAATGATTCACTGCAGTCAGTCTCATGAGGAAGAGCTAATGAGAAGAGCAGGGCACTGGGAGGCACAAACAGGGTATTTAACAATACTCAGCGGAGAGAATCTGCCCTGATAGATGAGATCTTAACAAGAAATCCATGAGGACTCAGCAGTAGCTCTAAGGATCCCAAAACTGCAGCCATACGCCAACTTTTATCTCTCCAAAGTTGAAATAGGGGCATCTAGAAAACATGTAGTTTATGGGGCACTGTGCTACCTTCTAGGTGATATGAATCAGTGGTGGAGGCTCTCAGAATGATTTCTGACCTTCGCTTTCTGAACCTTAATGTTTCTGTATTCAGAACGTTGCACTCCACGAATCTTTGTGCTCTTCTACACCAGTATTCTACAAAGCTGTGCAGCATAGAGACCCAGTGTTCACATCAACTGAGCTGATAATAGAGCGCTTGTAGTGTAGGATCCTGGCCATGAAAATAGCTGTCACCAGAGGCAAGGCTATAGTAGACTTGAAGGCACATGTTAAATGTAATTGTATTACACTGTGATTTCTCTTCTAGAATAAATTATGTAGAATAAAGATAATTGAATCCTTGAATTTCAGCATATATTTCTGAACAATGAGAGCTATTACAGCATAGAACAATTTTCCCGTAGCATTTTTGGAGCTAGAAATTAAACTTGATTGAGCAAACTGCTAAAATTTCTGTTTTCCTATGGCTTTCCATCTTTGTTTCTGGATGATTCTCCTGCTTGTGCCCCTTGAAGAGACACCGCTTGGATCAAATGAACTTTCACATAGTAATACACTTCTCTCATTGATTCTCTGATGCAATAACTTAAGGGCAGTCACATTTACCTGAACTTCTATTTGAGTTTGTGAATGGACATTAATGGATTTGCTGGGAGGGAACTTCTTATCATGTCAGCAGAATAACAGTGACATTATTTATTTATCCTACTGTCTGTCTTGGAGCTGGATGCTGCTGTGAACTTTCCTTGTGCAATCAATAGCAATAGCCAAGTCCCTAGTGGCTGCTGTGATGTCTTTGGGCTGCCTCCCTTTCCAAGAACAGACTTCTATCTGGAGTAGACTTTTCTTTGTATTCTAAGGGTCTAAGTGGAAGGCTCGTGACTCAGGATGTAAAGAGCTGTTCAAAGCGTGAGACTGGTATCTAGTGGAGGGACCTTTCAAAGAGGAAGTTCTTGCAAAATTTCAGTGTCAGATGAATACTTGATGAGCTGTTTGTCTTTGGAAGAAGTTTATGTAGTTCCCTGAGCGGCACCATGTTTTACCAATAGACAGGGATGAGACTTAAAACCTAGTTTCTGACTACAGCTGGGATTTGTATTCATGTGTGCCTGGACTTGATTTTGACAGCGAAAAACAGGATGACAAAGGTGAAGAACTTTTGAAGATTAAAAAATAAATTCACAAGTGAAAACCTCATTCAGAGGCAAGGTAGAAATCACGTGAATGAAAAAAGTGGGAGAAAAATAACAAACAATATTAGAAAGTAATACAGCATGAGTATCTTCAAATAACAGAAATAAAACTATATTGGATATCTTATCCTATAAAAAGTCTTACATGCTTTTTTACCTTTTTTTAAAAAAAATTGAAACTTTTATTTAATGATAGCATCTTCAGGGAAACTTTTTGCACTCCGTTTTATATTATGTGGGGGCTGTGTCATGTTGTAGAAGCCTTCAGAACCCACCTCATTTAGTGACATATGCAAAAACAAAGATCATTCAAACTAGAGCATACACCTCTTCCTATTTTTTGCTTCATTTCTTTGGGCAAAAGTCGAACAAGAAGCGTTTTTATATTGCTAGCTTCTGCATACGGTTTTGCATTGTGCCTTCTCTGCCCTGGCCACTCATCCTTCTGTTGCTGGCACCTTTTCGTGGATATCAGTGTGCCCAAAAAGAAACCTTAGTCTCCTTTTACTTCCCTTAAAAACTTCCCAGATACTTTTTACTTGGTTACTGTAGCAACCTGCTTGTTACCTGACATCACTTTATACTCCCTAGCTCACTTTGCCTCAGGTGATATCTGAGTCTTACTGAATTCCGAGTTCCCTTTTAATACCCAATTTCCACCCATCCACAGTGCAAAAATCTTGATTTGTTGTCTTGTAGCCTGACTGCTGCAATGTCCTCTCATCCTGCCATGCAAATCCAGCCCAGTCCTGCTTGCACCCATTCAAAGTGATACTGCAAACAGTTTTCTAGCCTGCCATATTGAGTAGTCCATTTTATTTGTGTGTGCTTTACACGAGCTATATCTCTTTGTTTTCAAAATCCTTACAATCTCCCCTTTCTTGTAAAGCCATTTACTTGATGCAGAAGTGCAAAGACCATCCTCCCTCATCCTCCGTTAGACTTTTGAAAAATATCTTCTTGTTCCCCGTGTGTTTTCCTCATGCTTGGTAGGGCCTCTGTGAGAGCATCCACCGCTCGTGTCTTCAAATTTAAAAGCTCAAAAAATGCTTGAAATGCTTGATAGACTGAAAGTACTGGCTACCTTTCAGATTAAATGATATTTCCCTTATTTTATGGTCCTTTTCATGTAACCTTATCTCTCTGTTGTTCCTTAAATTTAATTCTGTGGAGGAAGGACTGTCTTCTTTATTTTCTCTACAGTTACTTAAGGATGACTTGGGCCTGGGGTTTACAGCAAAAGAGTAGTAAGAATAGCAAGTACATTACACCTAGCAATGTTCTTTTCAAAGGCAAGTGTGCTGTTATTACACATGAAATGCACTGTCGATGATCTAAGCTTTTTAATAAGATATCACCTAGTGTAATAAATTTTGAAGAGCTGAAAAATCTCTTGTTTTTAGTTTTGAGATCAGTATATATCAGGGCCAGTCAGAAACAATTAGTTTGGACTAATTTAGCCATTTGGCTCTCATACATAAAATAAACTGATAGAGAGAAAAAAAAATCCTCATTTTCATTTGACTGAGAAGGCAAATGAGCTATAGATGAAAATCATTATACTAATTTCAAACCGAACAAAAACTAATGATTCTTAAGATTTTAAATCTATCAAGTTTATCCAACCTCTTCTCGCATCATTCTCCACTTTTTTTCTCTGAGGTATTTGGAATCTTGAGCTTTGCAATCAGGTGGTTTGTTTCTTGTATAATTTACCATAAACTATTTCTTTCTGTGTGATTGATTTACAATTTATACTAACAATTTCAGTGAACTGTGGTATTATCTTCTATAATAGTTGATGCCATGTTGATTAAGAAAGCTGAAATTCAGTTCAGGTATTCTGAAGCTATTTGTAAACTCAACCAGTGTAACATGAAACCTTCCTCCCGCTAGTGAAATTTGGGTTTATATTTAGTTTGTTTTTTTTGCATGATCTACTTCTGATAGAATAACCATCAATATGACAGTATATTTTATTCCTGGAGGACATAGTAACTCTGCATTTTCCTTTCATTTCTACATTAATTGATTGGATATGCTAGTGCAATAGGCACTTTAAGTGATACAGAATTTTGATGCTCATAGTCTTACATATTCAGCTGTTAAATGAAACATAAAGATGAGAGTACACAGAGATGTGCCTTAGACATTATTTGGCTCATACTGACTTTTCTTCATCTACATACGCATCACTATTTGGAGACAGCCAGGTATTGTGGTGGAAGAGGTTGGAGGTCAGTCTCTTCTCCAGAATAACTACCGATAGGACAAGGGGAAATAGCTTCTACTTGCCCCAGCAGAGGTTCAGGTTAGATATGAGGGAAAAATTCAACATGGAAAGAGTGGTAAAGTCCTGGAACTAGCGGTTCCAAGTAGTGGGGTTAACGTTCCTGGCAGTGTTCAAGAAGTGTGCAGGTGAGGCACTTACTTTGGGGCATGGTTTAGCAGGGCTGCTGTTGAAGGGCTTATGTTTGGCCTCAATGATCTTGAAGGTCTTTTCCCACAATAATGATTCTATGATTTTTTGATTTGAACCTGTATGTTCCCAAGGAAGGAATTCCTAGTATTACAACAGAAAGTACACTTTCACTATGGGAGGTCCTTACCAACAAATGTTGTGTTTATTCATATCTCTTTTGTAGGTGCTCTTGTGCCACTTATATGCAGCAGGATCCTTATTTCAAAATGTACAATGGTTTTTCTTCACTGTGATACATGATAATGGATTTCATTACTTGTGTAACAGAAAGGATCAAGGCCCACCTGAAAAATAAAGCAGTTGGGAATTTCTTGATTCCCTGACCTCTTGTGTACTTCTTCTTTTAATGAGATTGCTCTATGATTGAGGTGCTTGATCTTTGCTTTTCCCACTTTTTTAAAAATAAAAAGTAAATATAATAATTATGTTCTGTTTGGACTCAAACATAACTACTAATAGAAAAAAATGACCTTTACATAGTATTCTTTAATGGGAAGTGGAAAAATATGAGGATTATTTGGATAGGAATATAGCAAAAAAAAAAAAAGAGAGAGAAAATGCCAGAAAATATTAATGTTTGCCAATATAAGTGTCAGCATATAACTATAAGCCTATTTTAAAAAAAGACCTTGATATGAAATTTACTATATTTGCAATCCATATCCTATTCAAATTGGCTGTTATTTAAGTAGAGTAATTATTGTATTAAGTATGTGTCAGTGTGGTGGGGTTTTGGATAGGACACACCAAAATTTGCAACAGATGATACACAACCATTTTTACCTTGAAGTGAAGAGTTTCATCTAGTTAGTTATGAATGGGTTGTTTGATTTTACATCAATCAAGAATAATTAAAAGAAAGTATGTGCTTGTTACAGCAATTCAGAATTCCCTTTTTCTGTGTGGCAGCCCTAATCAGTCTCTGAATTTATTACAGAGAAAATAAAAAAGGACCTTTTACTTTTCTACTTCTTCCAAGACAAAGATCTTCTAGTCTTTTAACCTATTCATAGGCTTTTGCAGTGAGGGAAAGTGTTCTGCGTGAAATTTTTTTTTGACATCTCATGGCTAATAAGCTAGAAACCTTTTTTCTACTGTAGTCAGCAGACCACGGTTCAATGGAATGGAATCTATAGTATGGAATCTGCAGTATGGAATCTGTACTCATGTAGAGTAGAGAGTAGCACAAATATCTCTTGTGCCTGGTCGGTTCCCCCTTGCCAAGGAGTGATGGTCTCTTTCACAGTTTCACAAATACTTTCAGAAGGGCTCTATTTCAGAAAGAAAGCAGATTTCTGACACTTGTACTCTCTCATAAAGTGGGATTTTTATCTAAACACCAGAGTGCATAACTGACTCTGCAGAGGACCCTCTCCATTTGATGGCATGAATAATATGTGTGTCCATTCTTCAGGCCTGCCTAGTCCTTGTCAAAATGTGACTGTGAAGACAGATGCCACAACAGAGGGCAATTCCCACTCTCTTCTGCTCTACTTGATATCAGCAGCAGACTGAGAACTAGCAAGTCCCACTTTTGTGTCTAACAAAGGAACCAGAGATTTTGCTCACTGAAGTCCAGCCTTAAACTGGACCAAGCCTCTTTAAAAACAAATCTCTGAAACTATTATGTGAGCTCTTCATTATGGTCTTAAACTTATTTTCTGTTTCTTATAAGAAAACTTCAAAGGAAATTAAATTTCTGAAAATCAGCACTTTGTTTTTTCACACAGCTTTTCTCACTGAGAAGATAACGATGCGTTTATAATTGGGAAAAATGGTATGGGATGAAAGGCAGAAAAAAATAATGTGGGCCTTAGAAATACCAACACATGCAAATCAAAGCAAAAATATATCCATACAAATATAACCACAAAAAAATCCATTTTCTGTGGATGACTATTTTAGTAAGGAGAGGAACTGGTAATAAAATATTTCAACCAGCTCCACCTCAGACTGAATATATTCAGCTTGATGAAATCTCCTTTCCCAGACGTCATTTGGACACTGATAGAGAATTGCCTGTAAAGAATCACCTCTACTAAGAAACAAAGATTTGAGCAGGAAGAATTTTCAGCAAAGTAAGAGACAGATTTAGGAATGTGATCCAGTAGCTTCTCATGACATCTCGATTATCCTCATCTGTAGAGCAGAAGGGATCTGCCAAACCTACTGGAAGCACCAAAGAATGAAAAGACTTGCATCATATGTGGCAATTCAGGAAGCCTGAATGTGTTGCATTCAGAGTTGGGATCAATGAGGAAATCTGCTATGACTTACTGATCTTGTTTATCTGGATGGTAGCATCACGTTTTGGCGGTAGCTACGTTTGCCAAAGGAAAACTTCTTTAAATCATGGACCCACTCAGCAATTCTTTATATTATAGAAATGAGTGAACTGTTTAATAAAGGTAAAAAAAAAAAAAAAAAAATATTTCACCTTTTTCCCTCACTATTTTACTGTACTGCATATTCTGGACACTGATATGTAGCCCTGGAGAAATCTTCACTCTTCTTCACGTTCACAAAAAGTCCACAGTTCTTCTAATTCGTAATACATAATGTGGTGGATACAGAATTTCCTTAATTTTATTTTGTCTTTTAATTTCTTCTTTTTTCTCTTCTCTGAAAGTCTTTTGACATTCGTATCACTGACTTTCTGTGATGACATTCAGAAATTCAATGCTAATTCATACTGCTGTATTTCCTGAATAGCTTAAGACCACAAAGAACTGAAATGCATTATCTTTTATGCCTTTTTTATCCATCAGTTTAGGTTTTTATTTTGTTACATTTGGTGTAACTTGGCTGGTTACATTTTTTTTTATATATTTCCCTTGGGCAAATAATTGTTCGGCATGTATTTGTGGCCCTCTAGCAGTGCCCAAGAGACATGTAGGATTTTCCTTTCCAAATGTGATTTGCCACAGAAACAGTATTTGTGTTCTGAGATATGGGGGATAAGGAATGATTATTTATCTCGAAGACTGCTGATGACTGCTGCTATGTAATATGGATAGACTGAAGACTGAGCAAATCCCAAGGCAGAGAGCAGCATGTCACAAATAGCACTTTTTGCAAGTCTGTACAAGAAAAGCACTCTGCTCAGGCAAGTCGTAGGAAGGACTCAGAATAAGACAAGGTATGATAGGACTGAGAAGGTAGGACTGAAGAAGGTAAGAGTGAGTACTGGCAACTTACAAGCTTCTGCTTGGTAACAGCATGCGTGAAGCTGATGCCTTGTTCCTTCCTACCATAGAGGAAGGCTCAAGAGAAAACCAAACAACAGAGTAACAGTAAATTTTTCCCCTGGAGTGTTGTGACATGAAGGTGATCTGGTTTTGCCTGCTCTTCTCAAACGATATATGGGAGTTGTTTAGGTGAGCTTGCTCTGCAGCTTTCGTAGCCTCCAATCCAGCTTTCCCTTGCTGTTGCCCTCTTGTTGTGGCCAGCTCCTCTGTGAAGCACCTGATGGCAGTACCAAAAATATGGAGTGAAACTCCATTTTTATGGTTCAGGCAGATGGAGATCTATCTCCCAGCTCTTTTGCATCCAAAACTGGGAGCAGTAATCGGATAGATAAAAACTGCTGACTGAAAACCAGTTTTGGAATGAGATTGGTGTGGAAACTATTTGAAAAACCTCTGCCTTGGTACTATCATCGTAATAAAGACACCTACTCTAATGTTGCATCTTAGCAGGTATCCTTATTTAGGCCTGACCTTTTTATTCATGAGATGTCCTGAGTAGTAGCCCTGCTGTAAAAGGCCAGAAAGTCACAGTGAGCATCAGGCTGAATATGGGCCAGCAGTGCCCTCTGAGCACAGTTCAGGAAGACCTGTTAGCATTTGGGTGCTGTTGACATCTGCACTTCGAGTACGTGGCGTTTGTGCACTGGCATGTGGTTGCACAGTATTCTGCATACTGCAGTAATGTGTTGGCTCTTCTTATACATTTGTTAGTAAAGGTATTTTTTAAAGCGTCTAATGAATTCTCTCTGAGCGTGCACTGTCATGTTTCCTTTTTTCTGTGCAAGCTGTCAGGCAGGTGTCAAAGTGGGCTGTGACTTCAGATTCGCTCTGTGAGTTATGCTCTGTGCTACAGGTGCTGTTGGGGTGAGTTTGGCTCCATGGGACTGGGGTCCTCACTGCCTCTCAGGAAAACACGAACTTAGGGTAAATGGCTTGCTTTCTATAGCAGCTTTTTTGTTTTGCTTTGTTTTTAATGGCAAAGATATATGAGGAAGCAATAAAAAAAAACCAGGTATATCACTGTAATGAACATTGAATGACAGCATTCTGCAAAGGAATTGCTCCAGAGAGACAGCTATGTTTGTCTGCTAGGAAAGCTAAAGCAAAGTCTTCTTTGGAGACTTCCTAGTTCAGAACATCTCTCTGCACGCTGAATGGGGATTTCAGTAGTGAAAACACAGTTTATAAGAAAAAATACCTGTGAGTTTGGACCTCCCCCACTATCAGGAGTAAGATTTTGTTTTTCACAGGCGGCTTTCCACCTCAGATCACAATCATTTTGCTTTCGCTGCCTTTGCCCCGGGACTCTCCCTTCTCTTCATCGGCATTGCTTGCTTAGCCACATAGAAGAACCTGCCATGGGGATCACTATTTTGATTTTGTGGCCAAGGTTAAGCCTATAAAAGCAATTTCAGGGATGCTCATGAACTTGTTTATAGACTAAACATGTTGTATCAGCCAGTCCCAGATAGTTAAATCCTCACCTGCTAAGGATTTTTTGAACGTATTTTGATTTCGAGTATTTTTAGACTTGCATTTAGCAGGTTGCTGTCAAAGGAGGGACTTTATGTTCTGTGTCCTCACACTACTCCTTTATTTGCAGTTGGTACCATGTACTTAAAACTGCACTGCATTTTGATAATTGGCCCTGCAGATAGCTTCTTCTGAAAGAGTAGCTGGAAATTCACTTGTATTTCTCTCAGAGTTGACAACTTGCATTGGATTTGTTGGAAATGCTTTAATGGACATTGCTGTTCATGGCAGATTTTGGTAAGGATTGTAGTTACTCTTGAGAGAACTCCAGCTCAGGCTGAAGAGGATTGTAGAGACCTGTATATACCTGGTCTCAACCTTTGGTACACTATATGCAGTATTTTTTAACTGATTCCTTCTGGTTTGATTCCAGTGTTTTTGGATAGAGATTAGGCTGAAGCTAATGTTTAATTCAGTCTATTTTTCCTCCTCCATCCAAGTTATAATAATTATTATATAATAATAAACATATAATCTATAAAATATAATATAAATTAATAATTATTATTTTTAATCAATATATCAGTTAATTAAAAAGCAAAGAAAACTATGGTATGTGAAAGAGATGGCTAAGCTACGTGTGAAAGTTAACGAGAAGCAAAATGAATTGCAGTATTGCTTAGGTGTCAGCAATGTGTGACCATTAAGTGAGACTGGGAAAACAAGAAAGGACAGTTTTACTGACACAAATAAGTAAACATAGAAATAAAACTCTGAAAAGGAAATGAACACACAGACAAATCAGCAAATAAGCAAACTGTAGAGAAGATGAACAGCACTTCGCCAGAAAAATAAATTAGCAGAAAATCAAAATGAATGCCAACAAGCAAGCCAGATGGAGAAAAAAAAAAAAAAAAAAAAGGTAGCTGCTAAAGAGAGAAAGAAATTCAGCCAATGTTGCATGCAACAGGAAGAAAATTCCCCTGGGCTTTATCCTAAAATGCCCTGTTTTCGGTGAGTCCCATAGAAGGTTTTTAATTATGCAGGCTGCATAGGTGGAAACTGACTGGAGGAGGCTTTGAATTATTGTTTGTTTCCTCGTAGTCTCTTAAAAGTTAAAAGGTTTATTTTGTTGTTGAAGATATGTGGTATATTCACTGCTGTGTATGTTCTAAATTCCCATAAAATCAAGTAGTTTTGGTGCTATTTACATGCCTTAGGTGCCTATCTTTGTAAAATATGTATAGTGAAGATGTGAATTTTTAGTGATAAAACAACTGCTTTTGGACTTAGCGAAAGATTTTCTATCTAATAACTGCTAGCTACTAGCGTTCTGTTTTAGTTTTTTTTCCCCATTTTATCAATTCCACATTATTAGAGCATGGATGATGATCCAAGACTTTTCTCTGTAATCGTCATCTTTTTTACTTATAGGGGAATCATTAGTAGAAAATAAAGTCAAGTCAGATGAAATACACTATTTAGAGCAATGTAACATTGATTTTTTTTCAAAACCAAAAGGTTCCTTGTTACTTTTTTGTAATCAAAATATTTACTTTGCATTGCAGTAAAAAAAATAAAAAGTAAAAAATTTCAAAATTTTAAGGGTAAGCAGGGGGAGTAGGACTGGGAGTAAAGAAAGGGAGTAGGACTGAAGGTAAACAGAGGAAGTAAGACTGAGAGTAAATAGGGGGAGTAGGCCTGAGAGTAAAGGGAGGCTAAAGAGGCAGGTTAGGAGTGATAAAATTATCAGAATCTCATAGATTTTTGAAAGTGTTAGAGGTTACAAAGAAATGCCCTTAATTTGCTTTACATTTCCCGAAAACCTTTACTTTTTTTTTTTTGTGTGTGAAATATAATTGAAAGGAGTTAGAATTATAGTGAGTTATGCAATTGGAACGTAAATGTGGTCCTTGTTTAGGACATCTCCTCCAGTATTTGAGAGCTGTTGCTGTCCCTACTTCATAGCAAGGTCATTTTCGTCAATACCATCCAGATGTCTGTCCTCCGGGTCTGTCTAAACATGATTTTCCCTGCATGGTGTTAATAGCTGTGAGCATTGCCCCACTCTGGTGCCTTCATCTCCCTGTTTATTGCCTCTTGTTCTCTTCCCACTGCTTTTCAGTGTGTTTTTCTCCATTCAACTTTCTCATTCCATCAGTTTATGGAATTCCATCAGTTTATCTCAGAAAGGAAACAAAACTTGTTGGCCCACTTCAAAGTACTGCCATTTGATTTTTCTTATCTTAATTAAGTTTCAGTTGTTTTAGGTATTCGTAACATTTGTCTTAAGCACTATTTTGCTATGTAGAAGGTACACAAAGTCAAACTGTAAGTGATCTTGCCACGTATTCCCCTGAATATCTACTGAGCAGGGGTAGGTTGAGGATAAAGAATGATTTTGAGATCTTGAAAACCCGCCTGGATGTCACCCTGTGCCACGTGCTCCAGGTGGCCCTGCTTGATCAGGGGGGTTGGACTAGGTGATCTCTAGAGGACGCTTCCAACCTTAACCGTTCTGTGAATCTGTGAAAATTGTAGTCCGTGAGAATCCTGATGACTCCATTTCTCTCATTCTTTCCCATCTACTCTTATGCAAAAATAGTTCTTTGCTTGTAATATTTCTTATTCAAACATTAACCCTTTTCTCCTCTTTGTGGATGCTGTTCATCTCTGCCAAAATATCCACCCCAAATGTTGAAGAATGCTTTACAAAAAACTGTGGAATCTGTAACCGTAAGGTTAAGACCTCTGTTTTCTGAGTTTAAAGTCTGAGATAAAGGCATGATCACAACGTGAGTTCAAGTTTGCTTTGAATTCTTGTGTTGCTTTGTAAGCCACACTTTCCTTAGAGCAGGAGAGAAGTGCATTGTCAGAAATCATGGGCAGTGGTTGCTACCAGAGCACAGGTGAGAAGTGAATCTGAGATTAATTTATTGTTATGGGAGAAGTTTTGGAAAGGCTTATATTCTTGATCTCTGCAAGTTATCTTGTGATCACGACATCCAGGAAAATAGCTCAGTGAGGAAAGGCCAAAGACTTTGTTATGAAAGGGTGTTCACACAGAAGTTGTTTGAAACGGCTTTTTTGGACCATTTCTATCATCCCTGTAGGATATCCATATCAGCTGTTTTCTTGTCTGTTCTTCATATGCAGATGTTTTGACAGATACTTCTGTTGTTTGAGTGTTGACTGATAGAGGGAGACCTGATTTCACTGACCCCTCAGTGTCTCACATGGGCATGAGCAAGGTCCCTCTCTATTAATTTCGCACTGAGTGAAGTGGGATACCTTACAAAGAGACTGTGAAGAAAAAATAGAGCAAAATCTGTGGAGCTGTCAGCAACTGCAGAATCAAGGGTCACGTAAAGAAACTTGGGCTACGGTTATAGTACATTTTTCCTGCCTGCTAATAATGTTGGAAACTTTACAGCATAAAATATGAATAAAGTATGCATGTCTGAAGTATTCAGTAATATTTTACCATCCAATCATATAACCTGTGGTGTAGAAGTTCTCCTGTTGTATTTTTGTAGGAGGTAGATTCTTTTCCTCACTAAACTTTGTAAGATTTCCTTTTTTGATTTCTTTGTCATCTGCTGTGCACAGACATTATGTCTTGCTCAGACTGAAGTTACATCATCAAATCATGCCAGCATTTATAGTTTATAGAAATATTTACACTCTTTGTTTTATAAACAAAAGGTTTCTAAATTGTACAAGCAAAGTGCACGATTCATTAGCTTCAAACATTCAAACCGTAAGATAGTTGAGAAGACTTTTGTCTCTCCTTAATGAAAGTCACCTGGAAACATTCCTTGTTTTCATAACTGGCATCTAAAGCTGACTTCCAGCCTTATGATTACAATAGAAGTATCTGCTGAAAGCAAGCTTGAAAAGTTGTCTATATGTATTTATTTTTATAGTGCTGTTTGAATGACTAGAATGCAACTACATACAGAAATCAGAGTACATACACAACTTTACTGCAGGAGCCATAAAGGACACTGTCATCATCCCTTTGGGTCTTTGTTTATTGTTTAGAGATGCTTGTAACAAAGGAATTCCTTGCAAATACAGAATCAATGTTTTGGGGGCTGCTTTTTGGCTTTTGATATACATATGTGTCTGTCTGCTTTATGTGCACACTCTGGAGTGCCTCTCCAGGTGAAATGAAGCAGGGCTCTTATGTGGGAACAACAGTGCAGGAGCACTGGACCATCCTCACCTTGGCACACTAGTGGGTGACATTCCATATCTACCCGGATAAGTTTAGTACTGATGCGGGAAAATTCGGTTCATTATTGGGAAATTGGATCATATGATCTTAAAAAAAAATGACATTGGCATTTCAGTGACCAGTTGTCTAGCTTTTTGCATTTAAGATAGTATTTATGCTTTACCCAACATGAAAATATAGTTATTGAGAGGGAAATAAAAAGCACTCTAATTTGGTTAACTGAAACAAATGTTTTGCATTACAGGAACCCAGTGGTCAGTGTAAATATAAGCTCTGCTTATGGATTGATTTTCAAGTTTCAGCACTTGCTAAGTCATACATTGTGTTCTACTCAAAAAGCAAGGAAATTTTAGCTATTTGGTGGTATTTTGCCTTTTTAGAAATATTTTATGGAAGCATATCAGTTCCAGGAAGCTTCTGCTAGAAATGTATCTCAGATCCAGGGTGCAATTTTAGAGAGAACTGGCAGAATAGTTTTGCAAACAGAAACTTAGTATGAAGCCTCAGATTGGAATCTCCAAAATTAAAATCTACAAGAAAGCATGAAGGGAAAACTTGAAAAGTCTAGAAAGAGGATCCATAATAATGATTTGCAAATATCTTAAGAATTGCTGTCAAAGAAAAGGGTCTGTATGTCCATGAATGACAGAACAAGAAAGAACATGAACTTACACTACAGGAAAAAGGAATTTTAGGAAGAACTTTCTAATAGTAGGTGTAGGGAATAAGGGCACAGGGCACACATGGACATTTATTCCTGATACAAGGAGGAATGATGTATTCCCATCAGAAATCAGAAAACCAGAGTCTGTTACTCACTAGAATTAGCAAAGTCTTCATAGTCATTTTGCTTTTCTAAACACTTACGTATCACTGAATTTCTACATGAGTTTAAAAATATACTTTCAAGAAAGCAAAAAACAAAGCAGAATTTAAAATCTTTAGCCTGCATTCTAGTTAAGCTTGATGAAAATAAACACTTCAGTATGCTTTCATACACTGTATTCCCTGATGTTATATGCAAAAGCAATTAGATGGTAACTTCACACAGAATATGAATGTTAATACTGCAGAGTAGAGGGAAGTGATTATATAACTCAGCACCCTCAGAAAAAGCTTATGCAGAGGAGGAACAGAGCATAGTTATATTGTGCAAGGCACTGTCTTAAAGACTTCATCATTTTCTGGTACTTCATCATTAAAGCTGATCAAGATGAGAATTCAGAGCACTGATATCTGTAAGGACAAGATTCATTTAGAAGGATTCAAATTGAGCTATTCACTCACTGCCCAGAGAGGCTGTGGAGTCTCCTTCTCTGGAGATCTTCAAACCCGCCTGGATGCCACCCTGTGCCCCGTGCTCTGGGTGTCCCTACTGGAGCAGGGGGTTGGACTAGATGATCTCTAGAGATCCCTTCCAACCTCAACCATTCTGTGATTCTGTGATTTACCAGTGAAATAGGTAAGAATCTATAAATCATTTTAGAAAGTGTCATTTTATGAATTTAATAGATTTAATTTTATGGGCCTTGGTGTCGACGTCTTCTGTTTTCACTCTTTAAAGTTTGGAAAGAACTGGTGAAACCCTGGTAGAAGAAATCTACTGCCTCTCTACACTGGCTGTTTAATCATGATTGTGGCAGCAAACATGACTTTGAGTTGCAGGGCAGATAGAGCATAATCTTCTACTAAAAGGGTCACATATAGCTTGCAGCGCCTGTTTGTTCCCTAGACTATGCTGCTTGTTAGGCAGCAGTTTGTACAGAAATCACAGCCAAATTAAAAACACTAATCCAGAACTGCACATGTAGAGAACAGTATAATGGTTATCTGAGATCCCGTAGGACTGTGGCTCTAAATGACTTGATGTTAAAATCCTGGTGTTAGCGATCAGCTGCTGAGTGTTGTCTTTCTAGTCTTGTAAACTGGACTCAAACCATTCAGGTGGTTGAATCATGGTATGACCAAATAGTCACCATTATCATCTCAAGACCAGTGGAAATTTTTTCCTAATCCTCAGTCCAGGTGTTAATTATATTAATTAAGTCCATGTCCTTAAAAAAGTCCTTAACACAAACATGCACTTTTGAGTTGGATCCCTGTGTTGGCTGTTGGTGATGTCCCAGTCAATATGCAAGCTTTGGACAACCTTCAGTGCAAGATGTCACTGTTAGGAGAAATTAGGTAGCTACATGATTGGCTTATGTTAGAAAGACTCCCTGAGAGTTCGCGCCATGTCCTTCAACCTGTATTAAGAACATCAGAAATTGTAAAAGTAACTGAAAAAAGAATGAAGAAATAAGAATTCTGAGTTTGATTACAGTTTCAATTAAAATATTAATCTAGAATAGACTGGTTATTTTCAAGGGAAAACTGGACCACAGGGCAAAGATTTCTGAGTAAATCTTTTGAAATGATTGCTTTATACTGGAAGCTAAACTTCTCCCGTCTATAACCACCAGAAGGATTATCCTGAACCACTGGTATCAGTTCACAAGATTTAGTGATGGGAAGTTAAAGGATTTTTCAAAAGATTTTTGACAAAGCTTCCACTGCTGCCCTATTGGACTGCATTGCTTGCGGTTAGGAAAACATTTTTCCATGTTTTTCCAGAATAGTGTATAGAGCAATGTCAAAGGAAAGTAGTTGGTAAAGGAAAGCAATGCAATGTTAATATTTTATCTTCTAATATAAGCTGTAGATGTGCTATATATAAGTCATTAAACTTACTGGAATAAGCCTTGCAGTAAGAAAAGAGAATTGATTTTTTGATTTTAAAGTATAAGAAAACTATGACAGAGACAGCTTTAGAATCAATGAGAAAATTGCACAATATTTTAGAATCCTGACAAGTTCATGTCTGAATCAACATCTTTGTATGAATTTTTGAGAAAGAAATAAAGATACTTTCAATCTAAGAGCATATTCAGTACTTAGTATATATGAATAACCTACATGTCTACTATTGAAGCCTAGTCATAAATATTAAACAGGCAGGTCAAAATGTGTGAAGGACTTTTGAAATTCAGATGGCATAGAATAAATTCTGCAATTAAATTCATATCTGTAATTCCCATGATCTCCAATTCTTCACACTTGAGAACAATTTAGCAATTTAAAAATATATTCCAGCAATGTGTGTCAAATAATAGTTAATGTGAAAAGAGGTGATTTTTGAGGCTGGATTTTGTAAAACACAAACTATTATAATGTGCCTGTGAATTAAAGAATGTGGAATATTCTCTATATATGATAATATGGCAAACTTAATACTATACTAATATTACCATGGAAACATTGTACTGATAAAAGTATAGGTGCCTTCCACAAAGAGCTTTATGTCGAAATTGTGCACACATAGAGTTTTCTAATGATTTGTATTCTTTTCTGTTTTTGGTTCCCTAGAGTATCAGGGCTTCAGGACTGGTTCTTCTGGAAACCATTCTTTTTGGATCACTCCTTCTGTACTTCCCGGTAAGCTAAACTATAACTTCCTTTTTTTTAAGTGTTATCCTTGCCCGCACTGTAAGGCATCACATAAATCACTTCAGTGACAAATACAGTTATTGGAGGTTGCTATGTAATGATTAGTCTAATCTGATTAACAAAATATTCTGTTTGCTGTTAAGTATTCTTGAGAATATTTGAATGTTTTGCTCTACTTGTGATAATTCCCCATGTGCAGTGTTTTTGGTTTGGGAAGCTTTTAGTTACTCGGTTGTCTTTTCTTGGCTTAAAACTGAGTATTAGCATTGAAAGAAAATATCTCACTGGTTAGGGGAAAATATGCTGGATGTGTAAAAGGAAATAATTGACAAACTTAGTGTTTCTCTGGAATCTAGTAAAAGGAATAATTATTTCAGTGCATTTCTGGCATATATTTTATTGAGTGTTTCTAAAGCTATGTGACATCTGGAATATCTAGTGTTTGGAAAAATGAGATGGTATTTTCCATATGCTGTAAGTAGGAAAAAACCACAAACTAATTTAGCATTCACAGGAGGATAATGTCATGAAAGTCATAGAAATCTTTTTTTTTTCTCTCTTGAAAATATGGGAATACTTAAGTATATGAATTTCCACATAAATCTGCTATAACAACTGGGTAAAGAGACATCAAGCTGTAAGATGAGTGAAGTGACTGGAAAGCACACAGATCAGAGAAGACAGAAACAAAGATAGAGTTGTGTATTATTTTAAAATATGTTCACGTTCTATTTTCCTCAGTGGTCAGAACCTTCTGTGCTTTTACAGACCAGAAGCATATTCCCCAGGAAAGCAGCAGGAAGGCGAAGCTCCTTAGCCTTTTTGGAACAAATTGCAGATAAATTGTAGTGAAGTAAATTATGAGGAATGCTATAATAAATAGAAATCCCACTGGAACTGTGATATATTATTTTTTGAATGGTGGTGGTCTTTCAAGTTATAAAGAAAGATTGAGTTGTACTTTTTTGTGTTTTTTATTCTTTCAATTTGCATGTGTCAGGAAGAAAGTTCTGTTTCTGACGTATTATACAAATGTCTTTTCCTTTTGCAAACCTCTTCCCTAGGTTTTCAGAGCTTCCTTGAGATGCTTCTCAAGTGAGGAGAACAGAGAGCCCAAGCTTCACTTCCTTAACTGGTGTGGAAAGGGGGTAAAGCATTTACAGAGATGCATAGCACAAAACATAATGTAAGGGCTTTCCTTTCCATAGCTGTCCCCCAGTTGCTTTCCCAGTTGCTCAGAGAGTCCTGGAGCCCGTTGCTTTCCAAGCGGGAGACTCCAGAAGCACGACCTGGTGTTTCCACCACACCAGCCCTGGAGAACACCAGAAGTTCTTCACAGCCTGTTTCCCCTGCTGTGCTGAGTGTGCTCACCTGCGACTGATTCTTCAGTTTCTTTCCCAGTTTTTGTCTTGATTCCGTTATTTCAGCTATGATGTTGTATTCCATTCAGGATAGATGTCCTGCCTGCAGTGACTTTACCAGCTCAGTATTAGGGATAAAGGCAAGAGTTGGCCCTGCACCATCCTTTAGTTCCAAGAGAAGAGAGAATGGATATGCAAGAGGGTTCAGATAACTGAACCCCCCTTTTCACTGACATTATCAATGTTAAATGTGCAGCAAGTACAAAACAGCAGATTGGCATTATCTAGGGAAAAATGTTTTGCTGAAAATTCCTGATTAGCCTGTTTCCCAGCTGGGATATAGATATTTGACTAGAGCTTTCTCTTCTCTGGAAATCTCATTCTCTTATTACATAAGACTGTCCACTGATAACACATTCTGTCAGGAACTGAAATGCAAAGCATATAACTTGGCTTTTCTGTTTTAGCAATTTTACGCTCCCACACTCTTTCTGTTAGGCTCTCTTTCTTTTATACGTAGGTAGTTACTAATCAGGCTGTTACTCCTACAAGCTGAAACAGAAAAGAGAAACTTTATCATTTCTATTTTAAAATTCTTAAGGAAGGGACTTGGATACTGTGGTAATGAAGGTCATATTAATGTTCAGACAGAGAGATTAAACCTAATTTCACCAATTGCAATAATACGATTTTGTGAAAAACAAAGATGATTGGGTCTGGGTCAGAAGTGTCAGAATTTCATTATCTGTATCTATCAATGCGCCATGAGAGAGAAGAGGAACAATAAATTTGTGAAGTGTGAGAGCACATACAAAATATATCCAGCATGGTCTACTGTATAATCTTTAAGAAAGAGAAGACTGTGTTTCTGCAAGGTATGGCTTATGGCAGTTAAATTCTCAAAATGTAAACTCTTGACATTTTGCTGTTCATGAGTATTACTTAATTGGGCCCTCTTGCTTTGTGTTGGAAAAAGGGAGCACAAAGCAGAACAGGATGGAATGAAAAAGAAAGAAAAAGACCTGAATTTAAACATATTCGTTCATAGCTAGGAGTAGAAGATAGATTGTCATATAGTTTCTAACTCAGGTACATGCAAAAGGATCTTCAGTTCCCCAGGTCAGATCCTTTTCTTTTTTTTTTTTTTTTTTTAGTTCTTTTGTCTCAATTGGTGTTTATATTTGTTTCTGAAAAGAACGGGGAATATTCTGAAACTCCGTGATATGGTTAAAGACTTAGTAGCTGGTTTCAGAAAATGTTTGAAATGTGGAAGCATACAGAAGTAGTGTTCTCTTTACAATTGCTCTTCGTTTTGCAAGTGAGGAATACATTAGGGCTGGAAATCTAATATATATAAATCTCGCCTTTTATATTCCTGAAATAGACATGTTTAGAAATGTTTTCCACATCTAACATAAAATGAAAGTCAAAATATGAAATGGAGTTCATCAGTTTTGGCCAGGCAAGTGTGACTGCAGTAAGATTTTCTCCTTTAACATAATGCTTTTTGTTTTTTCATTTTGTATCATCTCTTTCTCTGTTTTGATTTGAAAGACAAAACTGAAAGGCTTAACCTTCAGACTCAATTAAGTGCAGAATTACACAGTTTGTCTTAGTAAATGTACAATGCAGAGAGATAAAACAACAATGTCAATTCTAAATAACTCAAATCTCTGTTCACTTAAGGATTTGATGTAAAATTACATTCTTATTTAAAAATAAAAAGTCCCTCTAGGTTTTCTCAATACTTCTTCTTTCCTCCCCATTCTTGTATACTTTCCTAATTGTGGCTTTTGCTTGATCCATTCTCCCAGTCTGTCCTAGATTGTGTTGAGAGCCTTCAGCATACAAAAATGTCTGTGTTCAGAAGGACTATATTGCATCTCTGATTTCCCTACCCTCCAATTAAATGGAAACCAAAACCTGCTTTGTTACATTGCTTGATTTCTTTCACTAATTGTCATTGTTTTTGTATCTGCATGCTGTAATCCATTCAAAGTGTACTGTCATTAATTGAAAAATAATATCACCAACCAGCTGCTTTTGGTGAGAAAAACAGCTGTTGTAATGCCCTTCTAAACAAACAGGAAGTGCAAATGATGATCTTCTCCAAAATTTATTATTCAAATTCTGCTCTACTGGTGACAACACACTAATTTTCCTTGAATTATAATCAGGCAGATCAGCTTTGTCTGTTACAACCGCATGGGTTTGAGCTGGTAGTGATGGCAGTGGTACATTATGTGTGCTCACTGACTGTTTGTTCCTTATATGTTGATGTTCACTGATGCAGACTGAAAGATTCTGCTTTTTCCATCGCATTTAGCACTGCCCATTCTTATACACCGGGGTGCTTCTGAAGGTCTAAACATTTTCCTGTCAAAATATAATTACTGTCATGAACAAGGAAGGAATAATTAAGAAATGGATCTCTCTGAAAAGGAACAAATAGGTTCAGCAACAGGTTCCGCTGTTCTCACTGTTAAAGTTTAAAAGGTATTTCTCATCAAGGCGTGTTCTTACAATGAAAACCTATCATTTTCTTCTGGTATTTCACAGTAGCTGAAGAATGACTTTCAGAAGAAAAGGCTGAAATGAGATCTTATGAATCTGTATAAATATCTAAAGGGAGGATGCCAGGCTATTTTTAGTAGTGTCCATCGACAGAGTGAGAAACAGCAAGTGCAAACTGAAAAACAGAAAGTTCCATCTGCAGTTGAGGAAAATCTTCTTGACTGTGAGGGTGATAAGCCCTGGAACAGGTTGCTCAGAGGGGCGGTGGAGTCTCTTTCTTTGGAAGTATTCACAACCTGCTTGGGTTATGTGCGGAGGTTGACCCTGCTTGCACAGCGAGGTTGGACTAGATGATCTCTAGAGTTGCCTTCCAACCTCAACCATTCTGTGCTTCTGCAAACATGCCTGTCTAGAATAGTATTCACTACACTGCAGTCCAGGACCACAGTGTGGGTATCTGCTCTGAGATAATGACCAGAGGTGTCTCTAATATTCTAGAAAGCATCTTTCCATTTTATTTTGATCAAAGCAGATTAGGTATCCAGACAATGGAGAAGGCAGATTTTAAACGCCATGTTGCCAGAATTCTTTATCTGTTCTCTTGCTGGTGAAGATAATTAAGGGCTTGGGGGAAAAAATACAATAGCTTTCCTCTCTCATACTAGCATCAGTGTCAGGCAAATGAATTTTTTGAGGTCAACATCTAAGCAGTAAACCAGTAGATTTTTTTGGAAAGCCGTCTTGTTTTGAATGCATAAACCCAAACTGAGCTGGCATAGTGCTCCAAAATACAGAAGTCTTATGAGCACTAGAAATGTTTTTGCCCCTGCTCCAAACCTCACTGTACCAATGTTATCGGCCCCAGTGAAGTGTTGTGATAGAATTCTTAATAACAGCAAGCAGGCACTAAACATCTTCTGTTTTTTTTGAATAAAGGTGTTTGGTACAACAGATAAAAAAGGATACACACTAATAGTTCTTCATGGTTGTGCTTCTCACTAATCCTTATAGCTATCCTAAAAATCTAGTAGCTACTATTAAAGAATTAATTAGAAGCTGTTGTTAATATGCTTATGTACATCCTGGAAGGCACTTGATGCTCTTGATTAGATATTAGTATTTCTGTGTAGTTAGCAAATGGTTGGGATATGGAAAACCACAAAGAGCTGTGACATCATGAAATGTAGAAAAATATAACGGTAGAACATGGTGAGGAGCATGTTCAGTGTGTTTAGGTATGTCCTCTGTTGCGTTCAGAGAATGACTCAGGTTGGACTGGATATCAAGTCATCTCCAGTCCAGTCTCCTACTTATAGCAGGGTCAGCTATTAGATCAGACCAGGTTACTTCCAACGGGTCTTAAAAACCTCCAGGAGTGGAGAGTTTACAACTGGGAAACGGTCACACTGATTGTAGCCTATGAATCCTGTGATGAAATATGTGATGTTATTGAAACATATAGTGGCTTTCTTAAATGGTAAGCTGTAGATAACGTCAGTGAAGGCAGAAGTACTATGTTACCATCCTTCCATGCCCTGGGGCACTGATTGTGATACTGGGACAAAACTCAGTCTCCTCCTTCCACTAATCCCAAGGAACAGGATAGGAGTGTAGGAAGGCACTATTATTTTGTTACTCCAGAAGTTTCTCTAAAGATGTACTTTGCAGGACATACAAATCCTGAAAAACGGCATAATATTTAGCTAGGATTTATTTTTTTTTTTGATACAATGTAAGAAGTACCATGTTCAAAAATTAAAAACTTGCTGTATTTGAAAAGTAATAGTCATGGAGAGCTGGTTTGTGGTCATAGAAAACATTAATCTGTAAGTGATCAAAGCGTAAAACGTGAGTGAATTAACATGAAGGAAAACAGTGCTGGGAACAGTCATTCCCTGCCTCTTATGAGTGGCCTGGAACCACCCAATAATGACTCCATCCTCTTTGCTGTGCTCCCTAAAGCTAAACCATTAGGGACTTAGCTAGCATTGAGTGAGAGACCACACTGGTGCCATAGGAAAGCCAAGGGAATTATTGAGGAATATTGAACTATAGAAAAAAAGAAGTCTAATTAGTGAAAGTCTTCACGCGGCCCCCCAGCTCCCACTGAATTAGAGTAAGAAAACAGTGAAGAGTGTTGCTGAGTCATTTTGTATATTATTTTATATAACTCCTGTTGTATACAGACTAGAAAAGATATGAATGTTTTTCTTATGCTGCATGATTTGATGATCACATTGACCACTGAGCAAGTGAGTGAAGATGACAGGCATAGTGATTATTTTAGAATATACTTAAATATGTACTTAAATTTTGTTACAGTGATTTAAACCTGAGCAGAAATCAATACATAATGAGAGGATCCCATATGTATTGGTACAAAATATAAATTTGATAGAACATTTGCAGGAAGTGATAATAAATAATAATAAACCAATTTATTTATTAAATCATGTCACCAAAGAGACAAGATTTTTTTTTATATTACAAATGAGCTAGAATTGAAATGTGCCGGAAAGGAAAATATTAGAAGTTGTAGTCATCGTCTGACAGTCTCAATAAAGCACAATCCTGACGTCAATGGTTTAACTTCCCTAATTAGTTTAGCACTTGAGAGACTGTATATTGGTGGAAGATAAATTCCAGTCATCCTTTTTCATTTGCCCAAGTGTATTTAGTGAAAGCTAGCGGAATATTTTTCCACCAAATGTTCTTTTCTCATTATTTATTTCTGCTTTCATACCTGAGATCCAAGGAGCAACAACTGTAATCAAATGAAAGGTCTGTAGACTCCTTTAAATATTGCAGAGCTTCCTTATGACATCGATGTAGACTAAGCTCTTGTCTGGCTGCTTAGTTCAGGGATGCCATGATTCTCATCCACAAAAAAATGAAGAAAAATAAAAGTAGAATCATCTTGTGCCTAAGAAGACTTTAACTTAGATAATCTGATAATACTAGCCAGCTGTTTGTCATGTGAAACTGAATGCAGTTGTAAGCCCAACCTGTCTGAGTGAAACACATGATCAGTGATTAATAATTAGGAGAGATTAGATGTTCAGTGAATTACAACAGAGAAAGAGTAAGGTTGGTATTTGAAAGGTATTTATAAAAAGGGGGCTTTCAACAGCCAAAGGCAAGATTGCTCATATCTATTCATTTGAATCTAAAAAATACAAACAGTGATAGCTTTATGATGTCCAGTATCAACACTACACACTGTAACTCAATTTTCAGTATACAGGCAAAGTGATTTGCAAAATAGATTTGCAAAATTTAATGCTCTTAATGGAAAAAAAATCCTTACCTTGTAACATTTTAAACTTCTCACTTCTAAACGCTGGATTGTCAGATAAGTAGGATTTAATCAGTGCTCTTACTCAAAGATTGCTTATCATCATGTAAACAATAAATTAACTTTTTGTTTATAGAAGAGAAGTGGAAAGAAATAATCTAAATAACTCTGACAGTAGAGACAAGCATACAATGTAAAATACAAGCAGCAGTATAAAAAGATCTAAACCTATCCACAATTGTATAAGGTTTGCCTCTAACAATGAGAATGATATAATAGAGTCATTTGGCAAAAATAGCCAAAATTTTAATTTGCCACACTTAAACAAAAAAGAAAAGTTAGGAACCAGCAGATAACAAGTTCACCTTGAAACTGGACAGGCTGATTTATTTCTGAAAATGAGACGTTTGAAAGATTATCCCATGAATCAAAATTACAACACATCATATAAGGAGAGATTGGATTCCTCTTCTTAGAAGTAAGTGTGGGACTGGGCATGGAGTAGCCAGTATTCACCAGAACAAGTAATTACGTCTGAGAAAGAAACAACTTCTTGCCATGTGCTATAAACCTAATTTATTACCGTTCTGTATTTTAATACCACATAGGAAAAGCAATTGAATGTCCTTTAAACACTGTTTCATACAAGGTTTTTAATTTTTATGTGCATTCAATATGTGGGACTAAGTTCTGCAAATATGTACAAGTATTTAGAGTTCTTTGGTACAAGGATATTGAGATTAGCTGTACCTTGCATTGATCAGTGAGGAAGAATCACATTACAAATAGCTGCTACTAATATTAACAAAAAAGTGTTAGTGTTTAAAATATTTTCTCAAAAGTGGACATATTTAAATATGTCCAAAATATGGACATATTTAGTGGATACTTTTTAATCTCTGCGAATGTCTGATAACGTGTACTTGTTTTTATACTGCTACAGAAGATAAGCGTTGTATGAGAAGAAGATTTGAGAATATTTGAGTAGGCTTCAAAACACTAACCCATAAAAATACTGAGAGACAAAAGCTTGATTCCAGTCCCTCACGGACTTTATTTCAGAACTATCTTCTGTGGAGCTGCACCCAGTTTAGAGGACAGAGATTAGCTGATGAACAAAGCAGAGGAAAATACTGGTTTGTGAATCAAACCCACCACTGCTCCTGGAGTGCTGTAGCCTGCAGGATTTAAAATACGTGTGGAACAGTGGGCATCTTACAAAGTCAAGGGGGAAAGTAAGAAGAGGTCCAAATTTTGCTCAAGTTAATATTTCAAAATCTTCTAGCGGTCATGGAAGAATTAATTGTGACTCAGATTTGTTAATTTTTAGGGCACTGACCTAACCTCCAAGGTGCATGTTCTTCCCGTGCTCCGTGCACACGCTCTGGTGCGTGGTGTGCACAGGGAGAGCTGCATTGGCGCGGGCTGAGGACAGGCCTGCTTCAGAGTGCCAGGCACTTCGGAGCCAGGGTGTGCACCCAGCTAAAACGGGGATCTAGAAGGTGTTTTTCATGGTTACTGAGTGGGATTCCCAAGCAGATAGGAAACATTTTCTCTAGTTGTGTTTTGTGTCTGCCTAGCTGTCCTCACTTCTCATCTTTCATATCAAGTATTACCAGTGAGATTGGCCCTTACATGCTGAAACTGTGGAAGGCTCAGGTGGTCATTAGATGCTGAACAGTTCAGCACTGTCAAGAAGTAGATGGGTTAGCAGTGTACCCTCACGGCCGAGAAGGCCAATGGGGTCCTGGGGTGCATTAAGAGGAGCGTCTCCAGCAGGTCGAGGGAGGTGATTCTACCCCTCTAC
>JAWLRI010000942.1:243921-301138 GCA_034781795.1 Crypturellus tataupa | reverse complement strand
TCCCTGCACTTCACTTCCCCTCCCTTCCCTTCCCTTCCCTTCCCTTCCCTTCCCTTCCCTTCCCTTCTTTTCCTTTTGTTAATATGCTTAAGAACTAGAAAGGTGAAAAATTAACACAGATGATTCTGTGGCTAAAAGGTCATTAATGGAAATATAGAGGGTGAGCGTTACTTTAGGAACACAGAACAGGCGAGTTCTCTTCTGTCATGGAGATCAGTCACCTGTGCTTTTAAACAAGCCTGGTATTAATTCCACTCAGGATTTCATCACATTCACTTCCCACTTGTTAGGCGGTTATTGAAATACTTTGCAGCATCCCCGAGTCATCCCCAGGTAAGGAAATGCTTCCTGTGTCTCCAGAGAGGAGCAGCGATAGTTCATGCACCTGCAGGCTGCACAGAGGAGGCAGCTTCCACAGGCTGCTGCTTTCCACTGCAACAGAGGGGAATGGAGGACACTGAGGCTGCTCTTTTAAAATAATAAATACCTGGGGTTCATATGTGATCAAGAAAAGATCTCATTTTGAACCTATCTATTAGCAATTTCTTTTTCTACATTTCTTTCAAATCTCTGCCATAATAATTTATGAATATTAGCCCAACTCAGCATAAATATTTTTCTTCCTTGGATTGATAGGAAACAAAAATTAGACTTTTGACCAAAATCAAAAAGCATGATCAGTGTGATCCTCTTAGACAAGCAAACTGACTTCAGTTTTTTGAAAATAATCAGATGCATTTCTGTGCATATACAGAGTTTTTAGCCATGTTGAAATAAAATTCAAAAATCTATGTGAGTCTCTGTTTTATGACCTGATTCTTGCATTAAGTATACTTGGCAAGTTGCTCTGAATAATTTAGTCTATTATGTCTTGATTTAGCTGCAACTCTTGCAAAATTTATTTCAATATAGACTACTTTACCCTTATGTTTTTAAACAGGTTCTTTTTTTTTTTTTAATCACAGATATGGTCTTAAAAATGAACTGGTAAATTTACCTTCTTTTTAATAAAATATAGTACTGTATGTTGCATTTCATTTTTCATAAAATAAGACCAGTATGTTCTTAACCCTGTTGCAAAAATATTCATCATGTATTTGCAATGATGGACCTGGAAGGATAATTATCTTTTTCATTTGAGATATTTCAACTTAATAAACATCACGTTTTGGTAACCATACCTGTGTCAAGACAAGCTGATAATAGTGCATCCAATAAGAAACTTTTCTATTTTTTTCACATATGAAAGAAGTAAACTAGGGCATTCAGTTTACTGTTGTCATCTGTCAAAGTGACGTATCAGCCTGAAAATAACTTATACGAACAGATTAAAGAAATAGTTGGATTATAAAAGATAACTGATGGAAGAGGTAAATATTTTAATCAGGAGATATTTTGACTTTGCATCTTTCTTTGATTTTACAATTTCATATTTTGCACTGGTATAAACAATTTTTGAAAAGTGCCTGGATGTATACCTATTTACCTATTGCCTAGGTAAAACTTGCTGATGAAAATCCATATGTTGATTTTGGATTACAGGTTTTCCATGCAATGCAAAGCATAAAAATAAAGGTGTTGAACAGTCCAGGCGTTCAGCTCCTCCTGTGCATTTCACTAGTCCTTCTCTTCCCATCCTTGGTGTGACTATAGAGCCCTGATTGCCACAGCTTATCATTGCTTTCAGAGTTGCTGCTGGTAGAGCATTTCATCTAATAATCTCCCCCCAAACCTGACAACTTGATCAGGAAAACACTTTTTCACATATATGTTTCAATGTTTAGTTGGAAAGTAATCCAAAGCCTTTGTGTGTGAGTCTCAAGGAAAAGAAACAAACAACAAAAAAGATGGAAGAGCTTCTGTGTAGTCTAAATTGGTCTTAACATTTGCAGCTCGTTATAAGACAGGGAGCCAGGTAATTATTTGATATTTCAGTAGTTACCTTTAGTGAAGTTGTGGTCTTCTAACTCACTGGCTAGCTCCTAAATGCCTTTAAAATCAGGTCAGACATGATACCTTTCCTGCTTTGAGGCTGTGGTTGGTGACTTGCATGAGTCAGAACATTTTTCCCTGGTCCATAGTTGCATGGCTTCTGGCAGGCTTTACATTCTCAAACAAAACAGTTGCCTCTGTTTTTAAAAACCTTGTTTAAAGAGTTTTTAAACATTTTTGTGGTAACTACGTGGATTTGAGGGGACACTTCTGGCATCTGGCCAAGTCCACATTTGGTCAGCTCGCAGTCTGCAAACTACTGAGATCAGCCAGCCCTCAACTCTTCAGGGATTGACCTTCAAGGCTGCTCAGGTTGCTGTTAGGATAAATATGTTAAAGAAAGTGAAGCAGTCAGATGTCTGCCAAAATATGTATCAGGGATACATACTTTCCAAATGCAGAGAAATAACTGGCAGGTCAAAAATAGTGCCAACCAAACCCATCTCTTTTTGGATGCCCTAAAAATATTTATTTTTGTTTTGCTTTGCAGTGGTACATATACATGTATATATATTTTTCTGTCTTAGGTATTTTATTCCTTGCCTTACACCTGTCTCAAGTGATCTTCCGAGCCTCAGAACTTCTCCCTGTCTTGTACTAAATGTTGCAGAGGCTTTCAGGAACTCACACTTGCCAGTGGAAGACAACTTCCCTGGGCAAATATTTTCCTGAAAAAAACTTTTGTTTTGCGTCTTCCTCCAACAGTTTGGTGCCTACAGAGTCTTGATAAACCTAGTAAAATGTGAATGAACATACTTACTTGTTTTGGGGTCAGCACTCCCTGGGGCATGGAATATTTGGGGTTAGCCAGATCCCTTGAAAACATTTACTCTTATATTTGGGAAGTTTATGGTTAAACAGTTTATTCTATTTCAGTGGAAAACTAAGCATCAGTTTCTGTATTTGCAGCTAAGTAATAGAGAAATTATATGATAAGAAATCTCTTGCTTTATCTTGATTTCAAGATGGTTTCTGTTTCCTCTTCGAGTAACACATTCACGTTAATTCTCAGGAAGGTTCATACAGCTGCTTGGAGCAAGGGTCTAGTTCTTTTTTTGTAATCCTGCTTCTTAGATCTTTTTTCCTCGTAGAGGTCAGAAACTTAGATTATTGTCCTTATATTCCTCTTTCTCCTGTTCACAAAGTTTCAGCCAGTCTTACTCAAGGGTACTGTTGGAGTGCCCTTGGGTATGAAATGGGTCTGTTTGGACGTAACAGTTCTTTTATTGTAAATAAATCTGCTTACACAGTGCAAAAAGATGCCTCTTTTTACAGACATAGTAGATTATAAATTGACTTTTTATAATTTAGATTTAAAACAAACTATTCATTATGCCATGATAAACAAGAATAGTGAAGGCAGATCATTAGTAACTCTTCATAGCGACAACTTTATGGTAAGTAAGTGCATTTTGAGGACATGTACTGAAGCCGCTTCAGTACATTTGTGTAAATTCAGTAAATTTTGTGATACCAAAGCTTTGTAATGAATTAAGTTCTAAAATTAAGTCTTTGTATTTTATATCAGTACTGATATTTACTCACTTAAATGGTAAAAGACTTTACAGGCAAGATTTTGTTGAAATGCAACCTGACGCTTGATACACATTTTAAAACAGGAAATGGAAAAACAAAAAAGAAACAAAAAAATAAACACCCACAAAACTATCTACTGCAGAACAAAAATCTATGTACCAGATAGGAGGAGAGAAAAAAAAACTCAGTAGACAAAATTTCATTTCTTCAAAGCTGGGCTTTGGGTGAGTGACTAGGAAGAGTTGTTCTTTTATGGAAAAAAACATCTCTAAATAGCCACAAGTCCTCTGACTGACACACGTTTTACCTGCAATGCGCTGCCTCTGGGAGCAGAGTCTTCCAGTTCTGTGTGCCTGAAAATTGATTCTGTCCCAGCTCAGAGGCAAGAAGAAAACCTACTGAGCAGTTACTGTGGTTTCCTACAGCAACTATTGGCTTTATAGAGGCAGTGAGGTAATGATCCAGCACAACTCTTCCTTAAAACAGAGAGATTTGCTAGAATAACAGAGAGTGATGGTGCTGTGTAGCCACAGGTTTATTAGTGTAAAATATTATGGCTCAAAAAAAATGAAAGAGAGGTGGAAGGAAATACTCTTTCGTATAACTAGCCAAGATTATACTCAGCTGTTGTCGTACCCCTAAAATATTCTGTGTAGTTGCACCGGAAGTACCAGTTGGTAGTATGGGGTTCGGAAACGAGTTGTGCATTCACTAGTACTTGGACAGATGCTCTGAGCTGTGAAACATGCTTTAAGCTGTGGTATGTGATGCCCGTGGTGTGCACAGGCTCCTGAATGCCTTCATTCATGCCCATCTGTTAGGATGGCAGCGTGCCCACATACAGGAGCATTGGCCCCTTTCTGAGCAGCTCAACGCCAGGCTGTGAGGAGCTGGATGGCGAGCTCGTCTAACGCTGCAAGCAAGGTCTCCGTTTTGGGAATTCCCATCTTGGAAGTGGTGTTGGAGCACTGATAGGTCACCAGTGTGGTGGGATATCCTGGAGGAACGTTTTATGTGTTTAAAAAAACCCTGTCCAACCTTGGCAGCAGAAGGTAGGATGCCCAAGTCAGCGGCCCGGCGGGATGCGGCGAGGCCGAGTTGCGTGTCGGAGGCGGACGCGGAAGGTGGAAGGATCCCTGGGAGTCTGATGGCTCCTTCTGCCGCTTAATTGCCTAGAGACAGCCCAAGGCAGCTCCGGCAGCGCCGCGAGGGCAGCTGCCGCTGCTGGGCGGTGGCACGGATCGGATAGATCCCATCGCACTTGCTCAGAGAGGCCTCTTAATGGAATTAGCCCAAAGGACATTATCTTAAATAGCAATGAGCAGACCGCGTAACAACCTGCACTGAAACGTGAAAAACACTTGCAGCAAATTCTAAAATCATATAAGAAAGCATACGTAGTTTTGTTCTAGGATTAGTAAAGCTTTATAACTGGCCTCAATTTTAAAGACAAGTTTGATTATTTGAAAATTTAAAAAAAAAAAAAATAGTGTCTTATCACTTTTGTCTAAAGTGGATGAATTTCAGCTCAAATCCAAAAGCAGGAGTAGACTTGCAGGTGCTTAAGTTCTAAGTTGTGGGTCTCATTTCCACATATCTAACAAAGATAGCTGAGGGCAATAATAAAAACTCTTCATAGGTGAACACTTCTTTTTTTCGAGATAAAATTCTGCTCAAAATCTTGAATATTTAAGTTTAGGGTTTGTAGCACTATCAATTCAATGTTTTCTAAAAACTTTTTCGTGGGATCCTCTTTTCCACATCTGATTTTTTGAGCCATTATAGTATGTATGTTCTCTCACAACATGGATAGAAATTTGCTGCTTAAAAAGTAAAATGAGATTTTGATATATGCACTTGATTTTTATGGTTTAAGAATTGAAGTAAGAAAGAAGTTGTCTTAAGACAACTGTGAGAGTTGGCTAGAGAGTGTTTTGCTCAGTCCTCCTAAAGTAGGTTATTAATGGCCATAAAGCAAAGCTACTTTTCTAAAATAACTCCCTAAGTACCTTTCTAGTTCGTGGGGGCGTGTATTTGAAAGCTTTCAGGTGGAGTTTCCGTCCAAGTAACTTAAGTTCTGTCGAAGACACCTGCACCTTAAGGCTGTCAAAGACACCTGCTCTCAGTCATGGATTATTTATGAAATTAGGCATTAGTAGGGCTGATTTAGTAGGCATCTAAAATTTAGGAAGAAAATGTATGTCCAATTTAGGCATACCAAGTCCCATTCAGTGCACTTTGGGGAACAGCACAGTATGAATTAAAATACTTTCCCCTGGATCTGTGGGAAAAGAATGTTTCCTGCAAAAGATTTTTTTCCAAAATTAATTGTCTTACGACTTGTGAAGTTGATCTGAGAAGCAAAAGAAGTTTTTGTGTTGCACTGAATTAGTGTTCACTATTAACATTGCAGAAGTCTTATAAAGGATTTTTTTCTCTTAAGCAAACTTAATATATGGTATTTTTCCTTTAAGAAAAAAAATTGTAATGAAGCCATAAAACTCATGTATTTGTTCCTTTTATTTGTGAGTACTACGTCTGTTCTGCTTTTGAATACTAAATTGTTCAATGTTAGTTCTGTTTGCACCATTATTGTACCTGTCGTGCTAGCAAAAAAACTACCACCATGTGTGAGCTGTCTGAGTGGATTTTAGCTATTGTTCTTAGAAAGCAAATGTATCTGTTCCTCACATCACCTGAATAACTGAGCTGGCTGAATGCTGTGTCAGCACACTGAGTCTCCCTTCCACGTCTGTAAATCACCAGCTCTGAGCATCCTTGACCTTAGAAAGTCTTTCCGTCTGACTACAAGCAATGGTGTGACTACTGATGAGGACAACGTGTTGGCAAGGGCTATAATAGCTCAAAACATGTTGAGATTAAAAGCAAACATCTAAATGCATTTGTTCAAATGACAAAAAATGAGCCAAAATTTTTGAAGTTTCACGCTCACCTGCAGTAATTGGCAGAGGAACAGGCACTTTCTGACCTTTGTTTTTTGTTTCTAATTTTTTTTTCCTCAAATCCTCTTCCTTCCTTCCTTCCTGGCTTCCTTCCTTCTGAAACAGAAACTGGTATCTAAATTTAAGTATCTAATCCCAGGAACTGGGAAAATAGGGTATCAGATTTTCTAATGTGTAGTAAAGAGTTTTGTGACATCCATCCTCAAATTTATAAGGATTTTTCATGAGATTTACGCTGCTGTATTGCTCTAATGGATTATAAAAGCAAAAGAGCCTCCAGGAGAATCCTTCTCTAGACCCTTGGCTCCAGGTTACCAAAGATTATTCTAAAACATTTATCACTAAAACTTCATGCCATTAATTACAGAAGCAAGCGGATCATATACCACCTTATAAAAGACTTAATGCTGAACAGCCCAGTGACCCTGAACCCTTGGTCCATATCAGACCATGTGTAAGTTGTAGGTGAAGAGATGGAAATGGATGCTGGCAATTTGGGAGGGCATTGCAACTATTCTCCATCATTTAAATATACGAAGAGTTTTTTCGAAAGACCCAAAAGAAAGTCAGATTTGGACTCAGTCATTGGCAACTTCCAATAAAATTGCCTAATGGAGAAGAACTGGTTAAAAAGTATCTGTACTGAAATGGAGAAATGAGAATGGTTTTCACCAGCAGAAGGTCTTTGGAGTCTTCATAGTGAGCTGCCAGCTCACTCCATGCTGAGTATGGAGTAGAGTTTTCTTGGTTGATCATTAGGCGAGTGCCTCAGCTGCTTCTATAAATGGTTCCGAGCAAATCAGTGAGATTTTCTAAACACCAGCAGTTAATATTTCAACAGGAAGAATTGCTATGTCAGGCTTCATGACTGAGAGCTACTGCGCTTGCTGAGGGAATTCTATGTCTGAAAAATTTTTAGACCATCCCATTTCAATCCTCTGAAAAAAAAAAATGGTTTCAGATCAACCTTGAAATGTTCAGAATCAGTGCATGCCTGTCTTTTTGCTAGGGCTTTTCTAGTTTGGGAGAATCAAGGATAAAGCAGCATGGTTTCTAGCCCCCTAGCAAGCCTCAGGAGGAGCATTAATGATACAAACTGCTTGGATTCTTCAGCTCTTCTAGTGTGTAAAACTGTGTGTTAGGATAATACATCATTACTAGCATTTAGGTCTTTCTGAGATACTTCTTGCTGGATGCTGGATTTGCATGTTCACAGGTCCATGAATTTATTTTATTTTCCATGTTGACCTTTGATAGGAAAGTGGGCTTTTGTGCATGCAATTACCTTCACTTTGTGCAGCATTTTTCAAATTCTCAGAAAAAGTCTGCTTTGCAACATGTTCAGTCCAACAGCAGTAAAAAAAAAATAATAATAAATTTGTACTGTGGATTGGCTTTTGGCAGGCATATCTTTTAAAGAAATAGCTTGATTCTGCTGGAGAAGGTATGGCAGGGAAGCACAGAAGTTTCTTCTATCTCTCTCAGCCCACATGTCTGCCATCTTTGCCCCCACTTTCCTAAATACATCTATGTCACCCAAAGGACATAGTCCTGGGCTTTTGGCCAATATCCTGCACTTGAATTCCCACATAGAGAAGCATTTACTTAGGAAAATAATATCATGTGGCAGCTGGTAGGCACAATACTACCCCTACTGCCAGAATGCAGTGACTCTAAATGAAGCTGAGTGGCAGATGGCCTAAAACATTTCAGTGCTTTCTTTCTCTAGACCAGGATTACCCAATTAATTTGTACTGTGGTAGGCTGGGTTATTTTAGCAGGTCCGCCTTGAAAGATAGGATGTATCTGATGGCTGTGGAGCTGCTGGACCTGGAAGGACCTGCAGGGCAAAGGTGGAATCCCTGCTGAGCAGCAGGTCCTGGTGAGTCAGGCACGTGGAGAGGAACATGGGGCACCAGAGACACCAGCTGCTGGGGACAGGTCAAATGTATTCATGGCTCAGATCGTGACCGGAGTCCACCATCTGCGTAGCTCACTTTTAGATGAAGGGTGGTGTTTTACTTGCCAAAGGTGCTTTTACGTGAATGACACCTGCAGAGGTTGTTTTATGTTACTGTTTGCTGAATGTTGTCCTTAGGTGCAGTACCCAGTGAGTATAGAGATAGGCCTTCTTTCAGTGCATAAAAAGTTCTGGAACAGGCTTATCCCAATATTGCAGTTTGGAGATAGGGAAAGAGATAGAGACAGGGATGAGAATTCAGTCTCAAAGTGGGACAGATCTTTTTGCTCATCTCTTCAATGATTAAATTGAAACCTTTCCCTTAAGTGTTCAAATGATTTGGGGGGAGAATGGAGGGGAACAAGGAGTGTCTTGCATACACAAAAAATAAGTTGAAAGCGTAGTTTTTAGCTGGAAGATGGCCACAGCAGGACTGGCGGGAGAATACCAGTGAGCTATCTCAGGAGGAATCTCAGACAGCAGAGGGGATTGTGTGTTATGGCCTTGATAGTGAGAAGGGAAAACATGGATTTAAAATACTTAAGAAGAAAGCAGCAAAGTGTCTGGGAGAAGGGAGGCAAGGTTGGAGCAATGAGGAAAGAGAAACGGTTTCATGGGGACTAGAAGTAGTAGCGAGAATTCAGCCAGTAGGAGCTTTGTGTTGTTGAGATCAGCAAAACCCAAAAGAATAAACAAATTGTTGGTTCAGCAAGGACTGATGCATAGGCAGAATCAGCATAGCTTAGTGAGAATATATGGGATGGAACAGGGAAGAGTAGAAGTTACATCAAGATTTGGGGGGTTTTGACAGAGAGTGGCATCTTTACTGTGACAGACTGGTTGTGAGAGACAAATGAGCAGCTGAATTTTAGGTTTATTAGAGTGACTTTGAAGTGTAACTTAGTAAATACAGTCCATGAAACCAGAATTAGGCCAGCTGCATATTATTGGAGTAGCTCAAGGAAAATGTCCTCTTCTGTCTCTCATCTTTTCTGGGTGCGTGTTTTCACTTGGTTGAGAAAAGTCAGTAGAATTGCATCTAAAGGTGTTGTCACTTCACAGTCTGTCACAGGACTTTTGCCAGCTCCCTTCAAAAGGAGATGGTGCTTAAAACTGTGCCAGCTGGTTGATCTGATCATCCAGTCACTTTACTAGAAAATCTAAATATACAGCAGTACGAACTGAAATATGTCTGCTGTCCTGTTTTGTAATTATTCTGCACTTGTATGAAGAACAACTTTAACATTAAAGCAGTACTGAAGCTCTCTCTATCTTTCTGTTCTATAGGTTGTCATTTTGTATTTTGAGCCAAGTGTATTTCGCTGTGTTCTCCTAAGATGGGTTCGTCTTCTGGGCTTTGCTACTGTTTATGGAACTGTGACGCTCAAGCTGCACAGGTATTTCACATATTATTAATTTCCATCTCTGTGGGAATGTGTACAATCTCTGTGGGTACTCAGCTGCAAGAGCTGCAAATATTATCACAAACAATAGTCTTTCCTGATTTCTAAAAACAACGTTTATTTTTTCTCACTGTTCTTGGTGAAATTAGTTGCCCCAGTAGAGGACTATAAATGCAGAGTATTAATAGTAATGATTGCTTAAGGAGACTATGTGCCAGAAGTGTTGAACTGGAGCTCTAGGATTTAATAAAGAATTTATACATCAGATGTAAAATTGTGCAAAAAAATTTCATTTCACAGCAGGGGAGTGTATGTTACTTGAATATAAAAGAATGTATAATACCTTAGCTTGCCCTGTAAAGTGTTCATAGGGATTTTTTTCTTCAGGTGTTCAGATACAGTGAAGATGAGTGAAATAGAGCACACAATAGTATATATACTTATTTTGTTTTCTTCTAAGTCAAGGGCTGCTTTCTTCAGGCACTGACAGCAGATAGGCTACACAGTCATGAACATCAGTGCCTGCCAGCAAAAATGTGTGGGAAATTCTGGGTTATGCTGGGGGAAGCTCCCCTACGTTGGCAGCACATTCAAAAAAGATTCAGAAATCAAGATTCTGAGACCTATCTTCACATCCCACCCCTACACTCTCATAAATTCAAGACTTTTCTGGGCATGCTGGATAAAATCCAGGTGGTTTTTCCTCTTAGTGAAGTGAGTAAAGGGGGGAGGGAAGTGCTTCTCCTCACTCGGCATTCATTAGACCACATCTACAATGCCATTGGATCAAATTTTGGACCCACCAAGACATCAGTGAACTCAAATGAGCCACAAGTTGCTTGGTGGACAGAGCACTTGCCCTGCAAGGACAGTCTGAGAGAACAAGGAGGCTTGTTCAGCCTGCGGAAGAGAGAACTTCAGGGGAACTCAGCTGTAGCCATCCAAAATCCGCAAGTTGGCTACTGAGAAGTCAGAGCCAGGCTCTTTACAGCAGTATATGTTGGGACAGCAATGTTCATGAATTGAAAAGACAGATTTCAACTTTACATATGGAAAACATTTTCACTAAGAGGGGAATGAAGCAGTAGAACTGGTTGCCCATTAGGTTGAGAAACTCTGTGTTTGAAAGTTTTCAACTATGTGGATAAAATCCACAGCAACTGGGTCTGAATCTAGCTATTTTGAGCACTAGATGACTTTCTAAGGACATTTCCAACCTAATTAATTCTAGATTTCTATGTGACGTACAGGCAGAAAAAAACACTATTTCATATATTAATATAGAATTACTTTCTCTCAGTCCATCTGTCTTTTCCACTGGAATTTCATGACCAGGCTTTCCTACATGTGTGACATTGCAGGTTTTTTTAGTTTAAAATATTTCACATGGGGTGTTTGTCTTGCAAAAGACTGAGTCAAAGTAGATATATGTTTTATTTGAAATGATTTTGTTAATTAAGAATAATATCAGGTTAGTAGAAATTTGGTAGGATTTTTTGGCAGATCTAATTTAGTCCACAGACTAAAGACAGCATTGAAGAATGGTTCATTGCAGGCACTGCAAGTACTCATGACAAGCATTGATACCCTCCTGCAAGTGGTTTGACACTTTACTGGAGGGAAGAATTGGTTGTTAGCAAGGACCTGGTGATTTTGTTTAAGTGGGAATACCGGTATGTTGTGGAAGAAGCTATTAATGATAACCAGAAAGTCCGAAGCTGTATTTCTCAGCAAATGAGGTGCTTCAAACAGCATTGAGGCGTGAAGGATACCCAAAGCCAGTAGGAGGCAAAGTAGTGACTGAGCTGAAAAAAATGGGAGACAAGAGTAGGCTGGAGACTCTCCGACCGACCAAACCCTATCTCATCAGATGCTCTAAGAGAAGATGAGAGCAATACAAATATCCATTACATACTTATTGGGTTTACTGTGGAAAAGATGGTAGAATGAAGAGCATCAAACAACATGGTAAACGTTGTACCAGGTGGCCCAAGGTCATCTCGCCTGGTAGCCTGTCTTCTCGTCCATGCTCCTTTCTGAAGTGAGAAGGAGACCCTGGCACAGCTGTACAGTGAGTGTGACAAGTTGTAGTCCCTCCTGTGCATCCTCCAGAACTTGTACTGAGATTCTGGCTTCACATTTTTCCTTGCCCTTTTAAGCTTTACACCCCCATTCAAGGCCTTACTGTATTGCAGGACCTTCTCACACTAGATGGCCCTGGTGGCTGCGTGGCCCTGCTCCTTGGGCAGGGCTGCTGTGCTCAGGTCTCTGTCTTTGTTTGTGTTTGTTTTGTTTTTACTTTATTTTTTGATTTTGGGCACTTCAGTTTTAACATTCCTTTCTTTATTTCCCTTGTTGTCTCCTGAAAACTTTTAATTTTGCCATGGTTTGCTTTCTCCTTAGCTTCCCACTTCCCAGGGAGAGCTTTGTGATTCCACTAGGGTCAGGCAGCAGAGAGAAATCTGTAAAGTAGCCCTGAGTAGGTGCTTAAGGAAGGGCAAAAGAACAAGAAAGGCATATACTGACTCATTCTTTGAACAACTCATCCTACACAATTTCTAAAGTGCCTCATCTTAAATCACCTCTTTCTTGTTCGGTGTGCATTTTTAAAATAATAACACATTGTTTCAGGGGTGACAGAGAAAGGAAAAGAGCTTAATTTAAGAAATTTTACTGTAGAGCTGTGAACATAAGACTCAGCACTCTCATCAACAATGAATTTCTCAATTATCTCAAGAAATGATATTTCAAATTTAACTTTTTGAGTTTAAAAAGAGCTGCTGATCTTGCATCTTTCAGGGTATTTCTCTGACTGAAGACTCTGCCTTTTTGAGCTCTCAATTTAAAAAAAAAACAGGTTATCTCCTCATTTTTAATATTTTGTGAACTTCTGTAATCTTGGTTACAGGATTAATACAGAATTCTTGGTTAGGTATTTAAGCAGAAGAATGGAGGATAACTATACACACATAAATATATATATGTATACACATGTATATACACACATACGATAGCTTACATATCTTTTAGCTGACTGAGTAATTACAGACTGTCCTTCCTTGGGATCTCTAATTCAAGGCAACCTCAATTTCTTTCAGTACTAAAACAGAAAAGGAGAGTGGGGAAGAGAAGCAGGTCAGAGGATGGGTGGATATTATAATGTTCCAGGTATGGAAAACAAGACTCTGATACACAATAGCTCTTCTACAAGTGATGGTAGTCAATTTGGGAGGCTAGTGGGTAGGGAAGGGGACAAGGATACATTAAGCCTGTGAGGCAATTCTGCACTTCATCTAAATGTTGCGCTAAGATTACATTGCTACATTTTGCCATCTGGTATAGTGTAACGCTTTCATGCCATCTGAGCAAGTCACTGGTCCTTCCTACAGATCTCTGTAGGTGCTAAAGAAATTGGAGAAATACAACAGTCTGAGTAGTGTGGAGCACAGCGTGGGGAGTACCCATGCAGCATGGCTCATATCCTAAAGAAAAGGAGATTCATGCTGGCGGAGAAACAAAAATGATGTCATTCTGTTTCTTGAAGCACTTGAGAGGAGGTGTATGTTGACTGTGAGAAAAGGAAAGAAGAGGAGAAGGAGACATGGTGTAACCTCCTGTCATAGTCAGGGCAGTGGGAAAGAATATAAAGATGATTCTATCTAGATGTGGCTGGTAGAGACTTGGTGCAGAAAGCTGGAGAAAGTAGCATTGTTGGAGCTGTACAGCAGAAGAGGGAATAAACTGAGGCAGAATGGCCTAAATAATGGCATAGGCATGGAAAGGTTTTGAGGGTTTTTTTTCTGGTACTGAAGAAAGTTTAAAGAAAGGCCTGTGGCCTCTGAGATTGTTGTTCATTTCTGAAGAAGCTGTGTAGAATCACAGAATGCCTAAGGTTGGAAGGGACCTCTAGAGGTCATCTAATCCAACTTCCCCTAATCCAACAGGGACACCCAGAGCACGTGGCACAGGGCGGCATCCAGGCGAGTTTGGAAGATCTCCAGAGAAGGAGCCTGCACAGCCTCTCTGGGCAGCCTGTTCCAGTGCTCTGTCACCCTCACTGTCAGGAAATTTTCCCTTAAGTTTCTGTGGAACTTTTGATGCTTCAGTTTGTGGCCATTTTATCAACAGTTTGTGTAAGGGACTACCACTGCCCAGCTGTTTATTCCCAGCTCTGCCCTTCTCATAAAAGCGAACCGGTCTCTGCGCCTGCAGACTCTCACAGTCTTTGTAAACTTTGAGTCATTTCTATGGCTGTTTATTCTGTTTTGTTCTCAGTGGATCCAGAAGCAACCTAAATAAGGCAGCAGAGTTCACTATCATAATCTCATGGTCAATAGTTCACCGCTCAAAGTGCCAAGAGATCGTAGTCCCATAGTCCTATATGTTGCATATGTTTCCTTAAGCAGGGAGGGCTGCGAAGGCAGCAGAGTAGGTCTGGGATACCAAGCAGCAATGAGCATTTTAAGGCAGAGGATTCAGGAACAACAGTAGGCACAGGCAACCTTGCACACATCAGAAATTGCTGACTTCAGGATGAGAAAGTGGGATTCCCATAGTGGAACTCAAGGAAGCTGGGGACAAGGAGGAGCGTTGGGGAAGGTGAGAAGCAGGGAAGACAGGAAGAAATTTGCAAAGGTACTTGTTGAATAAGCAAATACATTGACAGTCCTGAAAGTACGGTGGACCATGGTCTGAGTCTGCAGACATGTACTCTCAGCCCTGAAACTGAAGCTGCCTCAGGTGCTTGGTGAAATCACCCTACCTGGTGCTCTTGTAGTCTTGCAGCCTGAAATATGTGTTGTAATATAAATGACTGGTAGGATGTATGGATGACAGAACTGTTGTGATCAGCACCAGCTGCAAGATAGCCACATGACATGACACTTTGAATTGCCCTTCAAAGACCACCCATCCAGAAAAAAATTTGCTATGAATTCCTTGTGCTTTGAGAACGAGGTGGGTTGTGGTACTGCATTACTAGGAACAAATAAGTTTGTTGCATAGACTGAGATCTTGAAATGTCTAATTTGGTTTTACTTTTGTGTATAGGCTTCATCTCCAAGGAATGAGCTGTATTTGCAGAGGGAACTCCCAGGCTAATCCCTGAAAACCCTCAGTCAAACCCCGTATTTGATTGAATTGTCACAATAGAACCAAGACATTTATCCTGATACTTCCAATACTTGCTGTGGGAAGGGTAGCTCTAACTGCAAGGTTTGTGATGTGTGAGGTGCATGCCACTGACACAGTCCTCTGTGCTTTTTTAGTTTATTTTTAGGGTGTAAGAAAAAATACTCTTAGACAACAGAGTTTAGTAAATTCCATATAGCATTCCTTTATTCCACTCCTCATTTTGGTAGTTCTTCCAAATTAAATAACAGAATCACATTAAGTTTTATTGTGCTTTTCCCTAGCAAAACTTGCATTATTAAAATCCTATTTAGCTCTTTTGTATCTGTGCCATTCTCAAGCAATAACTAGCCTTAACTAGGCAGTATAATGATTTCATTTCATAATTCTAAATAAAATATCTTTAACTTTCACATATATAAGCTAATATAACTTCTATAAAAAAACTCAGTGCAGAATTAATCTAGATGGAGTACAGTGTAGAATTGGGACTAATAAACATTATCTTTAAGCAAAAAATCTGCATCATGTAAAATGCATAAGATTATTAGAGCTCTCTGATCCTGAAAATATTCTTTGTCCATATTCATATTAATATTTAATTTATACAAAAATATTGTAAATACAGCTGTACAGTTCCATGGAGTGTTTTTTTTTTTTTTTTTTTCCTCACCTTAATATAGCACATATTCTGCTAGATCACGGCAGATCAAGTTTGGCTAGGAAAATTCCAAGAGAAGATAAAGAAAGTATCTGGTGCTTTAATATTAAATTATGTTGCTATGCTGATTAAAAAAAAAAATACAAAGTCAGTGCATTAGAAGGCCTTCTGCAATGACCCACAGCTATCATGATACCTTTCAAATCTCTTTTCTTTTGACTGCATGCAGCAGCACCATGGCAGATAATGTGAGAAAGGATTGATTTTGCATATCACATTACGTGTAACTGAAGGGCTTCAGACCTGCTTCTGGGACAATATATGATCCCAGAGACCTCCTCTGCGTACAAGACCCCTTCTAATAGCTCAACTTGGAGCAGTTGCTTCCTCCTCGGTAGGCTTGCATGCATTTGGGATACAAATAATGTACCTCCATACATACCAAATACATGGTATTTTAGGTAGGAAAGAATCAGTTAGTGAATCAAAGAAAGTGATGCCCAGCCACAGGCTGCAGCTTGTGGGGGAATCATGGCATGAAAGAGAAGCCAAGTACCGCGCTGCAAGACATGATTTACAGACTCATCTGTGGAGGAGTATGAAGAGGGAGTTAAGTGTATGACTCACACTCCAGGCAGAAGGGCTGATCACCATTAAGTTGAAGAAAAGATTTACAGATCACATACACTAATTGTCAGTTAGAAGTCATGACTGAATGGGAGTGCTTCTGGTGGGCTCATGTGAAGGGTCAGTAGTAGGCCTGATGCTATTTAGTATCAACAGTGAAGAAGGACCAGTAGGAAATGATTACTCATAAAATTTATGGATGATGCAAAGCCTGGTGCAGTACTAAGTTTTTCTGCAGAAAAGTAATATTTTTTGTTTGATAACTTGAACTTAGTCAAACAGGAATGCTTGAATACAGTCAAAAGCAAGGTGTTATAGTTAGGGACTAATTAAAGACAAAATACAGACACAAATGAGAGGAATGGATGTTTTAAAGGTTACCAGTAGGGAATTGATTTCACAGTAGGAGAAGATGTATTTGAGACTAGCACATTTGTATTATGTCATGTTTGTTAGATGTGTATTTTAAAGGAGTTGTGAAATAGAACAAAATGGTACTTAAATTATTTGAGGCCTGGGTTGAGTGCCTGATATTGTGAAAGCTAGTCTGATTTTTAGAACAATGAGAAGACTGAGAGGTGACATCTTGCATGGTATGTAATCAAGCAGTGAGAAAATACTAGACATGAAAGACTTTTTAATCTGGTGGACAGAGGCTTAGTAAGAGCTGGTAGTTGGAAGCCAAAGCCAAAGCAATTCAAATGAGCCATCTGGCATAAATTCTTCTGAGTGAGGATGCTTAGCCACTGAAACTGCCCAAGAAAGAAGTGGATAATCTTTGTGCTGCTTTCAGATCAGGACTGAACTGCCCCTTGGAAGATATGCTTTAGCTAAGTAACTACTAGTTTACTGGAGTTTTTGTAGAAAAAAATAATGATCTCTTACACAATGGATCAAGCTATCTAATTTAGTGTTTTAGTCCTATATTTGGCCTTAATTTTTACAGACTTACGCAATAGAAATGATAGCATCCATTTAGTATTGGGGTCAATTGACCCATACTTGTGCACTGAAATGACATATTTCTGTTGTGCTGTTGAATGGGTTAGATCTGCTACTTTGAAGTTGGTCCTGATCACTTATATTACTGTAAATCTTTAATGCTGGGAAAACTGACACCTGGTCCAAATATTCTCATATATTGGTCTTTTTTGTATTATGTGTAAGGCCAGAAATTACCATTATTTTCTTGGGAAAGTAAGGATCTCTCTGACTTGTGGTAACCAACCGTTAGTGACATAAAGTGCTGTGTTGACATAGCTGGATATCGTGACTGTACCGATGGAGTTTACAGTTCATCAGCTGAGCCGTGGCACCTGACTGACAAGTCAGCTGTTAGAACTCTAATTGCAAAGCAAAAAGAATAAGAGTGACTTCAATAAACCTGTTTGACTTGCCAATAATGGGTTGTTAAGCTAGTACACAAAATTTATGGCTATTCAGCTGACAGGTGATAAATCATGTAACTATGGTAAGTAAATCTCCAGGGGAGATGTAACTGTGCTTTACCCTTCACAGAGGTAGAATTCAACAGCAGTTGATCAGTCTGGCCATTGGTGAGTTGTCCTTGCAAACAGCTGAGCGATAGCCAAGAAGAGACTATAAGAATATTGCATGCAGTGAATTAGATTCATGGTCTGAACTGGAAAGATCAGTTGCTGCCTTGGCTATTAGAAGTTCCAGGAATATAGAAACACCAGTTCCTGAAGAGAGTGTCACTATTTATTAACTCAATTTCAGTTAACAAGCTGTTGCTTTTGGAGCTAGTCTGTAATACATTTGATTAAGAATTCCCACAAATTATTTGGTTTAATAATTGAAATTCTTTTGCTGTTTCAGTGTATTAGAGTGTGGGGCACTGGAAGGTTTTACATGACTTGTTGTCTTGTTTTGAAATCCCAGAGACATGGGAAGCCTGATGAGTTTGGGTTTCTTGACTTGAGACTTCTCTGATGTGTCACACGCACCTTTGCCCATCATCGTGATTATTTGTATATGCGTCAAGCAAGAACCTCTACTTGTACCCAGACCTAAAATACCTCTCCTTTTATACTCATTGACCCTCTCTGACTCTGGCATCAATTTTCGCCAATGCAGCATGCTTGTTTTCGGTTTTCTGCTCTACAAAACATCAGGCAGTGGCACCTATGCTTTCACCAGTTCTGCCTTGTTGCTATATGTGGACCTGTGTCCAATTCTGATGCCTTTTTAATCATTGCTTTGACATGATTTCCTATTAGCCTGTTCAGTTGCAGCTGATGGGAACTGTCAGTTACATGTCCAAAATCAAGCTGGGTTCCACCTGCGTTAATTCAGGGCTGCTGAACAGGGGCCACTGTCACAAGGTGCTGGGCACTTTCACCTTGGCTAATATGAAAAGAGATTTGGTACGTGCAGCCAGCTGCTCAGTGGCAGAAACAGCACCACTGCCTCTCAGAAATGAGGCTAAAAATAAGGCCATGATATATTGTTTTTCCAGATTTTACAAATGAATCCGTGCCTTATTTTTTTAGGAGGCTTTCTATTCTTCTGCCTGACTTACCTCTGTAATTTTGACATATGTGCCAAGCTTTTATAACTTTTTTTTCACTTACTCTTTATACTTCTTTTATAAAGTTGTATATTACATGTTACATTTTATATTGTTTTTATTCAACTTTGTATTATCCAACTCTCCTATCAATTCTTTCAGACCCTACATGACCTTCATATATTTCTTCCACCGTATTTCTTCAGTGCCTTGGAAATCACTCTCATTTGCTTTGAAAAATACTCTGTCTAGTATTTGAAAGGGCTGGAATTGCACTGTCCAGCTAACCCTTGTTAACGACCTTCATTACTTTATGCAGGATCTTTCTTCAGCAATAGGTCTGCCTTCCTTCTAAGACTAAACAGGCTTTTTTGTTTTAAATCTGATTAACATAATCTAGCTCTGGAATTTGCTCCTCTGTACTTTTTCAAATGCTTTGGAGAATGTGGCTGCAATGACCAAATCTCTGCCAGGCTTTTATTTAATTTGCAAATCTTACTTCACTAGCTGAGAAAACATGCTATATATTGCCTCTGAGAATCATGTGGGTGGAAACTGTCAAACTCTTTTTAGCAGTGGCAATAGATAGTTTCTGGTGAGCATCAACCAGCATTGACCTAGAATCGATAGAGACTTTTTACAGTCATGAAAAAAGAAGCATTGGGCATTTTATCATTTGAACTTTTTAAAATTTAGGTTTCTGCGGTCACTTTTGTGTTGCATAACATATTGGTCTCTGTTTTTCTCTGTGGCTTAGTCTATTGTAACAAAACTTTGACAGGGACCTTCCTCAGAAACATCAGCTTGTGCTAAATATATTTGTTTTCTGTGATGACCTCTGAGGGCTGCAAGCTAAACTAATAAACTCTTGCAGTTCTTCCTACTCTTTTTTTGAGAATGTCAGGATTGCTTGAGATGCACCAAGACATTAGATATAATATCCTTATCGGCATTCTATGTCTTTTTGTATCTGGCTCCCATTCTGGGGGGAAAACAGAGTGGTGTCAGGCACTGTTTATTTATAATCCTCTGTATTAATTTTGTTCTTGGGCTTGCTTTACTCTTACGTGTTTTTTTTTTTTTTTTTCCCCAGAGCTTCTGGCTTTCATCAGAGGTGCTTAGAGCTCTTCCAAACCAAAATGACACTTTCATATATTAATAAACTTTGTGCTAACAAACCACCTTCGTAGTTTTGAGTGCAAAATGAAAAATGCCCAAGAGAAGCTGTATCTGCACCATGTGGGGACAGTGGGGCTCGGCTGTGCCCTGAAGCACAGGCCAGGAATCGGAAACTGATTTTTCACCTACACGATTCAGTGTCATGAGATACCTGAAAGCAGCAGAACTCTTTGCTTGTCCTTGTCCTTCAGGATTTTAATAGTTTGAGTATCAATATGCCTTCTTTCACATTCTCATTTAAATTTTACCTATAGAGGGACAGGGTTGCACCTTTTGTTAGTTTTTGTTTTCCCGTGGAAAGCCAGAATTCCTCACTCCCTTGCCTTGTCCTCAGAGTAGCAAGTGCAGCTTGCTCTGCTTTAGCTGTCACGTTGTGCAAAACAGGATAAATTCCCAGAGTCATAAAATGACACATCATTTGGAACTCTTTTGACTCCGTTCTATGTTCTGTAAGGCTCTTCCTCAGTCGCTCCATTCCTTGCCTCTCCAAAGAAAGATACTGCTGATTGATTGACACCAAGAAATGGACACCAGGAAGACATGCTTCCGGTCTTACAATGCTTACACACTTCTGTTGCTAGAAACTACAAATTGATTTTTTTCCAATGAGTCATTTATGCATACATATATTACACTTCCTTAAAGATTATTTGCTCACTACCACTATTTTTTCCACCATCCCTGCTTTTTTCCTCCATGCATCATGGGAGCGCTCTGCCGCAGCCGCACACTCCTGTCCATCTTGAGTCTCTTTGAACACCAGCCATTACCCCGTGTTGTGCCATGAGCTACTCTGTGAGCAGCTTGTGTAATCTCTCGTGCAGAGTCCTACTTTGATCTCCAGGGGCCTTTTGGCCCCAGCGGCTTTTTCTGAAAATATGTTGGTTTTTCTACTCAGCCCAACTTCTGTTTTGGCAATTTCTTTGCTAGTCAAATGCCAGTCGCATGTTGCAGTTAGCATTGCACGTCCTGCTGCAGTCCTCTCTGCTAAAGCTCCCTAATGGCGCAATTCTCCTTGGCTGGCAAGCACATTCTTATAAAGACTTGTATAAGAGCTGGAATATATATATCCATTAAACCTGCATTCTAGACAGTGTGTATGCTTTCTGGAACAACAACAGCAGCATCAAAATGGAGACTTCTGCTGTGGGACTTTTTATAAGAAAAATAGGTAGAATTTATAAAGAAAAACAGTTAACTTAGTACCACCCTGTTACTGAAGGGGTAGGGATTATATTAAAGTCACTGATAAATTCATCTTTTCAAACCCAAACACTTCCAAATCCCACAAGTATTTCCTGTGTTGGCTTTTCAGCCTTTTCAAGGACTATAAAAGAGTCTTTTGAAGAACATAATTGAGTGACCTGAAGAATACCTAAAATTAAACTCGAGAGACGGATTTTGTAGCTTGCTTCTTAGAAGGCATGGAGATGTAAGCTGAGCTATTTTCTAGCTGGTTGCAGCTCGGATGCAGCTCTAGGGCGGGCAGATGTATGAAGAGCTGGCACCATGCCCTGTCCTGGAAAGCCTCGGCTCTGTAATCGTGCATCTGCATTACCACACGAAGTCCGAATCAGCAATGCCATTATCAAGACTTGTCAGCTAGAATACAGAAACCAAATGATGCATCCAGGACTATTTTAAAAATAAATAAATATTATCTATAATTAACATCATAGATATTCTGTTTCCTTTTTTCTCTATCTTCAGTCAGACTGTACTGATTTGTTTTATTGCCTTCATGCCATGTGAAACACCGCTGAATCCATTTGCTATATTCAGGAGTCCAAATCAAGTTCTTGTGTGATTAGCTCTTGTTCCATGGATGTCACCACGTCTGAACTTGGATCACCATCCAACTATTAATAAGCCTCTTAGCCGTCTCCCCCTTTTTTTCCTGTTTGTTCCTTTGGATTATTCCTTGTGAAACAGGGTCATTTCTGGTGCATTTCGTAGCATTGCTTAATGTCTCTCGGATTAGAATATTTCTGTTTAAGCAGCTTCTCTTGTTACATGAATTGCAGCTAACAAAATTTTACTGATGTGTATGTCACCTCAGAACTGGGACTACTCCAGAGAACTTCCCCCTTGCAGTTTTTTTCCTGAACCGCCAATATACTGTATTTTTCTCTTATGTTGTTTAGTCTCTTGTGTTGTTGGTCTCACTGCTGTATGTGGTATGATTACCTGGGTGTTCAAGGAGGTTACTTAACATTTGATTTCAGATGAGAATCTGAACATGCTCTATCCTTAGCAAGAAAGTCTTCTTTCTTCCTAAAAATTCATGTATTTAGATTAACTCTCCTATGTCTTTAGAATGGCCAGATAATTTTAATTCAGTTTATCTTGGAAAAGACACGTGGTATCACTGTTTCCCTGGATCAGCTTAGAGTCCTTCAAAATTAATTTTTTTGACCATAATGTAAAGTGTGTCTGACATTATGTAAAACCTTGCCATTAAATCAGGACTATCTTGGGAGCCATATATGCTAAGCCTCTGGTTTTATACTGAGAAGAAGGTAGAATGACCTACCCACATTTAGCTCTAGAGAGATTCACACGGTGAGTTAAAGTACCTCCCATGGTGAGGTTAGTGAGCCACTGCACAACTGGTGCTGCCCGAAGGCTTTTTGCTGCTACAGGCAATACTGGCACTCTTCAGCAATCCTTTATATTCCACATTCATTACTATGCTATTGGAATATGAAACAAATGGTACTCTCACTACAGTGGCAAACCTTGAGAGGTTTAAATCTTTGCTTGTCTTCAGCATTGCATGGGTACCGGCTAAAATTTGTGAAACTGGATGCTCTCCAAAATTAATACCATTTCAGCATCTGACCTCTTACTGTGCTGTGTCTCACATTTCACGATGAAAGCAGCAGTGAAAAGAAATTTTAGGAAAAATATTTTCACTTAAATCAAGCTAACAATAGGAAGAGAATTTGGAAGCAATTGCTGACCCAAATCTTCAGTGTCACTGCTGGCTCATTTCCATAGTACTGAGGAAGTCACCTGGCTAGTTAAGTTAATGAGCATGAACAAAATGGATTGCTGCACTGCAAAACGCAGGAGAATGGGTCTGCAGGTCATCTCTCTGTATGCATTGGCTTACAGTACTTTGTGCTTGTGTTTCATTTTTTTAGTATCGTACAGTGAACACACCAGACAACGCTTCATAATTCAGCTTGTCAGGTGATGCTTCATCTTCCTGTGCACCTGAGAAGAGTCACAGAGGATGACAGTGTTTCTTGTAGTTTGCTTTTTTAATTTGAATGTTTTATTGTAGAATGAAAAATGAACAAAATGATCAGTTTATTTCTTGCTCAAATTGTGTTTGCATTGACATACATAGCTTCATAGGTGAATGGGAATCCTGTGCTAGCATCTTCATTAGTGTGGGTGATGGCATTGCTCAGTAATAAATTTTAAAAATGAAAATATCTATCTGTATACTGGCTACACAAGTATTACAAGGTCACAGAATAATTAGGGCTGGAGGACCCCTCATGTGGTCCAAGCACCTAATTAGAGTCAGCTACACAGAGTTGCCTAGGACCACAACCAGTCAAGTTTTGGGTATCTCCAGGCATGAAGACTCCACAGCCTTTCAACATTTGACCACCTGCACAGTAAAAAAGTTTTCTTACATTTAAAAAGAATTCTTGCACTTCAGTTTTTGACCATTACCTATTGTGCCTTCACTATGCACTGCAGGGAAGAGTTTGGCTCCATCTTCTTTATTTCCTTCTATTGGGTATTTATATATCTTGAGGAAGGACAGAAGCTGACAAGCATGAAGGACAAGAAGGTGATTGGACGTAGTCAGCATTGGATTCACAACGGGGAAATCATGCTTAACCAACCTGAGAGCTGCCTGTGACGTGACTGCCTTGGTAGATTTGAGGAGAATGGTGAATGAGTGTTGTCGGTCTTGGCTTCAGTGAGGCTCTCAATACTGTCTCTCTCAACATTCTCACAGGCAAGCTGTAAAGTGCAGGACAGGAAAATGAACCTTGAGGTGGGCAGAAAACTGGGTGAAGGACAGAGCTCAGAGGGTTGTGATCAGTAACATGATGTCTAGCTGGGAGCCAGTAATTAGCAGTGTACCGCATGGATCACTGCTGGGTCCATCATCTTCATTAATTACTTGGATGGTGAGACAAAGTACACCCTATGTAAACTTGCTGATGATATAGCAAGCTTACGTATCATCCCTGGGGAGTGGTTGATATACCAAAGGATTGTGTTGCCATTTAGAGGGACCTTGACTGGAGAAATGGGCAGAGAGGAACCTCAAGAGTTTGGAAGCTTCTTTTCTTACAAAAGCAAGATTCCCAAAATACTGTCTGCATATGATTAATCATGAAGTGATAAGGTTGGGAAGTTGGCACATGAAAAAAAAGAAAGTATGAACATTTGTGTGATTTAAGTGTACTTAGCACATGCTAAGGGTACATGTGCTCCCCCTCATCTGATATGGAAGCAGCTAAATGAACCTGTCTCAACTAGTTCACAGTAACTTCTAGCCCCGAAACAGTATGACAGAAGGAAGGTGAAAGGATAGAAGTACACTCTAAGAGAGAGCCTGAAAGTGGTGATGTGTTTCTTTTATAAAGACAGGAGAAGTTCCTGTCCTTCCAGTTGCTGATGTTTGCTTCTTGCATCTTCAATAATGGATTGCCATTTTTAAGTAGGGTCTAATAACATCCTTTCACTACAGAAAAGGAAACAAATGCTTCCAAGTAAGTTCGCCAGAGGAGATATTTCAGAGCCAAATGTTTTTGTGCATAGTGCTTTAGTGAGCACTTTACAGATACAATACTTTTCCTGATTTCTCCTTTTTCACCAGAATTTCCCCAGGCAATGTATTTTAAAACAGATGCGTTAATGCCAAATCCAGTCAAAATAAACTTGATCTTAAATTTCCTATAACCTGCTTTATACCTCAGAGAACCAGTTTATTTTGATAAATCCTTCTCTTGAGTCTTTTTTGACAATGCAACCAGACTCACAAATCAACTACAGCTTTGAGCTGTAGGCACATAAGCCTGTTCCTACTGTAAACCTCCCTCCAAAAGACATGAAAGTTTAAACTTAGAACATTAGGGTTCTGTCTGAACAGGTAAGGTGATTGACTTTTTGAATGGAGAAAGCTCAAGACAGCTAGGTAAATCAGAACAGAAATAGAAGTGTTTGCACCTAAATCTTCAACAGCGTGCTGTGCTGTGGCACAGCAGGTCTTTGGTTTTGTTTAACTCAAGGAATTTTTGAGTTGCATCAGACTCTCTAAGGTTCTCCCAAACTCTTTAGTTCCTGGGAATTTTATTTTCAGGCTCCTGGCACTGTTCCAGCTTTCCCGCTGTAACGCGCTGCAGTCTCTCAGGCCTTCTCTTGCTGAGCTTGCTGAGAGGTTCATTAACAAAAAGTGCCATTTCTCCTGTCAGAGAAGTTCACTAACTTCATAATTTCTTAAAGGACTATATATTTAGGAACTTAAAAGTAAGGCTAGTACCAGATGTCACATACGGCTTGAAGCTCCTCAGTAAAATCTCATCAGCGTAAGAAGCTGTTTAAGGAGAGCACAATTTGACTTTAAGGAGTAATAAACTTTACTTGGCCTTTAATTTCCTCCTTCAAGCACAAGTTTTGGAATAGTCATTTGGCCACTGATGCTTGTCTGATGACAAGCCCGAACTTACAAGATCAGATCTTGTAAATTTGTTTCTTCAGAATGGGGATAGGGAATCTTTTTCTTGCTGAGGCCTGCAAGACTGTTCAAATATCTGTATTAGTCTGCAGATTACTGCATTCTTGTGGATGTTAGCCACAGTCTATGTGAAATTAAATAGGGAGTTATGTGCAGCCTTCAAGCGGTTGGTTCTATGATCCTGCACTAGAAAATTCGGTAACAGAATTGCATATTGCAGTAAGAACACTATTAATAGTTTCTGATATTTTTAAAGTAGCTAATAAGCCAAAGGGGATCACATAAAAGGAAGTCTGATTTTATGGTGCTTTAGTATAGAAACTTACTGCTTAATTAGAAAGTGAAAAGTCGGTATAGGTGACTGGGAGCTTTTTAATGAAATCTTTTTTGTCTTTTTCAAGCAGGGGCGAACTAATAGCTACATCATATTAGCCACGTGTGTAGTATGATACCAAGAGAAAAAGATTGGAGCAACTATCTATTAATTTTACTACATTTATTTGTACAATTGTGGATTTATAGTTTTACTTTTGTTGCCAAGTACCATTTAGTACATTTGTCAAAAAGAAAAGTGTAGTGATCTGTAAATATGCTATTACTAGGTAGTCTAGTTTTCACAGTAAAAATCTGATAGCAGAATGAATTGTAATTCAGTGTAATTCATTGAATTTTCAGTTGTGTACAAGCCACTGCTTTTTGATCTACAGTAAAACTTTGCATTTTTTATGTATAGTGCTTTGTTAAATTAATCTGAATAAATTTGTATGAGTGGCAAAGCAGGCAGTGTAGTTGCTGTTAATGGTTATTTTTACAGTCTTGATAAAAATCTTTTATTTATTGTTTTCTTAAAGCTGTAGTTTTTCAAATCATTTGAATGGACCAAAATATCTACTGTCTTTAACTCAAAAGGAAGAGGGTATTTTGTTTTTGAAATGCTGAAATGCTGAAAACGTACTGTCCTTTTTTTAGTTTGGCTTGCCATTCTCTGCTTAGAAGCACAGGGCTACGAGCAAAGCAAGGAAGAGCAGAAAGGAAAAGAAATCTTTCAGGATTGAGCCATGTAGTTACCTCCAAATCTACTTCATCCTAGATTAGGGCTTTATCCATGGCAAGAATTTGGCTGTTTATCTGAAGTTTAACTGTACTAAAAAATAAAATACGTGCTTTGGCATGAGATTTAGGCCAACTACCTTGTTGTTGATCAATATAAAATGCCTGTGACATTCAAAAAGATGGTTGAAATCATCTGTAAACATTTTCAACATGAGAGGATACTTGTACTAAGTAGCACTAAAGTGAAAGGCAGTTTGTGTCGTCCCTACTGGTCTTATGCATCAAACTTTGTTAAAGTTAGCATTGTGAGCCCAGTTCAGCAAGGTTTGTAATAGGCATTTTAAGTTCAACTCCATCAGCCTTATGTGAAGCACATTTTATAAAGAAAGTTTTGAAAATGTTTCTGACTTGTTGTAGGGAAGGATTCCAGGAGGCATTGCTTGAACCTATCTTCACAGTGCAGACTTCCTGAGAAATAGTGACCTTAAGGCCTTTTATACTGCCTGCTCCAAAAGTCTTCAGTGATGGTAAAGGACTGAATGGCTTTAGATTTACAAAAGGGTAATAATCATCTGATGATTTTTAAGAACCAAATAATTAGCTTAAGACAAAGCTTGTATAGCCTGAAGGTTTTATAATCATCTGACTAAAGCACTAGCAACAGGAGTCTTATCTATGAATTAAGGTTTCTGCCACAAAATCACCTCAAATTTGAATGAAGAAAAAGCTCTACAAGATCAGTTTGCTTATGGAAAAAAAATGACTGAGGAGCTGACTCTATTTTTGGCGTAGGTGAAGGATGTAATTATTTAAATATACCTATTAAATATACCTATCATGATATATCTACCAAAACATCTTTAAATGTTTTAAGTTGTAACTGTTCAATAACAGACTCAGAAACACGATATCAATGTCCACCCCAACATCATTTGATTTTCAGAATTTTATGAATCTCACAAAAGCCATCTCAAATCTTTTTGTTATCAGCTGTTGATTTTGGTGCTACCAAAGTAACGGCAAGGTAAACTTAGAAGTTAATAGTTTACAAATGGGAGAATTGACACTATTTATTGTTTGGGAACAGATTGATGGGCTCTTTATTTATAGAGTCATGGTATGTTCAGAGAGAGCTGAGTGGTCAGAGTGTTTGAGAACTGAGGTCAGATGCTTCACTGTGTAGTTCCGCTAATCGCAGCAGGATCCATGGGGGTATTAGTGCAGTAAGTGGTTTATTGGAAGAGATAATTAGCACAAAGCAGATGAGGATTTCTTAAATAAGGAGACTTGGTCTGCATCACTGAAACCTGGTTGCGTGACATGGCAGGTACCCTGTTGAATCTTCTTACTTCTCAGTTCCCCAGTACTCAGTACATCCTTCTGCACATATCCAAGACAGACAAATCCAGTAAAGGGCTAGCCGTTTATGATGAGACCTACCTGGGTCATATGGTGATACAAACAAAAATACTTCATAAAGCCCCGTATTTGCAGAGTTTCAGCCTCTGCTGGAATGGGCAATGGCAGCCAAGTAGAACAGATGGATGCAGCATGACAGTGAGCTGGGGAATGAGGAGCACAGGGGAAAAGCAAAATTCAGCTGAACTGTCGGAGGACTACAGCTAGAAAGCCAAGCTTTTCTCAGGTGAGAGCGACGCTGACATTTTGACTTACAGGTAAAAGATGAAAATAAAGCATATGTTCCACATGAAAAATGTTATAATCTAAGTTACATTTAAAGAAACAACAAACCATTCAGTTTTCCATACCAGGTGTACCTAACGATTGATAGATGGAAACTACTTCAAGTCAATACATTTGCATCAAAACAAGTCATATTTTATAGACTTTTTTCATTTTATTAAAAATGCATGATGCTGAGAGCCCAGTCCCGTCCTCATGGGAATCAGTGAGTGGTTCTGATTGCAGCTGGGTACTGGATTTCTTTTGCCTGCTGCTATTGCCTTCTCTTGAATCTGTGAATTTTCCCCCATAATTTCTTATCTTTCTCAGTCTGGCCCAACACATTGAAATTATAGCAGCATTTTTTAAGGGTTAACACTGTTTCTTCAGTAATCTTTTGTGGAACGAAAGGACACCTAATATATTTTTTTTTTGTGGGGATGTGTCAGTTTTGTAGCGTGTGCTGTCCTTTGTATTGTCACAATGGTGTACCTCTGCCATAGGTAACTCTTCATCTGTTCAGAAGCTCTAGATACCTTGTACCACATTCACAGGTAACTTTCACTGTTACTCCAGAAAAAAGCAGACTTAACCTGCCTTAGAAAGGCAGTATATTTTGTAAGAGCTTGACCTCTTTCTTATCTTTATGCTATAGCTTTCGTATCACAATAAAAATTATCAGTCTGGAACAGAACAGTTTGGCAGGATGACTCAGTAGAGGCATAAAGTGATAAGTATTAGGAATAAAAGGTAAGCAAACCATGCTAGGTCACTGCTGCTAAAGGAGGAGCCTTCACCTATTGTTCCTGCTGCTTATGCAGTCACTAATAGACTGGGCTTTACTAGGTTGTTTCTGTTCTTAGGACAGATTATTGATACGAGGTGGAGGTTTAGTAGGATCTTATCTATTTGCAGAGATTACACTCTACATCCCAGGATATGCTTTCTGGGGCAGCAGCCACGTGCTTTGCTTGCACTGTTTCTAAACTGGCTGTGAACCAGTGTCCTCTGCCCCTCTGCTTCAGATCCCCTTACAACACTGCTTCTCTTCCAGCCTGCTGGGCGTCCCTCAGCGCTCAGCTCTCATCATGCTTGCAACTAATCCATCCCCTTGTCCAGTTATGTGGATCCAGGCCCTGAAAACCCCCCAGACCATATAGCTTACTTGTCCCTAGACTTGGCAGTACAGCTGGCTGACTTGAGAATTTTCTGCCGTTTTAGTCCATTCAGGCTGCATTGTGTCTTCTGTTTACTCTGTTAAAAAGATAGCTATTAGCTATCATATTAGCTTTCATGCTGTGTATAGCTGTCCGCAGGTCAAAAATTTGCTTGAGGGCATCCAGTAACGTCTTTCAGTGAAGCAGGTGTTCTGCCTCTGTGTTCTGCCATCTGTGATAGCATTTCTCTGGGAAGGATGACTTATTGAAGAATGGCACAGAGAAGTAGATTGCATGTGCTCAATGGTTTTAGGTGGAAGAAGAGCTGAAAGATGAGGAGGAGAGTTAATTTTTTTTTTCTGCCTTAGATTGGAGCCCATACCTCTCAAACAGTACCCTAGCCCTCTCACTGTCACGCGTTTTGAAGGGTACGCAGAACAGGAGGAGGAGGAGTCTTTCCAGTTGAATTGCTTTATTTCCTACTCATAATTAAATATTAATTTGCTCAGGGATTGGAATCCAGCACTACGTCTATGTTCATAAATTAAGCAGTGTCAGAGAAAATTCCTGGGCACTCAAACTCCATCTTCTGTCCTGCTAAATTGTTCTCTTGGTCCCTGGGCTGCCTTTGACCTGTGCTAACCTGAGTGCTCATAAGCAGTTTGCTAGCAGGGTTCAGGAGATGACACAGACCCTTGAAGGAGGCGATTCACATACAGCCCCCTCACCTTGGAAAGTTATTTTCTTGATGCAGGATGTTCTGTGCCGATTGTCCCCAGTACTGGGGACAACTCTGGGCATATTTAATTTATTGATAAGGCGGCAGCCCACATGTTCCATCTGTAACCTCCCAGTGAGATGTTTCTCTCATTTGTTCATTAGTTATTTCAACCTCCTATATAGATAAAGAATAATGTATAAAAGGGTACTGGCTGAGTATTATCAGCCCAGTATTGAGGGCAGGGATTTGAACCAGGAACTGACCGCTATCTTCGTGGGTGATCATTAGACTACACTTTCTCTAAGGCAATTTGATCTCAGGGCAATTTGATATCATGCCTTTATATTGCAGCTGTTCAATGAATACGATAAACTTAGATAGCAGATGAGTCAGAGATAAAGGAAGAAGAATGATGCTCTAGACTAGAGGATGAACACGCTCTTGGGAGTGAAAACTCCCAGACACCTCTCTGCTTTGATACGTGTTCAGTAATAAAAAGTAAATCAGAAGCAATTGAGCACATCTCTCCCAGTGCCTTGAAGTGGTGAGTAATGCAGGTTTGGACTCAGATCCCTATAGGAAGATGAGGGAATCCTACTCTGTAGCTCATATGAGTATTTTTATGCAACAACCTAGATTTTCAACACTGCAAATTTAACCTAACTTACATTTTAGCTGCTCAGAAAAATAACACTTAAAAATGTGCAGGTTGGTTTATATACAAGCTTAATGTTCAAGGGGATAATACTGGTGGTGGTAGCCATATATTTTGTGAAAAAGATGAGAAAATAGAAGTGTGTTTTGATTTACACTGGAGGGGGGTTGATTACTGTACTCCAAAATGTTGCTTTTTTCACTTTATATACAACAATAATGTAACAGCAGCCCACCCCATTCCCTTAAAAAAGCTGTTTCGCAGTCAGCAGTCAATGATCTAGTATTGAAAAAAATGTAATGTGTCTGGGTTTATTATATCCAAAAAAGGTTCACATACTGGCTTTCAATAGAATCCCCAGGAATTGACTTTGTAGAGCCAAAAAAGAAGAAAGGAAAAGCTAACAGTAATTCTTAGGTGATTATGTGATTTCTCTAATTCTTAAAGTTTCATAAACATGCGCAATGAGATTTTTCTCAAAAAGTAAACAGCAGCCGTGAAAGGATTGTTTTCTAGTCCAGCACAGGAAGGATATCTTTTCCTTCTCTTCAAAGTTCAGTATTGATCAGCATTCACAACATTAAGGATGAAAGCCTTTGCTCATATTGAATTTTAGTGTTCCATTTTCTAAAAATAAGGCTTTACTGGTACTGTGTACTGATACAATAGTACTGTGACTGATAAACACAGAGGGAAATTATCTGTCTCACTTCTGCATATTCTGCCTCTGCTGCATGAAGACTTTGGGAATCTGCTTCAAGTCTTCTTCTCATCTGTAAAGGCAGAGCAGAACATCTATCACACAAGGAAAGATCAAAAACTGTGACTCCCTGTGGAGCAACTGTTGGGAGGGAAACTGAATAATGTCGAACATAAGCAGATCTCTGCCTTCACCTAATGCATACTGTGAAGGCTGCATTTATAGTCAAAGGGTGATTCACTTATATGGATGTGGAAAAGCTTTAGTGCTTCTGCCTTAACAGACACTGACCTATTATTTGTTTGAGATGCACTGCCAGTTACTTCTGTCTTCTCTTAGACAAATATCAACATAAATATTAATCTGAGGTGATTTTTTTTTTTAACTGTTGAAAATGCATACCCCAGGACTTGGGATATAACTTAGGTGCTTGGTACACTGAATATCTTTGAGAGTTGACAAAAATCTTTAAAAACTCAACTTAAAATATTAAAGTCCCCTCAACCTCAGCAATAATCCGTCCATTCGTGGATGTCAAGAATATTCATTGAAAGTGCCTGTGTTCAGGAGTTGGGAACTGATCTATGAGGATAAAATCATTGAATCTGTTTCACTTGGTCATTTTAAGAGCCTTCTTACTGCAATCTCTAAAACAAGCTTTAAACTTCATTCTTCCATTTCTAAAGATCTGAGTACATGAAAACTTATGTGATAACCTTTCTTCACTGCCTAGTGAGGTAGGTCACAGAATCATAGAATCATTATGCTTCAAAAAGGTCAGCAGGGTTAAGGAGAATTCGCTGAGTGGAGAGGAGATTTTCCTGCAATTTCTGGACTAGTCCAAAGCCGTTGTGACTATGAACTGGCTCAAATAGCCACTGTGGGCTCTTTTTCCTATAGGAAAACACCAGGATGAAATTAGATCCTACTGGCAGATCAGATCCAGTTGCACTGCCAGCATTAAAAAGCAATACCCTGACATGAAGAGTCAAACTATTTGCTCTCCTGAGGTGACTTTCCCCAATTTTATTGCTGTTATGCTCCCAGCAGGACCCTTCTCTGCTGTAGCAGATGGTGAGGGGTAGAAAAGAAAGCAGAGGACGTTTCTTTCAGCAGTGGGGGGTAATGTTATCCTTGGAGCAGGCACACATATTTCTAAATTGAGTGCTTGTGTGTTCAGTACCTGTTACATGATGGATGTACCTGATAGATGATGTGGCTTTTCTTAGGATGCTTCTGTCCCTGCTACATCCGATAGACTTCCCGCAACTAGAAAAACATGTTGTTGCCTCTAAACATGTCAAGAGCCACTGTATCAGCAAAGTAACGACTTTTCTGCAAGGAATTTTATTTCTGCAAGGAGTAGGATGTTGTCTCAGAAGTGTCACACTCAATAGGAGGAATATCATAAAAAAAGCTTTCTTTTTTTCCTTCTCTGGAGATGACATGGCTGGGAATAAGCAGACAGACAGCATCAAAAGGAAATGAAATCTCAGACACATGGTTGCTGATTTATGGAAATAACCTTCCCTTTCCCAAAGATAGAAATCTTCCACTGTACTGGAATGTACAAAAAAACCTGACAACAGAGCATGCGAATGGGTGTATCTAACATAAATATAGCTGATATTTTCCGTTATTGCTGTGTAGCAATCTCTGGGCAACAATCAGATGCATTTAAATGTGGTGAATATGAAAGTAATCATGTTTCAGATTTCACTCTTGTACACACTGTTAAGGAAAGAACAATGATAAGTCTTTTTTAAAATAATCTGATAGTGAAATAAAGTGAAAATATAATTCCTGTGACACAGTTAGTGTTCTTTTTAATTCTGCACTGTCTGAATTTTCCAGGGTTTTGAAGGTATTCTTGTCCCGAACTGCTCAGCGTATTCCATACATGACAGGTGGACGAGTGATGAGGATGCTGGCTGTAATTCTCCTGATAGTCTTTTGGTTTCTCGTCGGCTGGACTTCTGCAATAAACCAAAATTTGGAGAGAAACATTCCACTCATTGGCCAAGGGCAAACATCTGACCACCTGATCTTCAATATGTGCCTCATAGACCGCTGGGATTACATGATGGCTATTGGTATGTTCATTTTTACAGCTTGTACTTTCATTATTAAATTAAAGCTTAGTTGCTTCTTACTGTCTTTTTCCTCTTCTTTTAAATACCTGAAGTTTTGTCAGTCTGCATAACATCACTTGAAAAGCATCTAGGGAATGAAGTATTGGCAATGCATGTTTTTAAATGGGGTAAGAATTAAAAGATGATTGAAATATTTTGAAAACTTTATGACTTTCAAAGGTTTGTAACTTTGATTGTAATAACAATATTATTGGTGCTCAAGAAATGTGATCTCTGAAGGCAGAAGGTGTCTAGCATGCTACTCTCTTGAAGTGAAACCTCGTGATTAGAATAAGGGAAACTTTTTGTTTCTGCTCTGCAGAACTGGTTAAATCTCTCTGGCGTGGGAAGAAAAAGAACTCCTAAGACTCCTTTTGTTTATTCTTATGTAAACTAATATACAAGTAATGGGAATATGACATGCACATCCAATTTCCAGCTGCAGATATTTGCGAGATGTGTTCTCAATGCTTGGGATAGACAGGAGCTAAAAATGTCAACCTGCAGAACTCTATCTCTTTGAGGAGAAAACATTTTTATTTCTTTTGTTTTGTAACAAATGGTGGATCGCCCACGACAGAGTTCAGCTATCCCTGTACCACGGGCTTCCCCTGATGTCTGCGCGGCTCCGGTGCTTCCTCACTGAGAGCTGCTGTTTCCAGCACAGCACAGATGTGCCCTTTAGGCACAGGAGCAGCTTCTAGGTTTGAGGAGTGTTTTTTCCAAGAGTAATGTACAGAAGGCCTGTGTATACATGGTATCATGCAGCAAATTTAAAGGACAAACAACAATTTCCACCTTCACCAAGGGCTTAACTTCTGTGGGAAAGAGATGCCTCTAAGCTGCTGTGTTCCCTCTCTTGTCCCTCTGCTCTGGTCTCGGAGGTGGTCAGCCACTGAACCTCTTAAGGCGCTAGTTGGCAAACTGCAGAGAGATGAGTATAAATGAGTATATTTAGAAATGTGCCTGGATCTGGGCTCGCAGGAGGGCTCGCAGGAGGGCAGATACCGATAAAATCTAGCTATGTGTTGCAGTAATGGATCTGTATTATGCCTGGAGATGTCATAAAGACTAACAGCAAAAAGGAATTAAATGTGGAGACCTTGGTGGTATCATCTGCACAGAGCTGTTTGGCCTGAAAATTCTATGGCTTTCCATAGTACTACAGTGCCATATTACTAAAAAAAAAGATACAGGTGGTTGTTGCATTATGGCAAATGTGTTTTTTTTCTCGTAGTCTTATAGCTGTAGCAGTGAAATGATCAACTCAGATTTTAATACCTAAATACAATCAGTATCTTCCTTTTGGTGAGGAAATGATATGAATTATTCTCTACCTAGTGATAGAAATATAAAGATCATGTTTTAAGGTATGTTTACATCAAGAGGGTGTTATTAATGTTTCAATATGTGTACAAAAGGAGTAGAGACAAGATTAGTTTTCAAACCTGAACAAAATAGGAAGAACTTCTTATACTATCTTATAAGCACACTTAGGTTTGTCCAAATCTTCTGCAAACTCTGTAACCACATCACTGGTATCAGCAGATGACCAGCTGTAAGGCTCTACTAAAATGTGTGTGTGTGCATGTGTATTTGTATGTGTGTGTATAGGCACTGTAAGATTTTTATTGCTAATAGCAGCCCAAAAGCCTTAAAATTAGTTTGGTCTAATTCCCAAATCAGATACTTCATCTCAGATATATGTCAGGAGAAATATCCATAATTCAGGACCTCTTTTATTCATATCATTGATGGGGAACATCCTTGAAAAAAATTCAATATTATTAATTAATTGATAGGTTATGGTGCTTGATTTAAAATGCTAAAACAAAAATGCAGGATGCTGATTTATAAAAGGTATCTCATGCAGTTCAATTACAGTTTGGGACATTTTTTTAAATAGCGCTAGCAAGTGTTTTTTAATATATTCTGTCAAATGTAGCCCGATGCTAGAGTACCTCACTGTTGCAGTCTGCTGTCAAGGTTTCACTGAAATGTGCAGAGGGAAATTTCAAGGTCGCAGATTAGTGAAGTGAGAATTAACAAGGCTCTGTTAGAAAGTCATAATGAGATGAAGCCTTTATGCTGACGGAGGTTATTGGAGTTAGGATTTATGAAGCATTTTCCAAACTAATCATCTTATTTAGGCTCTATCTCAAGAGACTTTTACTGCAATGAATGTTTTATATTTACATTTCCATTAAGCTTAACAGGATCCTGAAGTATAGACTTAGAGGCTAAGGCTGTTTCCATTTCTGACATTCCCTCTATATTCTTTGGTACCCTGCTGAGAAAAATCAGCATTCAGTAAATCTCATTTTGTCTATGTAACCCTAATGTAAGATAATATGCATTTCATTTGAGTATGGATATGTGTGTCTTTGACACTTATTTGCCTAGATTCTTATTTGTCACTTATTTGCCCAGATTCTTTTTCTTCTTCTTGTTCATTTCAGTGTCACTTCCTAGGTTATTGCATCTGTCACATCATTGACAAGCTATGGCACAGCTGACGATCCAAGACTTTAGAGAAGGACCTTAGGGCTTGAACAAGCTCTTCCAGAAAGCCTTTCTACTGTGTCTTAAATATATGTTATACTTTTAACTGCCACAGCCAGATTTCTGATATCAAATTTTTGAAAAATAGAAGCAAAACCAAAAAGCGTGTGGTACCTATCAAACTATTATTATTTATCCTAAGAGAAAAATCCTGTAAATGAAATGTATATCAGCACAGGATTTAAAAGAACTTCCCCAAAACTGGGGAGGAAACAAAAGCAAAAAAAAAAAAAAAAGTTTGATGAACAGAGTCCTTGGCAGAAGAGAAGGACAGGCACAGAGATTGCAAATGCACATGCAACACAAATAAAAAACATGCGTGAAATTTTCATAGTTTTAAAGTAGGTGAATGTTTCTCACTTCAGTGGGGCCAAGGTTTCATCTGCTGTGAATAGCATTTGTACTGTAGGTGCTAATAATTCCCACATGGGCACTGTGTGATTTTTTCGGAACTTTATTTATACTAGAAATGAATGACAGATATTAACTAACCATACCTAGGTATTTTGCCCCAGCACTTGCTTGGTTCCCAGCTGGCATGAGCTGTTCTTCTAGAGTGCAGTTGGCCCGCGCTATGGCATTAATTAGTAGTTCATATTTTAGGTCCTGTTATCAAGATAATTTCAAACAAGAGGCTATATCATGATTATTGAATGCCCTCAGCCAGAAAAAAGAACAAAGTAAGTGTTTCAGTGTGTGTTCCCAAAAGAGCTCCCTCCCACTGTTCATTTGTTAATATTTCAGTTATATAATCTTTGTATCTAAAAATGATACGAGTTACCAAAACAAACTCCAATAGGTTGAGCATTAGGAATGTCCATATAGATTTGAGTCAGTGCATTTTAATACAGTCCTACAAGGCCCTTTATTACATTTCCTACCGGCCCTCAGCTACATTCATCAACGGAGTGATTATTTTTATTATCCACATCTGATGAATGGCCCTCTGTCATATTTGGGATATGTTGTTCTGAGTCTGTAATGAATGAAGAATTGTTAATTTCCACGTGGGTGTTTTTAGGCTGTGTTCTCCCTAGCACTGATGTACAAAGATTAAAGCCAAAATTGTCAAAGGTAGCTATCCATTTTGGTTGCCTCTCTTGAAACATATAGGAGCTGATTTTTCAGAATATTTGGAAATGTTTATAGCCTCTTCTGTGTTGAAAGCATAATCAGGATGTACTTGTTAACATGCAGCACTTATATAGATTCTGGCTTCAGTTCTCACATTACCTACTCAGAAAATGTTCTGTGTAAAAATAGTGATCACTTGTGAAAAGCTGGCTCTAACCGAGGTGACCAGGACTATATGAAAATCTTTGCAGTAGAAATGGGGAAAGAATCCATTTTTTATAGAGGAGCATTCAATTGCTTTCACTTAAAAATTGCCTTTTTTCTCCATATAACCCACGCCTTCCCCCACATACACCTCTTTTGTGGCCCACATCAACAATTATGGTTTAGGTCCATCATCTCTAAAAGATACTGTAAATCTTATGGAAACAGTATACGGATGAGCAGCAAAGGTGATGAGTGGTGCGGAACATCTTTATGAGAAGAGACTAAATGAAGTGGGACAATTCACTCATCTCAGACTGTTTCTCCACATCTAATCTAAAATAGAACACGCTGAAGGATAGGAGAGAAAGGAGCTTCTCAGAAAACACTTTTTTTTTTTTTTTACAATGGGCAGTCACAAGTTTTCTGTCTCCTTTTCTCTAAACCAGCAGAACTATTTTAAATTAAAGAGTGTTAAGGAAAACACCCACCATAGGATTTTTTTTTACCAAAATGATTAGGTTTCTACTGAAAACAAGATCTGATAATGAAAAGTGTCAGGGAATCTTGGGTTCTTCGCCCACCCCCATCTGGGTGGGAAATACAACAGATAATGATATTAGAGCATTCATATAACTAGTAAATGAAGTGATTTGCTGGATACACTGAAAAAAGAAATGACTCAATTACAAATTCAAATTTTAGATGTTTTAGCCCTTGAAGCCATTAGCTACCTCTTTAAACCTGTAAAGCATTGTATTAATATATTTTTAAAATGCTCTCATCGTTGAGAAAAAATAAGCTGGTTTCAGAAATCCCTCTTTCAGTGTCTTGTTATATGTACTTGTAATTTACTAAATGATGAAACCCCCGACTATAAATTGGAGTTGTAACTGTTAGTAGATCATTTGTCACACACACGATATGTTTCTGAATGATGATTGCCATCACATATATGAGATTTTGGTGGTCCTGATTCTTTGTGCATTATAGTTGTAATTAGTTCTCAGCCTGGCTCTGTTTGCTCAGTTTGGGTTTCATTACTCCCTGCAATGATGTTGCTCCTTCTTGGCACTTGCTGCATCCTAGGTGGAATCTCATAGCTTTTGTTTGTGCACGATTTCTACAAAGCATTTCATGTAAGGAAACCACATCTGTGTGGCTTTAGCCACACATTTGCCTGTTAGTAAGGACTATATCCAGATACTCCCACACGAATCTCCAAGGAGGAGCTGGTTTTGGTGGAGGTTGGAAGTTGCCCTGATTTCTGTGTGTCCTTGCAGAACTGCTGGGCTGAGCTGTCTGGGAGGTCTTCGGGACTTCCCCTTCTGGAACCCATTTCTGGTCGTACTCCACATCTTACCAGCCCTTCAGGGCTGCACTTTTGATCTCATTGGCATTTGTGTGCATCCTCCTTTGCAAGGCATTTGCAAGGCCTAAGAAAGTGGGAAAGCACAAAAATGAGAGTAATTCCGGGTGAGTGTAAACGTGAGCTCTGGCATCCATTTCATGGTGTGCAAGGGGCATGTTGCTCACATTCAAACTGGTGTATGTATCTTCATTGACAGCTAAAGGGAACAGGAAGTCACCCTTGAGCCCAGGTTGAGGATCAGTGTTTCCCTTGTGTTATTAGTCTGACTGGCACCAGGTGGCCCTGGGGTCCCTCGGGAGATGGAGCATACGGTCCCCTGCACCATCCGCAGGCTCCTGCTGTCCTGCTGGAGCTGGACAGCAACAATGTCAATCCTGGTAAAGAAGCTGAGCAGAATTTGGCTCCATAATTCCTACTCCATGCAGTGTACCATAAAGAACTCTATTGCTATGCTTAACTAATTAAAATGATGCTGAGACATGATGAGAGGGACAGATAGGCAGTTTAGGTAGGTGATTTACAATTTCTTCAGAATAATTCAGAACTAAAGACTTAGACATGTAATCATGCTTTCTTGAAATATATAAAAATCCTTTCAGCCTTAGGAAAGAAATGAAAATTCTTCCATGGCAGGGTGTAACTCTCCGGGTGGGAGATGGAGTGCTGTGAGGCAGAAAAGAGACTGTGTTGACTGGCAATAGAAAAGCAATCTAGGACATGCTTTTTCTTCTTCTTCTTTTTTTTTTTTTAATTGTGTTCTCTAAGCTGCAGAAGTCAATTTGAGTGAATAAATGGATGGAATAGCTATGCTTCCAGATCCAAAGAGTGATTCATTTCAGTAAAGGGATTTTAAAATATAGCCAATAGTCTGATGAAATAAAATGTGAGGGAGAAGTGGATGAGTTGTTGTAGCTTAGCTATTTAATTAGAGTTATAATCCCTAATTTGTGTTCAAATTCTGATGAAAAAAAGGTCAATAACGGTTGGAACAATGCTGTTGCAAACAGAGCAAACTTCAGAATGCCAAATGAGCTTATTCTAAATCACAGTTTAAAATGGCACTCTCTTCTTACAAAAATGTAGTGAAAACACAGTGTCACCATACAAAGTATTTCTCCACCTCTGGAAAGCAGGAACCTGTTCTAGAACGGTGCTTTTTAACAAAATCAACATGGCCATATAAGGACATTATATGTAGTCACAAAAATTGGCTTTAAAGCTTCCGGGCTGCCTTGTGATTGCAGACAGTGTTTGGACAGGGGAGTGCAAGGGAACGTGTGAGCAGGGATCATGGCTCCAGGGAGCTGCTTTGAGTGGCTGTAGTCACAGACCATCTAGAGGCTTGCATGAAAAATCATGGGAGAAAGACGTTCCTGGATGGATAGGAGAGTGGAGGGTAAGAAATGACAACCTCAAATAACTCACATTCCCTTCCAGAAAAAGGAGGGTAGGAAAGCTCACAGTTTAGGATTTAAGCAGTTCACAAATAAAAGTGGATTTACTTCCAGTGTCATCCTGCAGCGACAAGGTAGTGTTATCCCCATTTTACACAGCTGGGGCTGAGGCGCAGTAAAATTAGGCTTATAAAGTCCATTCAATCTGAGTGCCCATTTTGCAGTGTTTTTGGCCCAGTTGTGGAGATTAGCTGACTCCATATGTAGTGTTATGTATTTCCCACTGACTACAAATGCAAGTCTTGTATGCTTGGTCCTGCTGCAGATCACAGCAAAAAATTCTACGTGGATACCCAAATGGCAAGAAGGACAGTCTGTGATCACGTCTACGGGTGGTGTGAGGGGTGGTCACTCTTTGCCTTTGCACAGGAGCTCTGCGGGAGGGACAAGTGGGCACTTTGCTCCATCAACCCCAGTGCAGACATCTGCAGGGCTGGCAGTGAACTAGAATAGCGCCAGAATGTACTGCTGCTGGGGGTCTGGACGTGGGGGGCCACTCTGCAACCGCCTGTTGTGCGAGGCCTCGTGCACTGCAGGATGTCCCGGAGAATCTCTCTGCTAAACCTTGGACAGCCTTTAGATGTGAAAGAATTCCCCAGTCTTCAGGGATTTCAGTTCGCTTGATAAAATCAACCTTAAATCTGCCCCTCCTTATGAAGCAAATATGTATTCACATACTGTGAACATATCATTGTCGTTCATTGTCAAAAAGTGCGGAGTGTGAACAGTGGCACATCCAAATCCCAATTTAGCAAGTGCTGCACTTGTGTAACAGACCAGTTGCACTGGGTATCAGGTATTAAATAGCTATTGCAAAATTTTTAGGAGACCTTTTATACCTGATTTTTTTGACCTCTTTTTTTTTTTTTCAAGGTAACTATTGACAGCTCTTTCTCATAGTAATTTTCCCCATTTTTCTGGAGGGGAAGAGAATATGCAGGTACCTGATGTGCTTGAAATTAAAAGCAGATAATTTGAAAGCCTTATGATAAAGTTGTATTTTAAGGAACAAGATTATGTTTAGAGACTTTAGTTTGGTTTTGGCAGGTTTACACCAAGCAGTGATGAATTCTTTAGCAAGTCAAAAATAGATTTTATATCAGAATTCTCAAATTTTAATCATTAAAGATTGTTTGGTGCAAGACAGTCATTAGAGCATACACTAAACAAGATTAGTAAGATCTCAGAGATATATGATACATAAGGAAACATGCTTCATTATGGCAAAGTGGGCTTCCTCACCTTTATTCAATTTTTATTTATTTGTTTTAGCTAGTTACATCCGTGTTTTTCATCAGTATAATAAATACATAAATATATCACCTCATTTTATATCTGGAAAGGAAAAAGGACACAAAAATAATACAGCAAAATTGTTCACATCTGCAGATTGTCATTGCAAATTTCACTGCAAGTCTGGAGTTAATTATATGAACTAGATTTTCCTCCTCAAGCACAACTTCCGTATGATACATTTAAGCTGTGTAATTAGTACTTTAGATAACAAATTGTTTTTCAAACTGTATGTTTTGTTTGTTATTGCTAATGAAATTATTGTAGTGGTGAGTTTATCAACTATAGCAACTGTTTAATTTTACTGCTTGTTTTAAGAGCTATTTCCTATTTGTCCAAGATGTTACACTAATTGTTATCTGCTGAAAGGGATGGCACTTCTGCTCCACATGTAAAGCTTTTATAAAAGTGTAGTGCAAACTGCTGTTACACCCCAGTATATCAGGACTTTGGAATCCACTCTTGTGGTTGCAGGAACTTCACATAACTACGCTTGTGAAACTGAGAACTGTGAAATTTTAGAATAAACCTGTTCTGGAGGTCAAATGCTACCTTCGTTCCTACTTATGCCAGCTCTTTGAAACTGGTCATTATTATTGCAGGTGTGTCTTTTTCACTTTTGATTGGATCCTGATGTATCTTCAATGATTGTATTCAATCTGCATAGAAAACAAGTTCCATTCTTGTAAAATTTCGAAGTTGCAGCATTTTTTTCTGATAAAAATAAGCAAAACTTTGCTCATTTAAATAGGGAGATTTTCTTGAAGTAGGGAAACTTTCATAAAGTGGAGTTTTGTACTGCAGATATTTTCACACACTTGTCAATGCTTGACATAAGCTCCCTCAGCACTCATATTTCAAACTCCTGTCAATAAAAGACTTGATGCCCTTCTCACTCTGTTGTGGCAGAGAAAGGCAAGTAGACCACTGGCGCTTTTGTGGACCATCCCTCTTATTTGGCAATTAGCACATTTGGCAATTAGCTCTTAATGTCACCTTATTCAACACTGCTGCTAGTATCCTTCCTACTGTGGCAGACCTGGGTGAAAGGCCAAAGAAGAGGAAATCGGATGAGCATCATGATCCAGGGAATCCCTGCTAGATGGTGTTTATATTGCAGGTCTCCATAGAACACAGGGCAGTAAGATCCAACAATGTGGCTGCAGCAACCTCATTCATTTTGTGTCCATATTTTCTCCTTTCCAGTTTCTTCTAAATCAGTGCAGAGCAATTAGAGCAATGGATGTCAGTGCTTTGAAGAGCAATGCCGTTAAGTGCTGTGATTCTACGTATGCAAGACAAGTATGCTTAAGGAGAAAAAACCCAACCACTCTAATTTGCAAAGGTGTCCTTAATCATACTTCATTGAAGCAAAATTTGCATTCCACTTGCTCAGAGAAGACTTCAGGAGAAAGATGACTTGGTAGCTCGTTTCTATGTAGATGTTTTTGTACGAAGCTAGAGTAATGGACTTAACTGGGTACCACTTTCATTTCAGCACTGGAAAATCAGCTCTGCTACCGGTGTTCCCAAACAGTTTAATGGGAATCTGTGAAAGATATGCCTACATACATGCTCCAAACCAGGCTAGGGCCCAGTCTTTGAAGATTTATGCTGTTTTTTTAATACTGACTCTCAGTGAGGTCCCTAATCAAGCTATTACTTAGTCTAAAAGTTTATTATTGCATGCACTTTGGTGAGGAAGAACATAAAAAATAGCAAAAAATGATGAGTTTAAGGCTAAGCATTCTACTATTAATACAACAAAAAATGTCCAAAGTATTGCCCAAAATTCAAAAGAAACCTACCAGAGGACAAAGAAAACTTCATATCTGAAACCATTTTAATTTTGGTTCTTATTGATTTTAGCTGAGACCCATGGTAAAATTAGAAGCTTCAAAACACAATAACAATGTATTTCTATAACAGTTATGGGCTGTTAGGAGTAGCCAGAGGACTTATTCTCCTGAGCTAGATAGTGCAAATATTTTTCCTTTTAGATCAAACAGATGATGAGTTTAGAGTTACAGTAGGTTTCAGCTCACCTTCAGCTCTGTCAGAAACAGAGTCACTTCGGTGAGGTGGACGTGAGGGCGTTTCCAGTATTCTAGGTGTGAGCAAACACCTCCTGCTCTGCGAGGGTGAGATGATACTGCCCTGCAGAGCTGCCTATAGCTGTTCCTTGCTGGAAGGATCACTGACATCAACCAGCCTTTAAATGGCCAAGTGCAGGCGAGTTAAAACCATCCTTGCTGTTTTATACTTTTCTCTCCCACATATGGGAACTTGCCAGCAACAGAGCTGTATGTGCTGCAGGGTCACTAGCACCGTGGCACTCATGAGCGTAGGGGACACTGTGGTTGATGAAGCAGCTGCAGAATAAGCAAGGCAGGAGCAATGGGTGAGGACCAGGGATCGCAGTGGAGTTCTGACGGTGTCGCGGAGCCGTGGCAGTGTGTGGGAGCCCAGTAGCGCGTTGCTGGACAGGCTCAACCACTTCCAGCCATCATCGACCCAAACTACAAGGCAAGAGGCCCCAGTGGCATCTGTACCCATGGCTGCAAGGCCGAGCTGTGGAGAAAGGGGGTGTTTTTCAAGGTGGATGAAAAATTATTTTGATTGAATCACAGTGAAAGTGGTGTTGCAACTTACTGTCTACTGGGATTTGAAGTCTGAGTCCAGGGTGCAGATGAGTTGACTCTAACACCAAAGTTGCCGCGCAGCCTGACCCTTCACTTCTGCTCCCTTCTTCTTTTATTTATTTTGCTCATAACAGAGACAAGCATATAATTTGTTATAATTGTATTAGGTCTTCAGTGGTGACTCATAATATTATGGGCACCAGAAGAATTAATTGTCACAAACTGAGGGTTTTTTTAGTCCAAAATATATTGTTATGTCTGAGTTATAAACCTTTGAAATTGAGCTGTTGTCTTAAAAACGTTACAGACTAGTAGTAACACTGATAACAAATATCTGTAACAAGAAGCAAAGCTATAGATAAAAAAATATATATTTTAAGTGATGTCAAGCTTTTGTAGTACTAATTAAAAAAAAAAAAAGAAGAAAAAAGAAAAGGAATGCAAGGAAGACTTTGTCTTTGTCCTAAAGCTTGTTACCTAAAAAAATGATACCCCGTGAATACAAGGTTCCTCATCTGGAAAAAAAGAAGTGTGTAAAATTTAAACCAAATGTGTGATGCACAGTGACAGTAGCCAAAAGTGTTTGAATATGTATTTGTGTATATATGTATATATTTATGGGTATATATAGTCTTTATATACATACTCTCATGTACAGAAGATATTATAGTACTTCATATTTCCTTCTTTTTTCATCTATAAAACTAATTGCAAATTATTTCTTTTTGTTCTTCTCACAGCTGAATTTTTATTCCTCTTGTGGGGTGTTTATCTCTGCTATGCAGTGCGGACAGTCCCATCAGCATTTCATGAGCCACGTTATATGGCTGTTGCAGTTCACAATGAGCTCATTATCTCTGCTATATTCCATACAATTAGGCAAGTGATCTGTAGATCTCGTAATTAACTACTTATCTTTCAGGTTTCGCATGATGCAATTAAAAATGGGTAAATGGGATAGGATGCATTATGGAAGAACTCATAAATATTTAATTCTACAAATAAAGGAAAATGCTAAACTTAAAACTGTTCCCATAGGACAAGAGTATGTATAGTCAACTTGATAATCATATAATTGTTTTTTTTTTCCAGTAAGTTCAGTATATGATAAACTAAAAGTACGAGAACTTGCAGCAGTCTTGATTCATTTACATACTGCTCACTGGTTTGTAGTTCTAGAGAAATAGCAACTAAGAGTGGTGGTTTATGTGAACTTTTTCCTGGTATGTAACAGATTGCCAAAGTGCAATATGATCTGATACTTGCGTTGATTCATGCATGAAGCATAGTGGTTTATATGCTGACATGAAAAGCTGTTATGTACATGATGCTGCAGGAGTTATATAGGGCACATGTTCCTTACAAAGATGGTAATATCTTTGCATTTCAGACTTGTAAATTATTAGAAAAGTAACTAATATCTAAGAGCCACATACAAATTAGTGTATTTACCTTCCCCGCAGAAAACTCTGTAAGAACAAATTACTCACCGAAAATCCGAAATAATAGCAAGAACTTCATTCAGTTCATGCTGAAATGAATGTCTTATGACATTCTTTGTCTTCTTTTCATTTCTTGTCTTCTTATGTCATTCTTTTGTTTGACAGACCTTATCCAATCAGATTTTTTTTTTTTCATCTCTCCATTGACAGTTTTCAAATCCAGTTCTTATTTTCTGGTCTTTCTTCACATTCACATTTCTTTCTGCCTCCTTCATGTTTTCTTCCATGAGGCATCATCTTTTCCAAACAAACATCACCAAAGCAAATCTTTCATTCCTATTCCTTCTAGGTGTAATGTTTTTTCCCTATCATTGTAAAGAAGTTCACTACAGTTTTCAAGCTTGCAACTTTTTATTTCCTTCTTCTTCTCCTAACCCTCTGTCTCAAATCCATGTGCTCTCAAAATCTTGGTTTTTACTCCTAACACAAAATCTGAAAAAATAATTTCAAAACTGAATTTAGATTTGGAAAATGCTAAATTACCTTTTTATTTTCATTCCTAGTTTACAGAGCACATTCAGTACACCCAGTTATTAAAGTTCTGTAAGTTGACTGTAACCAGTATGACAGCTTTTCTAGCAAAGTTTTCCCTGTTAATTAATGTCCCTAAGACACATTTTGAGCCGTGGTAGAAGATAAACTTTGTTGCACTGGTATTGTTCGGGCTGCAAGTTTAGCAATAGATCAAAATGAAAATATTCTTGAATTGAAGGAGGAAAAAGGAGGAAATTTATTTTTTTCTTTTCCTCTAACCGTGGAAATTTTCATTAAAAAACATACTTAAGTAAAAGAAAAGGATTCTTCCCTCTTACATAGGTCCTTACTATATTTCTGATCACCTCAGAGGTTTGGTTTTATATAGTAGATATCCAGACTTTTTTTTTTTTTTAATTTTAATGAAATATTCTTTCACTGGGCAAAGTTAATCAAACACATAATTCGGCAGAGATTCCTTTTCTTCTATGAATGCCTTCATTTAGGACACGAATAATAAATCAGAAAAAGGTAAATCAGATAAATCAGTGCATATCTTTAACAAGGAGACCCAAGAGAACAAAGTCTTCCCGCTTACTCTAGCAAGGATAAAGCTGTTCCTTCCACGTAAGACATACTGATTTTTTCCTTTCTTCTTTTTACAAAAAATACATATTTTGTATTGCTTCATTACTCTTTCCCATGTGCAGGTTATTTTGCTGATGAAACAGTGCAGAGTTTATAGATAGGAAGGAGCAACCTGTTTTGGAAGATCTCTCCTGAGATTTTGTCCATGTCTGTATACATGTTTCTCAACCCAGTGTCTTTGAAGTTCGCATTTCTGTTCTGTCTTTGCTTCTAAGTTCTGGGTCTGAAGGAGATGAAATGTAAGAATCATATTTATATCACAGAATCGCAGAGTGGTTGAGCTTGGGAGTGACTTCCTGAGATCTTCTATTCCAACCCCCTGCACAAGCAGGGCGCATTGCGCAGGATTGTGACCAGGTGGGTTTTGAATGTCTCCAGAGAAGGAGACTCCACAGCCTCTCTGCGCAACCTGTTCCAGTGCTCTGTCACCCTTCCTCATAGGGAAGTTTTTCCTCATACTCCGATGGAACTCCTTGTGTTTGAATTTGTGCCTTTTGCCACAAAGGCACATTCCTGGCTTAACGTTAACTTGTTTTCCATCAGGACTCTGACATCCCTGTCTGCAGAGCTGCTCTCCAGCTGGTCAACCCCCAGCTGTATTGGGGTTATTCCTCCCCAAGTGCAGGACTCTGCCCTTCCCTTTGTTGAATTTCATGAGGTTCCTCTCTGCCCATCTCTCCAGCCTGTCCCGGTCTCTCTTAGTAGCTGCACAGCCCTTTGGTGCATCAGTCACAGCTCCCAGTTTTGTATCATCAGCAAACTTCGCACATGTGGGTCCCTCCAACTTGCTGGTTTGTCCAGCCCAGAGTTCATTGGCAAAGTATACGTATATACACACACATCATAAATAGTGAGGTCACACAGAAATAAGGAATAAAATGTTATGAGAAAAATGCACCTACCACAGTTTCACGTACACTGTTCAGTCAGTAGCAATTCACTTACATGCCACTGGCCTCTTTGATCAATCTCCGCTTTTCCATTTTTCCATGCTTGTTCTCCCAATCTCCTTAGCCCTAATCTTTGTCCATGCTTGTCTTCTGCCATATAATCCACTCTTAATTACTTCTTTTCCCATTGGTCCCTGCTTTTTGGTATTTCTGATAACATTACTTAGGTAATCATGGCCTTGCGATTACTAAAATAGTTACCTAGATACTGCCAGCCTTCCAGGTTCTGCTCCCCCAAATGTCTCTGGTACTCTATTCAGTTACCACAGAGTTTGGCTTTCCATCAAATAACTGTCCCTTAACACCGTGTGAAATCTTAGCACTCCTCACAGCACTACCTGTAACTTTTGTTAGCTTCTCACTCTATTACTTATTATATCCATCGTCCTCCTGTGTCATCGTCAGTAGTTTCTCGTGATTTGTTCAGTTAGCTAAACTTCAGGCCAGGGTCTGCATACCTGCATAATCTTCTGAAGGAAAAAGCATTTATAGTATTTTGTCATGTTGATGAAACCTTATGTTTATAAGGTAATAAAGAAGAAATGGTAGCTGTCCGATTGTGACTTAAAAGCCAGTTTTTCATGTCAGAGTATTTCTGTTAACAAAGGCTTTTGCAAAATATGCATCTGTGGACTTAGATAAGTTGCAAATGTCATTTATTTCTGAATAATTCTTGTAAAGCTGTGAATTAAAAGCCAGTGGTACATCCATTCACCCATTATGCTGCTTACCATTTATATCTTAGGGAACTCGCTAAAGCAGATAAGCCAAGCATGCCTCGGCTTGTTCTGCCTCTTTTCCAGAAAGCTCAGCAAGGAATTGCTTCAGATTCAGGGACTCAGTAGCATTTGCAAAGCTCTTAGGCCCTGCAGTATTGAGCTGGGAGCTCCTGCAGTCAGGACCGTTTCCCTGCTCCCCGCTAAAACATGTTTCAGCTCACTTCTCTCTTCAGTGGTTATCAGTGGCTGTGATCTATGGACATCCTGCATTTTTGAAATGCACTACAAATGATCTTAGTGCATGAACTTACTGAATAACCTAAAATCATCAGTTTGAATTTCTAATGAATATAAGCTGCCATATCTCAGTTGGAGCCAAAGACGCTGTGACAATTTACACCCTCAAAAAATCAGCTTAATGAAGTAAGACAGCTTGAATAAGCAATATACTTTCGGGCCCTTTATTTTCATTCCTTGTTTTATTTTGGATTTTTTTTTTTTTATTTTGAAACTATGGTGTATAAGTAAAGCATGTAGATGTAATTTTTAGTCAGTATGAAAGCAGTACAAAACAAAAATGGTTGTGTGTGGCCTTTCAGTAAAAGAATCCTAAGGAACATTAACAACATTGTATAATGTATGGAGAAAAGGCAATGAAATGCCAACACTGGATTCTATTTTCAGATTCATACTTGCTTCAAGACTTCAGTCTGACTGGATGCTGATGCTGTTCTTTGCACACACACACTTGACTGTGACAGTCACTGTTGGGCTGCTTCTGATCCCTAAGGTATTCTATTTTTCTGTCTTTTTTTTCTCTTGCCAAGACCAAGAAAGATAAATATTGTTATGTAGAAGCAATTCTTCATAAAACTCTTTAGAAAATTCACTAGCAACCAGAAGAAAAGGGATGTGCAAAATTTGACTCTGATGCCTAAAATATGAAAAAATATATGAGGCAGTCCAGCTTTTTGTATTTTTAAGTCCACTTTTCTGATGCTTAAAATTTCCTTAAGCTTTTATTATGCAAGTATAAATCGTTCATTTTGCCTACCATGCTAAGACTGTATCTTTTAAAAAGTTTAGCAAAAATGGTTGTGCCGCCTCTTATGTTAAATTTAGAAGGCATTTGCTTGCTGTGGCCCCATCAAATCATTCTTTGAATTGCCTGCTTGATAAGTGTGAATGCTGTAGTGTCTTGCCTTGAAGCAAGGGCTTGAAATTTTTTAGATAGGTTTGCTGACATTTATTCACATCAACTGCATTTGCATTTTTTTTTTTGCTTATAAATGCTTTTGTGGAGATTTGGTGGAGTTTGGAAACCAAATATGCCATATTCAGCCTGCACAATATGTACTCTGGGCTACAGGGGCTGAATTAGACATTTTCTCTAGTTGCGGATTTCAGATATTCAGGTGGCTGTGTGTCTGCCAGTGTAATCTGAAATCAGACAAAGAATTTGAAAGAGGGCATGGGAAGACTGGAATGGACCATTAAATACAATTGCAATGGGCAGCTCGGGCTGGCTGTGAGGGAAGAGGCCAGGATTTATCCTGGGCAATTGCTCCTGGCTGATAGCAGAGACACCTTTGCAAACCAGAAGCTTGGGACATTCCTAGGAGACACTTGGCTCATAATACAGAGCCAGGCGTGGAGGTTGGTGAGAGGATGGACATGTGAGGGAGAAGGAAAGGGGCAGAAAGGCGGGATGCAGGGAGCAGAAGAGAGCTCTGAGCTCTACAGCCTCTTTCCCACCTGCCTCAGGAAATGAAACTAAAACATGTTGGTCTCCGTGGTGCAAGAAAGCTCCTCCTGTCCCTGGTGCCAGCCGTGGGATTTCACTTGGGCTTTTTTCTTGCACCGTATCCTGGCAAACAAAGAATAATTTGATAATGACCCTCGAAATGGCCAATTCTATGAGTCAAAAGATCAAGAACCAAAGAGGATATTAAAGATGAAAAGGTATCCATAAAGAATGCTGCACAGTTCTAGTTAATGCAATTTTCATGTTAGTGAAACTGCTTTTCCTATTGCTTGCCTGTGTCAGAACAGTATACTGATAACTGTCAAAGCTACATGCATTAAACAGTCACAAGAGGACAGAGTGATGCAGTCTTAACAATGAACAGCCTTGTTTTGTTTTTAATGATTTTTCAGGTCATAAACAACAATTTTATTATTTTCTTTCTCATATGTGTATTATTACGTGCTTTCAGAGATGCCTTTTGACACCAGCCTAGAAAATCTGTTAACCTTTTAGGAACTGACTCATAGCTAGTGATCAACATTTCTATTTTTAATTTTATTATCTGTGTAACATGACACAGACTTTCTCTCAGCATCCCAAAGAACTCAGGAAATCAAAGAAAATTCACAATGTTCCATTTATAGATATAAAATCATGAGACCAAATGACTATGTGTGCAGTGATAACTAGGGATCAGTTAATTAATGTGAATTAAAAAGGAGCTGACACAACCTCCATCTAACTTTGAGTATGAACATTTGCTAAAACTTAGGAGAGAGGATTAATTTGTCTTCTTTCTAAATTATCTCCATTTGTTTTGTTTTGATTTTTGCTGTCTCATCTCTTCCTTGTTTTGGCCAGAATCTAAAATGAAAGAATTATTTTCTGCAAGATTATTCAACTGTATTGAATATAAAGTAAGGTCTTATTGTTTTAGCAGCCTAGTTGGAAACAGATTGAATGTCTATTCCTATATATTTTCATATTAGTTTAATTTAAAAGCAGTTTAAAGAGGTTCAAATAGGCATGGAATTAAACACAAGGAATTCTTCTATTGCAGATGTCTAAGCCTTTTCAAATTAAGTCATAATTAGTAAGAATTCCTTTTGTACAATACTGGTACTCTGTAGGATGCTATTTATGCCAATGATGCCTGTAGCTGTTATTTAGAGTTAACTCAAGTCACACGAAATCCATAGAGAGATCACTGTACACCTGAAATTGCTGATGTAAACTTCTACGGTTCACTGATGACAGCATCTTTTTTATGAATACTTATTGCAGTTTTCACATTCAAGCAATAACCCAAGAGATGATATAGCTACAGAAGCATATGAAGATGAGCTTGACATGGGTCGCTCTGGATCCTATCTGAACAGCAGCATCAACTCAGCATGGAGTGAACATAGTTTGGATCCTGAAGACATTCGGGTATGTTATAACTTTAAAATATTTATTTTCAAGACATGTGCCTCCTTTTCCTACCAGTTAACTCTGAATCGCATCCATTTGACCTGTTTTTGCAGATACTAAATGAAATGGACCAGCTAGGTCATGTAATGATTCTGGTATTGGGTTCTGTAACATCTCTTAGAAAAAAAATGTGCTAGTGTGAAGAGAATCTGCATTAGTTGTTATAGAAGAAGTCATATGGGAGACTGACGAGGAGGAAACCATAGCAAATTCTATTTATCAGTTTACATAGGTTCTTTGAATTAGCTTGAAACACAGAGTTTGATGTCAGTGAGATTAGTCATTTCCCATCACTATATAATATATAATTTTATCAAACATAGTAAACAGCGGAAAAAACCTTTCAATCCTATCCTACATGATTAAAGGGCTGTTCTGTCTGTCACTTCTCTGACTTAACATTCCCCAAATAAAGCATAGTGATAGAGTTTAGCAGGAAAACATGCAGTGTATATGAGTATTAATTGCCTTGCATGCTTTATGCTATGCTGCCATGCAAGACAACCACATTGTGCGATGATTTTAGTGTTGAATTTATTTAAAAATTGGAAAAAAATATAAATAAAGTTCATGGAGAAATGGCATATTCAAGTATTAGAAAAGACAATGAAAGAAGTTTAATATGTTTTGTATTCTAATAGGTAATGCGCTCGTTGGAGTGCTAGGTTGACAGGATTCACTCTGTACATACTAGCCTTGCCTTCACTTTGCTTTGCAGGATGAGCTGAAGAAACTATATGCCCAGCTTGAAATCTATAAGAGGAAAAAGATGATTGCTAATAACCCCCATCTCCAGAAAAAAAGGTGCTCTAAGAAGGGCTTGGGGAGATCAATAATGCGACGTATCACAGAAATCCCCGAGACCGTCACGAGGCAGTGCTCCAGGGATGAGAAGGACCTGGTGGAGCACAGTGCTGTAAAGAATACTGCAACACTGAAGAAAAACCCGCAGGATTCCACAACTTACGTAAAGCCAAAAGAAGAGACTTTGAAAAACAGAGTATTTTCATTAAAGAAGTCCCACAGCACTTATGATCATGTTAGGGATCAAACAGAAGAACCTAACAGCTTAACTAGAGAAAGTGCGGAAGGTCTAACTGCTGAGAATTCACTTCTGGATTCCTTGACTGAGGATAAATTAACCAAAAAAGCTACTGAAAGAGTTGAAGCAGTGTCCACTGAATCAGTCCCTTTGGTGTGCAAATCAGTAAGTGCACATAACTTAAGTGCAGATAAGAAGCCTCTGCATCCAAGAACATCTATGTTACAAAAATCCCTCAGTGTTATTGCTAGTGCCAAGGAAAAGACTCTAGGCTTAACAGGTAAAACACAAAGTCTCGAAGAAAGCACTAAATCCCATAAATCTCAACAAAAGAATAAGGAGATCAACAAAAAACACTCAATCTCTGAGAAAGGGGAGCATAAGGATTCTCAGTGGAAGAACTCTACGCACTCTGAGGAGACAAAGAAAACCCATAAATCTGGAATTATGAAACAACAAAAGGTTAATCAGACACCTGCAAATCCTGACACAGGGCCAGGTAAGTCTCTGCACAAGGACAATTTTGACATAGGAGAAGTTTGTCCTTGGGAGATATATGACCAAATTCCTGGTCCTGTGCCTTCTGACTCCAAAATTCAAAAACATGTATCTATTGCTTCCTTGGAGCCAGAGAAAAACCACCCTTCCCAGCCAAAGGGGAAATCTCATCATAAGCTGAAGACAACTGAGGGGTATCAACAATCCAATCAAAAGAGCTCAGAGAAGTTGGAGACAACCCCTTGGGAGACACAAGAGCAGCAGGCTTTTGAAAATGAGAAAAAACAGTTTAATTCCAAGTCTCCGGTCACCCCTGGGTTGAAATGTGAGAATGTTAATAGATACGTGCCCACTCCTTGTGCCGGGGAGTATGAGGAACCACCCCAGAAAGCAACAGAAAAGGAAAACCTCAATAAATTTTCAGAACAGAAAAAAAATAAATTGTCTGAGGCAAATGTGCTTTCATCTGACTCCCATAAGTCAAGTAGTTACTTACAGAAACCTTTAGCATCTCGAGCTGAAGTCTGCCCTTGGGAGTATGATACACCAGATTTACCAAATGCCGAAAGAAGTGTAGCTTTATCAAAAACCTCTACTATAAGTGCAAATAAAACAGCAACACCTCGAAAATAAGAGGTTTTGGACTGAGGAGAGTAGCAACACTGGGAAGAAAGACAACAGGAAAGACAGAAGAGACTTAGGCCAGAAGGATCTGAAAATTCCTAAGGAGCATCACTTAAATCAAGAGAATCAGCACAATACCTAAGTAGGAAATAAGCAAAGTAAATTATTATTGTTCTTATTGTTTATTTTTTGAGTGCCAACAGTGTGATTCAGTGTCCAGAATATGGTCCCTACTGCAAAGAATTTACTGTGTCAATGAAAGAAACCAGCCTTGGTTGAAGTCACTTCTTCAAAGGAATAAAAAACAGTGGCTATAGCAAGTGCACACTGTAAATCTCACCAGAATTGTTTCTGAATGCCCACAACTGGCTTTAACTTGCCCTTGGGACTTTAAAGATTCATCAGAAGTAGGGCACAGAAAATGTCCTGATGGGGTATCAATGAGCAGCTTAATATACTGACGACTTTTTACTTTGCATATTTAATCTTGATAGCACTGCTAACTCAATGCATCCCAAAAATACATTTTAGATAATGATTGCTCTCATTTTCTTATTAATGTATGTTTAATTACCTTGTTGTGTCTCATATTAAAGCATTCCAGATAGTATAATTTTTGCAAATAACTTTGATATTATGTGACACAACACATTTATGCAATCTGCAGATACTTTCTTCTTACTGCAACTTAAAATACCTGTCACAGACTTTTTATTTATATATAGAATTACAGTAATCTTTCATTGGCTAGGGAAACCATAACTTTTATAGGGAAATTCCTTTGAGCTTTGAGGGATTCTTTTTTTTTTCCTTTCCTGTGATTTCTATAGTGATTTTTTTGTTTTGTTTTAGTATCTGTTATTTAAATTTATAGTTTAATACTGTAGTATTCAGGGGTTTTATACAAGATAAGTTACTTTTTACGCACTTCCCTATTAATCCTCATAGCAAAAATCAAGTCGTCTTAGCTGCATATTCTGATAAATCTTAGGACAACTTATCTGTTGTTTTCTAAATATTGAAAAATACAATCTAACAAACCAGAATTTCTACTTTAATCATTGTGACCTTGTTCAGTATTTCATACTGAGCATATCCTACTAAATGAACCAAACAGGAGTGACAACAATATACCGAAAAATATGACCTGTTTTACTGAAAATATACAGCTCTCGGAACACAACATTATTTAACATTATTTAATACAACATTTAACATTTATCCCTATTGGCAATCCTTTAAAAATTGGCCTTTGAGGAGAGAAATCCAAAACATTACTTTTCCCCATATATGCAATTAAAAGATACAGGTGGGAATAGAAATGATGGCATCTCTCTCCTGCTTTCCAAAATACTTTGACTTGTTTTTATCTATACATGCATTTATAGCAAAGGTTAATATTTTATACAGTGCTAATTTTCGGTAATAGCTGCAGTCCTCATCCTGCGTATGAGCTTAATTCATAGATGGCCCGTTCACATTTATGATCTTTAGTGCATAAACACTCATGGTAGGATCAGGGTCTAAGAGGTGTGTGGAGGTTCTGGGGAGTAACACTGATAATGAAGAGCTAGGTACCACCCTCTGCCATCTAAATTTAGTTCCAGTAAAGTGCTATTTACTAGATTTGTCTGTACGTGAAGTAACCCAAAATAAAGACAGACCCAGTCTTAAAGAACTTGTGCAATTTGAGAGAAGTGATGGGATTCAGTGGAAGAACAGGAAATGAGGATGATTGAATAGGATGTGTTGTTTAATATATATAAATATATATATAAAAATAGATATTTATATATGTTTAATATATGTATAATGTCATATCTAATACACACATGCACATACACGTCTGTAGTATAAACTGATTTTTGTGGCATCATAGAAAAGGTGGCTTAAGGTAAAACTCAACGAACAGAGGGACTTGGACACCTGGGCATGAGGAAGATGTTCCTTGTCCTTTAAAATGCATTGGAGAGTATGGGCACCTCTATCCTGACAGATCAGGACAGCTCTGATCCTCCTACTGCCTCTGCTAAGCCCAAACCTGGACCATGCAAACACCTAAGCCAGATGGAGACAAGACAGCTCAGATAAGGGCACGTTAGCCTTGCTCATAAACTCTGCTGAAAGTCAGAGCCCGTTAGTCCCAGATTGAAGTGGCTGGGCTGCCCAGAGCAATCCTGGGATCATCTGCCTCCCACGGCTGTGTTGTGGGCTGTGCTTTCAGCCTAAGAGATCTGCTCTTTGACTTCCATGTATATCTGATCCTGAGTGCTTTGGACAACTGCATAGCCACCTTGCACACACAGTGCCACAGGCATCCCAAGTACAGCCTAAACCCAGCTCTGTGCATGTGGCAGAAAGAGACCAGGCTGGAGTGAGTGTGCCCAGGTTCTCCCTTCCCAATCCCGAACACAGAATTGGGCAAGAGATTTTTCTGTCAACTTCAGCAGGAATTGATCAAGCCTTCAGAGAGAAGGTATCCCTAAATTTCCCTGTGTGGCCTAAGTCTGTCCTGAGAACTCAGCTCTTCAGGAGTCCTACCAGAGCAACCCAAGCCCTGTCTCTCCAGGGTGCTGGCAACCACCTTGAGCCTCTCCTATTCTGGAAAGGTGGAGGTGCCCCCAGAGGCTCCACAGCTCCACCAGGTGGGCGTTGGTGTGGCCAGGGGACACCTGACAGCAGGTTGTCCCTGCCCACACCCAGTTGTCAGCACTTCGTCAGAGCCAGGTGCCAATGTTGCACAAGGCATCTGCAAGGGAATTGTGAAAGGGAATATTTTGTACAAACTCACAGCCCTTCGCATACATATTCACAAGGACCGGGTCCCAGCCCCCTCCACCCTTACTCATCCTGCCCTCTCTCTTGGAGCTGAGCAAGGACTCTCAGTCTCTGCACTGTGGTGGTCATGGATGGTGTCACGTGTGTCAAGGGCAGGGGATCAGGTCAGCAACCAGCCAGGCAGCACCCCTGCCCCTGCATTGCTGGCAGGATCAAGCCCTTCATGCATCACTGTCTGAGCCACCACTGATCTGTCTGCACTTCCTTCATTTTTTTGCTTTCATTTTTTTGCTTTCATTTCTTTCTTTCTTTCTTTCTTTCTTTCTTTCTTTCTTTCTTTCTTTCTTTCTTTCTTTCTTTCTTTCTTTC
>JAWLRI010000942.1:226320-243821 GCA_034781795.1 Crypturellus tataupa | reverse complement strand
GTTCCTTCCTCCCTTCCTTCCTTCCTTCCTTCCTTCCTTCCTTCCTCCCTCCCTTCCTCCCTTCCTCCCTTCCTTCCTCCTCTCTTGCTTTTTCTCTTTATCCCTTTCTCCCTTTTTATTTCTTTCTTCCTTTCTTATTTTCTTTCTTTTTCTTCTTTCCTTCCTTTCTTTCTCACTTGATCACTTTCTTGCTTTCTTCAGTCTCTCTCTCTTTCTTTTCTTTCTCTTTATTAGATACACAGAAGCAAAGTGGTGTAAATCAGCCCAGTTGCACTGCAAGCAAAAGAGCAATTCACCATGCAAGGCACTGGCTGCAGTGTTTTTCGTTTTAGTTTTCTTTCATGCTTTCATCCTTTCCCTCACTTCTTAAAAAATGCTTTTATGGTTCTTTAGACTTGTTGTAGTCAGATATCCTAAACCTGATGCAATTGAGGACCTTTCTTTTAGAAAGCAATGAGGCTTTCCCTAGTTTGCTTAGCAACTGATATGTGGGCTATGGATATAATTGGTACTTTAGATTATTTTGCACTTCCGAAAATGAGGGGCCAAACTTCACTCAACTATTATATTTCACTATGATGCTGCTAGAAACATTGCTTAATGAAGACATACTAAGTTAGACATAAATGATGTTCTGTGTTTCATAGATTTTTCTCCACCAGCATATATTGGCTAGATTGCTTAGTTGTCTTTTCCTGGAGTTTCATTGTCATTATTCAGCCAAGAGAAGTGCAGCTCTAGAATTAAGATGTTTTCTAGCAGATCTGCTAAAAGAAAAGATAATAAATAATAAGGTCACAAACATTTGCTAGGTTGTCCTTTTAAATGCATGTGCAATTGCATTTCTTCTTTATTTCTAAGCCATGGTTTATAAATAATTAGATTTATACCAATCTCATTAGACTTGTATAATTTATGCAAGATTATACGCTTTAAAATATAAAGTAATACACACCTATCATCAGCTTTGGTGGCATCATAGACCTCAAACTGGACAATACTTTTATATTTGCTCTCCTTAGGCTTTTGCATGCTTATGACAACAGGCAGGCCTGAGAAAACACTGCCTTTTGACTTTTAACATTTTAGCTACTCCAAGTTGTAGGGTATATAAAGCTGTAAGTCTCTTCACTTTATAATGTGGTTCTTATAACAATGTTATCTGGCAACCTACAGCATCCACCATGAAATACTTAATAGATTTATGTTGTAATGTGTTGCAGCATGTAAATAATGTAACTTCTCTGCAATAAAGCACATTTATATGAAAGCTGTCACCTATGGTGTCATAATTTTTTGAAGTCTTGGTTCAGACTAAGCAGATTTCTGATTAAACTTACAACTAAAAATGAGTTTTCCAGTGTATGTGATCTAATCATGTCATTACCTCACATTTTCTTGATGCAACCTTTAGAGTAAGTGTGGTATCGTGCTCAGGATTTTGCATTAAGGAAGTAAAGACCTTTACATGATCAACATCTCCCTCTTTTCAGTGGCAGTAACTTACAGGCTAAAACCCTAGATCCATGCTATGTACTCTCTCAATTTAAGGGCAAATGGAATATTAGAAAATATTAAAAGCCTCCAGTTCACCTGTATGATACTTGTGCATGACAAGTAAAAATCATTTAGCGTGGAAGAGTGATGAAGATGAGGGGAGACTAGTATAAATTTCTGAATGGTCTGAAGGTGATTAGGAAATTATATGCTGTTTTTCCATAGAGGGGAATTACAGAAGACCCCAGGAAGTCATCTGGCAGCAGTTTACAATAAATTAAGTTTTTCTTTTGCATGTGCTATAATGAAATTGCTGCACTCATTCTCACAGATTGCTGTGAAAATCAGAATTCAAAAAGCATTAGACAAGTCATGGAAGAGAAATCCATCAAATTCCTTGAAAAAAGTGAGTACAAACATAATCAATTCCTGATCTGCAAAACGTTGAACAGTGGGAGACCTGTCGTAGCAGGAATCACCGTGTTTTCGTTCCATTGTCACTCACTCCTGTATATGGTGCTAGATAAACATTTCCTCCAGTCTGCCACAACCTTTGTGTGTTCTTATGTCTGCATAAATACAGCTAGTTAGTGTTAATTAGTTTATTTTCATTTGTCATTTCTGTTTTTTTAATGCCCCATTATTCATGTAGGAGATGTGGTAATTTCTCTTACAGGCTTATATTTTGTAATGAATGCGCTGCCATCCAGTGCTTCCTGGGTTTACACACTGCTACTTCTGAGTCATGATACCCAGGAGTGACGGGAACATGATGCAGAGAGAAGAGGGAAGGGAATTATTTATATTCAGTAAATAAACTTTGTACGAGTTCATACCAACCCTTCATAGAGGCCACCGATCTCTAAGGCAGCTTGGCTTTCTCAGACTCGGAAGACGTAACCATAGTGGTCTTTTGAAGACAGCTTCTGACATATTCCTAGATCTAAGAAGTAAGGAAAGGACTTCCAAGGTTTATTGCTCTGAATTCTGCGGGAACGGGCTACTGATGGGTAGCCTCATAATAGTGGTGTAACACATGCACGCACACACACAATATGCTTACAAAGGCTTATTAGGGAAAAAGTCTTGGTCCTTGCATGCGCTGTACCAGAATTTGATGAAAAGCTATATTTGATGAATTGCTACATTTTCTGTGACCCTCTTGCTTCTACTTTGGGATCCTTTTATGAAATGGAGATCCTTTGGGAAGAAGCTGGCTGGAGACCTTGCGCTGGGGTAAGAGGCAAAGGGACCAGTGCTTGTCCCGCCGGCAGCGGAGATGGTTTCAGAGGGCTCCAGTAGCAACAAGACAGTATTTCCAGTGTGAGGACAGAGGCAGAAGACAGAGACAGGCTCTTCACAGTGATGCAGAGAGGAGGGGAGAGAGATCACAGGAATAAACTCAAACATGAAACACTCAGATTTAATATAAGATTTAATATAAGACAACTTTTTTTTTTCCACCATGAGGACAATCGAGCAGTGGCCTTGGGAGGCTGTGGTGGCTCCTTCTTTGGAGATTTTCAAGACCTGAACAGATAATGAGGGACACAAACATGCTGTCCGCAATCCCCTTGATACAAAACTCTTAAGAAACCAGGAGCCACCCATCATCATCCAAAGAGCTGCCACTGGCCCATTCACCTCCCTGTTTTCCAGCTGGTGGTCCCGTCAGGTTCTGAATGCTCTTTGTCAACCTGCAGGAGGCAAAGAAGCTCCACATTTCACTAGAAATGTTGCAGTTGCTCTTTCTCTCCTGTGCTTACGCTGGGCTTTGCTTTCTTTTCAGCTAGGGGCAGGAAGCACTGGAAAGCAAACTGAAGCTCTTTTCAGGCTCTTCTCATGACTGTTGAACTCCCTGGGATCCCCTGGAGTTACTTTCCCAAGCGTGAGCTGTTGTGCTAGCCTTCTCCAAGGATTGCATTTCATTTGTTCATTTTCAAATCACTTACTACCAAAATACAGTAAAATACCTTTGCTACACGCAATCCGAGATAATCATAATAATAAAAAAGCCATATCCATTCAGTTTTCTGCTGCAAATCACCAATTACAAAATTTGGCAAATTATTTAGGAGCAGGGTTCTTTCTGTAGGCACTGGTCTGGCTCCCAGACTCCCCATGCCTTAGTTTCTCATCTTGAGAGTGGGGATAACACGACCGCTTCCTAAAGATGCTGGGAAGGATGACTTCTCTACAGTGTATGCTGGGATAGTACATGGGCACGATGCTGCTTATCACCTTTTATAATACAGTGGTTTTATAATACATAATGGGCATCATTAGGATGTGTATTGATTCACAAAGGATTACTAAGTTTGTTATTAACAACTTTTGAATTATGGCCACTTTGTTAATGTAAGTAACGTTGTGCTAGGGAAAGTTTCTCCTTGACTCTTTTATATTATAATTTGTACTTTTTATTAGTAAAATGAATAAAACCCAGACAAATCAGATGACAAAATGACCTGACCTTTTCCTACATTAAATTTTTTATAGTCTCCTGAGTTGCTCAAATGTATGAAATGAATGTTTAGGTTTTTATTTTGTTTTGTTTTGTTTTATCAGTGGTGTCAGGAATTTTGTTTTGCACACATTCACTGTTTGTTGGTTATATAGCGGCGTCCTACTGTAAACAGAGAGAGCAAATTAAAAATCCTGCCAAGTACTATCCAAATGTCACAAGGAAGGTCTTAGGTATTCGTGGCGCTGGTACATCTGGTACAGTTTTGTAGGTCTGTTTAATTTCAGCAGTTCTTCATTGCTTCAAATCCATGGAGCTAGATAAATTCAAACAAAAAATATCAACCTGTTCCTCTTTACATCCTTAACGGAAATAGCTGGGCTCCATACGCAGAACTGAATGTCCTCAGAAGAAAGGTAAGTTGTGGCATAATGAGGTGCTAAAATCTATCCTAAGAATCCAATTTATTTGTATTTAATGTCACTGTAACTATCTTCAGTCAAAATAAACACAGACCTTTACGAAAGCCTTAAGCAGATTTCCTGATTCTCCTTCCTGATATACTCTATTGCTCTCCTTTGGGGATTTTGTCCCTCTCCCTTCCTTTAGAAAAAGTTGTATGAATGAGCTCATCTCCTGCCATAGACGCAACAACCCCTCCTGCATAAATGTTCCTAATCTGCTTCTTTATTCATTTTTTCTTTATTCCTTTCTATCCCCTCTTGTGTGCCCTGCTCGAGCTCTTGCTCAGCCTAATTAAAGTTGTTATTCGATGGGATCAAAGTTGCTCTCCCTCAGCTCTTTTCCACTCTATCTGTTACTCAGGAACAACACACGGAAATCAGAAGAGACTTAGAAGCACCAAAGATTTAGATGTTTTCAAAAATCCTATTTATTCTGTCCATAGCCGTCTAATTATCATACATCTATGGTAGTTACATTCATGTATTTATCACAGCCTCCAACTATTGTCTTCTCATGAATGTTAGCTTCTCTGTTACCATCTTTATTTGTGAAAGAGAAATTCTGCGTTAGTTTTTCTTTACCTTTTCCACTCATCCCACTCTCCTGACTTTGTTAAACCCCACTGTTTTTTCCTGCTGTTGCAAATTCATCTCAGTTAAAAAGCCCACCTGTTCCATCCTCACAGCCCAAGCATTCACCATCCATGCCATTAATTTCTGCACTGACTTCTCTTCTGCCCACTGACACATGTGTTTTGGTACATAATAAGGTCCTCCGCCTTTACTGAGAACTATTGGAAACAGAAACGTTTTGGAATATTCTTTTGTCTCTCTTTCTTATACCAACGTTCCAGGTGCTGATGAGCCAATGCAGGATCTCTTGTGGTACCATTCAGAGACAACTTTGGGTGAATGCCTTAATGTCTAATTACACAATCCAGGGGCTCAGGCTGGGCTCAGGGTCCAGCCCACCAAATCCAAATCTGCAGGGACAGTGAACATCAAAAACGCACACACAACAAGTCTAGAATTATGGAGGAAGGAAGGAAGGAGTGAAAGAGAAAACACGGTGACTATCATGTGGGTATAATGAATGTATCTGTGTCAGTAACATTTTTTGTTCACCACTTCAGTGGATTTATTACCCAGCTGTATTTGCCTATTAAGATGTTTTTAAAGATTAGTTAAGCATATTATCAGACAACAGTGGATCTTGCTATGAAGTTAAGAGATCAAGAAAGAACCAAAGAGATCCAAACTACTTCGGCAGAGCAAAATAATACTGTTGACTGAACAGAAGGTCTGTGTGCATCTATGCTGTTTCATGAACCTGTGATGGATATGCTCCTTCCCCAGCTCAGCCTGAATCCTCATACGTAGCACTATTCAGGTGTTAACTACCACATTATCTGATCCTGGTAGTTTCCTCCCTGATTTCTTTCCCCACTTAGACATTAACCATCAATAACAGGGTCATACCCTGATGGGGAGATAATGCTAATTGTGTGTACACCAGTCAACAGTCATTTCTGAATTGAAAGATTGACCATAAGTCAATCATCCCAGAAGTATGGGGACAGCCCGAGAGCCCATGGAGCCATTGAGCTCTCCTTGCATCGCAGTGGGCTGCACACCAGGATCTCCCCTTGAGCAGGGGCACATCTCAAGGATACTCCTCGGGGTTAAGAGATCCTTCCCACTACAGATTCGTGGTGAGTGACTAGGGCACACTTCTCTTTCTGAATTTGTAGACTTTATTTTGCAGCTGTGCACAAATTCCTTAGTCATAAACCGTTGACCAGGTCTGGAACTAGGACTGGATCCAGCTGCACCCAGACTCCTCTCAGGAGGAGTTTGGTAAGCAAGGAGGTCCAGCCTGAACCTCGTGACCCAAAGGGGGGGTGTCCTTGGTAATTCTGTGTGTACCTTGAACTTCCATGCAGTAAATAATAAGTGACATTGCCATAGAATCTCATCAAACCATTATCACTATCAATAAAACCTATTAGTATTTCTTTCCCACGAGTGGAGTGCATTGTGTCACTCACCCCCCACCACTCGTTCTATGACAGAACCTCATCTTCTGTACCTAAGAAAACTCCATGTTTGTCTACATGACTTGTGTTATTATTAAGGTAATTATTTCATAGCTGCTTTGCAGATAACATTCTGAGCATGTGTATTGACTGGTGCTTCTTTCTGGGCTTTCTGAACCGTGACCTTTCTATGTTGAATTTGCTTTCTTTCTTTCAGAAAAGCTGTTTCAGCAGACAGATGGTTGGAGCAGGAGTTGTAGTGTTAAACAAATCCCACTAAAGGATGCAGTCTTTGCTGACATCTTATTGCACCTTCTGGGTACTCTTCATCCTTCAAGTGTCTTGAATTGTGAATGAAATAATACTTCATTTTTGTTATTACTACTGGTAGGAGGAGTTCTTTTACATTGCTGCCAGTGTCCCTCAGCTGTGCGGCAATCTGATGATGCTGTTCATGCACTAGCTCTTCTTGCTCCCTCTGATAACAAGGACTTCTCCTCACTTCTGCTGGCCCTGGCCAGATGAGGCCTCTGTCTGATCTGCTACCTGCCTCCCACTGCCTTCTGCTGACAACTGTGTATTTCCATTGCCTCCTGGGTCCCAGTAGAAGATGCCTTAGATAGGACTGGTTTGAAAGGATGTCGACAAAGTCAAAACCTGCATATGAATGAGCCTTCCTAAAATTCTTGTATAATCAATGTAATTTACTCAGTGCAGTCATTAGGCTCTGTGGCTTAATTGTTTTCATCTAAGTGTGATGCCTATGTCACATCATATAAATTACATATTAAAATTGCCTATTTCTTTCCAGTAGCGATAAAAGGAGATTAGAATGACACTCTCAGTTTAGAAGTATCCAAGATATCTCACACTAGGTGAAACACATACTATGTTTCATCTTATATCATACATACCTGCACTGGCGGAGCCTTAATAGCCTTTCCAGCCTCCCAGTTTTTCAACTGGTAAGGATCATTCAAATTCCTAACCTTGCAGCATGGGTCTGCAAGCGTCTGAGTAACGCATGCCAGACTCAGGTGAGACTAAAGGCTTCCCCTTTACACTCAGTGTTCATTACTACACACTGTAAGGGCTAATGTACAAAGGGATAATGTCCTCCTTGTCATTAAAATGGAGTAGATCTATTTTGATCTCTCCCTGGAGCTGAGTGGGAATTTTATTAAAATGAAGTGTCCCCATTTGGTTATTGACCACTATATTTAGTGTGCATTTTGTAGTGTTGCATGTATACTCGCGTTTGGTTCCTTGCACCTAGCAAATGAATAGCAATCCACCACTGGGAGCACAGCAAAACCCAGCAGGCCAGACAATAGTTATCGCACGCCTTCTGCAGCGGGGACACTCTGTGCTTCCTGCAGCAAGAGGTATCTAAAGGACCCCCACGTAATTCAGTCAGCTTCATCGGGCTCCACCTGCTTGAGGGAAGGGAATGTTACAGCTGTGAACTATTGTATTGTAAGCTGTGGCAGGAGCTGATATGCAGAAATCTGAACCACCGTGTTGCCTGCTCCTTTTGGGAGTGCAGTTCTCTTGCTTATTGGCAGCCTGATCTGAAGCCCAATGAGCCAGAGGGAGTTTTTCCACTGACTTAAGTAGGTTTGAATCAGGCTCCAAAATAACAATTCCCAGTTTAGAAGACAGGATGTAACAGGGTTGTAAGGAACGATGAGTGTGAGTGGCTTAATCATTACATTTATTCAGCTTTATGACTAATGCCTCTGTCAGTTAACAAGTTTCGTTAACAATATAGTGACCTTGAAAACTCTGTACATCTGACTAACTTGTTCTGTTTTATGAGTAAGTGCTCTATATAGTGAGCAGGATGTAATTGAAAAGATGGCATATAAAGTGACTTGAAGCTTGAAATGACTTAAACAACATGTGGCTTGCACTTTCACTTGCAACTGATATAGTTTTTAAATATTGAAAGGATACCTTAAATTACTGGAATTAAGGGTGGTGGTGTACTATCAGTATCAGATAAAATATATGTGTATAGTGAGTTGCATATTAAGGCTATTAATCATAGGTATTAAGCACTAGGTAGTACAGAATGATTCCAATACCCGGTACTATTAAATGTAACTATGATGAATTTGGGATCCATAATTTGCCAAATTTGGAAATCTGTATGTCAGTGAAAACGTATATCTAGGAACTATATTGACCACAGTGCTAATGTTCTGGCAGGTCACATTCTGTGTCAGGTGAGATTAAAGGGTATTCCATGCACCAGCAATTGCAGAGAGATGGACAATTGCTGCCTAGTTATAAGGAACAGCTCTGAGTAGCCACACGTCAGTGGTGAGGGTACAAATAGTACATCTCACTCCAGCCCACTCAAAAGTATGTGTCTAACCATCCCTTCCTGCTGCCCCCAGGAAGGGGGGCAGTGATAATATCACGTATCGCTGAGATAAATCAGCACATCAACTTAGCCATGTATGTTCTCTCTCTGCCTCCGAGGCTGCAATGTGCCATGGCACAGGTATGATATATGCGGTGTGATCACACCTCCTGGGGCTGGCCTGCCTGCCTGCCTGCTGCTGAAGTCAATCTTTTCTACCACTCAGCTAAGTGTCATACACTTTCTTTGAGGAAGGAACATCCATACATTCCTTTGTGCATGCGCGTTGTATTTTGCCCTGCACTGTAAGCAAGCAGTTCAGAGCAGCCTGTGGTGCAATAGTCCACTCACCATGGTCAAGCACTGTGACTCCCTGTTAGCCCAAAAAACTGAAACCAGAGCTTGACTGTAGGCAAGACCTGATCTTCCAAATGCTTCCTGGTTCCAAAATAAATGCTAAGAATATCCCCTCCTAAATGTACAAGGACGATACTCAATGCATGAGCTCCCTCAAGAGAGAGGGCTGTGTTGTTTGCAAATCTGACACAGCTGTGCAGCCCTGGGGCGTGCTCCTTCATCACAGCGCTCAGCTGCAACAACCCAACCTCCTCTCACGTCTTTTGGAGACTTGTCACGGCCAGTTGGATTATGTCCTCATGTTATGGCCAAACTCAGGCACACACAGGCAAAACAGTTCCCGTGAGCTCACCAGGGCAGTCGATAAAATCTTGCTTTAAAGGAGGATAGATCATGATAGTTTGTCAAGATAAATGTCCTCTGCACCATATCCTAGCTAAACCTCCTATCCAAAAATTGACAGAAGTCACAATATCCTGGCACGGGGGTGGTTGGGGAAAAAAGAAGAAAGAGCAGCAAGAGCTCCACTATGAAGCACGTGTGGGAGAGATGAGGGAGGAAATTAAGGAAGCCTGAGAAGTATCAGCAACTTTCTTTTCTAAGACTCCCCAGAATAGTCTGCATGTGACTAAGAGCAGACATCTATATCTAATAGTCACGTTAAATACCGCCCCGCTTGCAGCGGGGGATATCCCTTGTACATGTGTAAAGTGAGATGAGTCCCACCACTGTTGCCTTTACCGAAGAAGCCAAGTTTTCTTCCCAAGACACTATAAAGCAAGATTAATACTTAAAGGTAACAAAATTGTGTATGTTTAGCTTACCAGTTACGCTTCTTGTTAAGTTTTAATTTATTTTTATGGCTATACTGTAATGTTATATTCTAACTATTCATAATCATAATTATCAAATTTAATCTTCTTATATTGAACAAGACTGAAACAATTAACAGAAAGTGGTTTAGGGAGATCTCAAAGTTGCACTAATTCAACTAATTCTGTCAGAATGTGAATGAAGTTTTTAATTTCAACTCCTATCCTTATTCTTCCTCCACCCTGCTCATCTTCCTGAGTTCCTCATTGAGATGTCTTATGTTGTCCCACCAATGTCACTTTGACTTTAACAAGAATCCCTTTCTGTGTATGGATCAAACACTACCATCGGTGCAAGTCTCCACTTCCTCTCCCACTAACAGATTTAGTGCTTCCTCATAGACCATCACGTTATGAATATCCAGCCAAAGTAATTTATATATAAAGCTAATTTATATGATAAAATATGCATAAAATGCATTTAAATACACACATGAACACATGAACATGGTGCATTCTCCAAGCCCCAGTATGCTCATCTATTCTTAATATATGTCCTAAGTACTGCCTGTAGATCCTGATATATAAAAGCAGTTATTAAAAAAAAAAAGGAAGAAACAAAAGTTCTAAAAGGAAAATAATACTACATGCTAACTTTGTCTTTTGCCTTGGTAGAAATATTCTTTCACCATTTTAGTTGCAAATTCTTTAAGCTATACCTTTTCTCCAGTCATGTTCATACTATGCTCCAGATTTTAATTGACCAGATAAAGCGGCAGTCAGTCCATGCACATTCAGTAGATGATACTTTGAAGAAATGTGACTCATAATAAAGTACTGGGGGGAGGTTTTTGTGTGTTGTATCTGCTACAGTGAGTCATTTCAGAGTGAACTGCTTCTTTTTACAGGCAGTGCCTCAGATAAGGGACTATGAAACATCCAGAAGTTATGAAACATCAACCTAGTTCCGGGAAGACTTTTGTGTAAAAAGAAGTCTATACCTGGTCTACTCTAACATAGGGTGCTAATCTAAGCCTACTTCTATCTCTTTTTTTTTTTGGATTTATTATCTGGCAGTATTCTCCCCAGAGTGGGGGACTATTCTGGTGCTGTTAACCTTCCCATCCATAACAGAGGAATCTAATGCAAAAATTGTCTGCTAACCTTCTGTATGTGAACTTTAGGGATGAGAATGCTCTGTCGTCTTGACTGCTACTGGCAATACACTGTCTTATAAAGTTCTTGCTAAATTGCAAAGATACACAATATATGGCCTAAAGATAACAAAAATGTGGACGCTGTAAGAGAACACATAGCAATTTATAAATTCAGTCTGAATTTGAAATCCAAAAGAAAAATGAGCATTTCTGAAAGTAAGGAAGTGCACAGTTAAGATACCTTAGAAATCCCAGGTCTATCCCTCTAGCAATGGCATTCCAGCTTCCTTGTTCCCTGCAGCCTTCTCAGAGATGTTATTTTTGCAGGCACACAGCATGTAGCTGTTATGGGAGCACTAAGGAGAGCGAGAAAACAAAATCCTCAGGCCCTGAAGAGGATCACTGTTTCCTTATAGAGTTTTTGAAGTTTAATAAGAGTGACTGCAGCCTGGAGAAGGTGCCAATGCTGGGGCACTGGGGAGAGGTATCTTCTCTTTGTCTGACCAGGTGCGTGTTAGGAATTAAAGAAGCTCTTACTGAAGAACGGCACGTCAGTACATTGCTATGAAACGCTCGTATTAGTTGGCATTTTCTGACAGTGCATAAAAAGCTTCATGAAAGAAAAAAGCCTTAACTAGCTTTCCACTGAAGGTATCTTTGCTATTGTCATGGCACGATAAGCATCCTCTCCAGCTTAGCTTGTGCCCTTTGACAGGCTGCTTTCAGAAAGGCTTAAAGAAGCTTGCTGCAGATTTTGCTGCTCTCTCCCACTAAGCCAGAATGTGGCACAGCATCACTCCTCTTCCTCCAAGTTAATGTCGAGGAAGTCAATGGTAAGATGAAAAAATGACCTTAAACTACATCTAAGAGACATTGTTATCTAGGAAGGGGATCAGCTTCACTTATGGTTTGTACATCTTCAAAGTTATGGTTGGTTCAAAGAGAAACGCACTTCCTCCTCTTCCCTTTCGTCCCACCTCCTTAAATAATAATTGAGAAAAACACTTGGAATGGTCAATTCTTGTGATAGAATTATGTACCTAGTTTCCTTATCTAAACTCAAGGGATATTGTTTGGTGGGGATAAAACAATTTTCATTTACATGAATTTATATGAATTAAATAGCTGCAAAGAGAATCATAAGGGTACGGATCCTAAAGACTCAGCCATCAGAAGGCAATGAAACCTTGAGGCTTTGCACATTCTGAGAGAGGCTTTGCAAAATTATCTTTGAGGAGGATACTTCCATGGCAGAAGAGCAGCTAACTCCTACATGCAGCAACACATACATGCAGCCTACTTTTTGTCAGAAATGTGTTTAAGAGTCCCTAAGGGGTCCTGTTCACATACTGTCATTCGGCATTCACAGTTTCAAGGACAGGGAGATCCAACATGTGCTTTATCCTTTGGAACAGTACGAAAACCCCGAAGCCTGGACTTGGTTATATTCTGTTTCAGAAATCTTCGTACCAATCCATATGTGGCCCATTACAGATTTCAGAGCCTTTCACTGGACACTTGAGTTAATTCTCCATCTCTCCTTCTCCTTTTCCAGCAGCACTCATGCCTGGGGAACAGGGATCCAGGCAATCATCACCGTTCTTGTGCAGATGAGTATACCTGGATAAATACCTAGGCCACTTAATGACACAAATCCGTCCCGGCCCAGATCTTTCCCATGCAGCAAGGGGCATAACTGATGTTGGCTGCTCGATTTCCAAGATCTCTGTAAAAGGCTTTTTACGACACTACCTCAGAAAAAAGCCAACATGTGCACCTCAAATCCAATCCCAGAGCCAAGTATTCTTCAACCTCTATTTAAGTTAGGTGAAAACCAGCAACATCTCCAAACCAGTGGCTGTATCATTTTGTAAAAAATAATATTTTAAACTGAATTCTCTATTGGAGGCTCTGATTTTCCAGTATAAACTGTCTTTTCTTTGTTTATTATTATTCTTTTATCATTGCTGTTTGCACTTCCTCTCATTTGCTGAGACTATCATTAATATTATGCTCCAGATATATCTACTAAACAGGAGCAAACTGAATTAGTTCCAGATAGGAAGCCCCTGGATATTACTCTCTAACGTGCAATGACTTGGAAGAAAAGTGCCTGGATTAGCCTGTGGAAATGAGCACAGTGTGGCCTGTGACCACACAGCTATATATGTGTGTGCATTTCCCACAAGTGACTCTTACTAATTTATTTATTTGCAGTCCAAACCTCAAGTAATGCTATGATGTGAGCAGCACAGAGATTGCAACTGCTTCATGCGAGCACCGATGAGGAAAATAAATTGGGCCAGCAAGTTTTCACCAAAGATGTGGACAACTTTTGATCATTAATTAGGCAAGAAAGAGTAACATAGAAATCTTTTTTCCTGTACTAAAAATAAATCAAATGTGTAGAAATTGCTTATGCGGCCTTCTGCCAGTCTGATTCTTTTGAGGGTTGCCATTAAGAGTAACATTTCTGAAACTGTCATTTACCTAATTCATTTAGGAGATAGTTAGTCCCTTGAGGCTTGAAAATCAGTCTCCTCCACACTGTATTTTTTGTTTTCCTCTGTAAATCTGTTGCCTTTAGGTTTGCATGTGAAAGTTTTTAGAATGCTTTTTTTTTATTTTTTAATAAATTTTCTGGAGTACCACGCTACTTACAGTCTCATAAAGAACTGCTACCAAATTTCAGTGGCAAGCAGACACTCCTTATCTTTGAGCTTTCCACTTTGGTGTTCTGGCATCCGTCTCCAATAGAGCATGCAGACATCCTGGGAATATCAGTCAGGGCAATTCCTTGAGAAACACAGTGCGGTCTATCTCCTTATTCTGCACCCTTCTGTAAACCAAAACATAAGCAGCAAAAGATGTCAGGGACTGTATTTCTGGCTATATTAAAGGCAAATGTTACTAAATCTTACTAAATAAAACCCTAAAAATAGATTGCAGACAGGAATAAAACAAATCTCTGATTTTCAATTTTTCTCTTTACATCCTCTGAAATCAACGGTACATATAGGTGAATTATATTACAGATCTGAGATCAGTGAAGCATCCAAAACATATGTAGGAAAATTTAGTTCTATTTTATGATTCTCTGGTATTTAACCCAGATATATCTGTCTAAACTATGATAATGGTTGGAATAAGGTTGTCAGATTCATGAATGACCCCTAATATAGAAGCACAATATAGAAGCACCTCCTATACACCTCTAGACCAGGGGGCTGGCTCAGCAAAGGAGCAAGTGGTATCTGTTGTTTCGCGGGAGGATGCAAACATCAGCAAAGATGGACTGATCAACCTACCGGGAAGTTTCTTCCCCAGCCATCCCCTCAGAATCAGTACACCTCTATGTTCATTCCCTTGCTGCTAAATCCTATTTTACTATAGACTGTTAACTAGGTTTCTAGCCAGATAGATTGCTGGTTTATGATTAGTAGCAACTTACTTTCAGTATAATTTCTTACTCCATTTCTTATAATCCAATATGCTCTGCCTCTCCCCGCTGCTGATACACCCTGCATGGTGGGGAGAGGAGGTTGGTGGTAGCAGCAAGCTCTGAGGCACGCTCAGAGCACACGAGAGGGCACAAACCTCAATTGACTGAACATCCACCTTCGGCAGCTTTAAACTGAATACCTATTTTTACCTGGCAGTTCTAATTTAGAATTCCATTAAGCTCTAATTATTCCTGCTGGTATCACACTGCATTCCGTCTACCACTTCATTGTTCCCTTGGCTTTGATGGATTAAGTCTTCCTCAATTTTTTTTTGATTTCCCAAATTTTGACAGAAATATTTTACATTAGTTAGCAGTAAGATGATACCATTTTACTTTACTTTTCCTCAGATATTAGTAGTCACATTTTATTGCATTCCTGTAGTAAATACTGTAACTATCAGGCTAACCTTTTGTCATGCTGAAAAATATTTATTCTGATTATTCAGGGACGTATAATCTTCCTTTAGCAACATTTTGCCAAAAATCAAGAACCTTGTGATATCATGACTACATTTTTATTTTATTTATGTACTTTTATTATACATTTTAAAATAATTGTTACAGTTATATAATACTGAGTTTAAGTTATCCTGAATTGTCCCAGTTCTCATTAACAAGAGGAGCAACATCTCCTGCTTTCTGTGTCTTATGTATAGCCATTGGATGTTAAGAATGGAAAAAAATAAGACTCGGAAACACAGGAAATATCAGCAAGGTGAAGGTGTCTGAGTCAACAGCCCTTTGGGACTAAACAATAATAAAAGTGAGACTATAACAGTAAATTTGGTGCAAAAGTTACAGACTTCAGTGATTTAGGTTATGTTGTAGGCATACTGTAAGGTTATAGAGTAAGCATCATAATGCCATAATGCCATTTATCCCACCTCTACTGGATATAATGTTAGTGTGTGTATATATATATGCGTGTGTGTGTATATATATATATATATATAATATTACATAAAATCTGTTAGTTACGATGTAAAACATGGACAGATTTACAAAATGTGACTTTTTTCATCTTTGTGTTTGTTCTGCATTTATTGCTAGTTGAATGAAGCCAGCCTAAGGAAATATTCTGCATGACGAAGGCTTGCTTTCTTGAAGGTTAAGTTCATTATATCAAGTTCTGACCTTTTAGAGTTCACACTGATAGAGCCTTTTCTCCCCTGTGGAATGAACTCCAAGCAAAATCATTCATCCACAGATTTCGCTTTTCCACAAACATTCACCAGCTTCTCTACCATTATGTGCCCCTGGTTGCCCTTAAGAAGACATTTGTTCTCATTCATCAAAATGCAACTAAGAAAAGGACTTCCATTAAGCAAGTACTAAAACAACAAGGCTTCAGTTCTAAACGGTATAATTTGCAAAATAAAACAATTTCTGCAATCACAAATTTCCCAGATTCTCACAAATCTATAATCATAAGTACATCCACATGTTTATATACTGACACATATATTATATGTAAAGACAAATATATGCACATACAGACTTAAGCATAGAAGACACTTTTGAGATTGCTTTGATGTCTGTGCTGTGTGCGCTCACCTGCATACCCAGTGTGCCTTTAACTCAAGACTGAAATGAAAAGATTACACAATTTTTTAACAGTGCTGATGTGTGGGACAAGTCTTCAACCAAAATGCTTTTCTGATCACATTTGCAATTCATATATGCTATGAACAACATTACATTAATTGAATATTTTTAAAATTCTAGTTATTACCTGTATTATCTTTGTCCTTCATGCGTCTACATAAACAAAACAGTAATGTTCACTACTAATGCATGTTGTAAGAGTTTACTCATTGCAATTTCTATGCAATTGCTTTCAAATGGCTATTTGTTTCCTAAGGATTTCTATATTTAGATGACAAATCCAGCTTTTCTAATTGCCAAATTGTATCTGCTCTTTCATCAAGAGACATCTCACAGAGATTCTGAGTCAGAGTAACCAGGCAACCCTAAGACTTCTAGACTAGGAGTCAAAGAAAAATGTGCACTCCTACAGCAAGAAGAAAAATGATCCTTTAGATCTCTATTCATAAATGTATCTGTACGTAAATGTATGTATCCATAAATGTAGATATGTTTGCTGCGATTCTCAGCAAACATTGGATATGTTTAAAGGATGATATAAATTTTCAAGCTGCAGTAATAACCCAGCTGGCAGCTGAGGGATTTCTGGCTGGTTTTCCCAAGGTACCTCCCACTGTCACTGAGGCCTCCTGTGCTGGACAAACCAGAAGATCACTGCTGAGACCTGAGCTGGCATCTCTGTACCTCTGAGCTACTGAGCATTAACACCTTTGAATTGCTGTCACCTGTATAAAGCCATACCAGGGAGATAGTAAACCCCAATATATTGCTTTTGTTGGAGAGAAATCCCATGGTTGCCTTGTCAAAATCAAGCCTTTTGGCATACTCCTGCACATCCCAGTGATGAACTTCAAGAGAAGGAAACTGCACAGCTCAGCAGCTGTGCTTTGATCCTCTGAGGTTTACCCAATGATCTTCCAAGGACCATAAATTCAAATCTATATGATGTCTGGACTACCCAGTGTCTGAAAAAAAAGCAAGCTTCTTCACAGATCTCCTGTTCGTCACTTCTAGTCCTGGGAAAATCTTTGTTCCCAGATCAGTGGCTAACACTTTCTGGAAGTATCAGCTCCATCATTCCAGAAATCATAGAATCATAGAATCGTTAAGGTTGGAAAGGACCTCTAGAGATCATCTAGTCCAACCCCCCTGTCAGTCTCCTAGAGCACGTGGCACAGGGCTGCATCCAAGCGAGTCTTGAAGATCTCCAGGGAAGGAGACTCCACAACCTCTCTG
>JAWLRI010000942.1:183638-226220 GCA_034781795.1 Crypturellus tataupa | reverse complement strand
CCCCAGGACCCCATTGGCCTTCTTGGCCACGAGGGCACACTGCTGCCTCATGGTCAACCTGTTGTCCACCATGATGCTCAGGTCCCTCTCTACAGAGCTGCTATCCAGAAGGTCAGTCCCCAACCTGTACTGGTGTCTAGGGTTATTCCCTGACACGTACAGGACTGTGCTCTTGAACTTGTTGAATTTCATGAGGTTTCTCTCTGCCCCATTGTCCAGTCTGTCCAGGTCCCTCTGGATGGCAGCGCAGCCCTCTGGGGTGTCAACTACTCCTCCCAGCTTTGTATCGTCTGCAAACTTGCTGAGGGAGCACTCTGTGCCCTCATCCAGGTCATTGATGAATAAATTGAATAGGACTGGAGCAAGGACTGTCCCGGGGGACACCGCTCAACACAGGCCTTCAACTACACTCTGCACCGCTGATCACCACCATCTGAGCTCTGCCATCTAGCCAATTCTCAATCCACCTCACCGACCTTTCATCTATTTTACACTTCTGCAGCTTGCCCAGGAGGATGTTGTGAGGGACAGTGTCAAAAGCCTTGCTGAAATCCAGATATATGACATTCCCCGCTCTCCCGTCATCTATCCAGCTGGTCATTCCATCATAGAAGGCTATCAGGTTATTCAAGCATGATTTCCCCTTGGTGAACCCATGCTGACGACTCCTGAGCACCTTCTTATCCTCCAGATGTTTGGAGACAACAGCCAGGGTGAGCTGCTCCATGACTTTTCTGGGGATGGAGGTGATGTTCACTGCCCTGTAGCTGCCTTGGTCCTCCTTCTTGCCATTTTTGAAGACTGGTGTAACATTGGCCTTCTTCCAGTCTCCCGCCCCCCGCCTGACTTCTTACCCAAAGGGACACATCACTCCTGAGCGTGGAGGAAGTGCAGCTTGAATAATGACCAGCTCTCTTGGGTCTCCCTTCCTTCTAGAGCTCTAGCCCATGGGAGGTCTCTGAAGAGGCCAAAGTTGGCCCTGCTGAAGTCCATGGTTGCAAGGCTACTTACAGCCCTGCCTCCTCCTCGTTGGATCCTAAATTCAACCAGCTCATGGTCACTGCAGCCAAGGCTATCCCCCCACTTTCACATCTCCAACAAGTCCCTCTCTATTTGTTAGTATGTCAAGTAACCCACCTCTCCTCGTTGGCTCCTCCACAATCTGTGTTAAAAAGTTATCATCAATGCTCTGCAGAAACCTACAGGACTGTTTATACCTGGCTCTGTTGTCTTTCCAGTTGATGTTGGGATGGTTGAAGTCTCCCATGAGAACCAGGACCTGAGACCGTGAGGCTACTCCCAGCTGTCTGTAGAAGGCCTCATCAATTTCCTCGTCCTGATCAGGTGGCCCGGATCCTTTGTGGTAGTGCAAATCCTTCGCACTATCAGGCCAAACCAGACTAGGTTTCATCCCCAGGGGAGTTTTTTCCCTTCTTGTGTAAAACAAATTCAGACACTTTCCCTCAACTCTGATCTCTGTCTCAGCCTTTTTTCTTTTTCACCCCTAGCATCTGCTGCTGCTCACAGTGTTCACATCCCCAACTTTGCTGAACTAACCCTTTGTTTTAGTCCACCGGCTGCTCCAGGTGGACTAAACAGTCCTCCAGGTGCTCCCAACAGTCACTGCTCTTCAGGCCCCAAAATTCAATAACCTCCCCGTGGAAAATATTCCTGCCACTTGGCCTCAGCAGGCGAGAGTGAGGGGTGGGGGAGATGGTTCTGACCTAGGGGGGAACCAGCCATGTGCCAAACTTCAGAAGATTTTAACTCCATTGATTTTACTGCAACATAACTGGATATTTCCAAAAATTGACTTCAGATAAAGAGATTTAAATACTTGTTTAAAAGCCTGAATAGTCCAACAGTTTTAAGCAGAGTTACTTCTGGAGTTAGTTGTAGTTTGTGGCAGAAGGGACAGAACTGGGTTCCCTATTAACTAAGTTCGTATTTCTCATGTTCTTAGAAGCACATTGAATTCATGCTTTATGAGACTCTGTGAAAAAACACAGTGTGAGAAGTGCTCTAAGTCTAGTATGTGAAGTGCTGTGGGCAGCCTGGTTAGAGAAGGCTGTTTGTACAGGGAACGTAAGAGGAAAGAGGAGAGTACTTGAAGGCACATGCAATGGGCAGCACTGGAGGCTGACAGCAGGGCTGAACCTGGAGCATGGGCAGAGCCAGGAGGAAGCCAGGTCCAGTGGTGCAAACCCTCCTCAAGTCAGTGCACACAACCTCACGTCCTCTGACTATGGAAACCATCGGCACAGTAAGCTTGAGTTTGCTTGATGCTCACTGCAAAAACCATTTGGTGCAAACCATGAAAGTAACTAATGAACAGAGCAGCTTCCCTTTGGGAAAGGAGACCCCACTGTTGGTGGCAGATATCCTACGTCCCCACCGGTGCCTTTACTCGAGGACACACACCACACAGTGCTGTGCACACAGTGCATGTGCTCGTACCACTGCCACACAGCAGTGAAGTTCCAAAGACATTTCTAAAAAGTTGTGGTTTGTGAAATGAAGGAAACATATACAGGGTAGATTTTCAAGAAGAAATGAATGGCTTGGCTCCATCTGCTGGTGCTTCTCTGCTTTTACCAAGATTGGGGAGGATTAGAAAATACTCTTGTTTTCCTCCTTCTTGCTGTGGCTAAAGGCTCTTACTGCCCATTCCAGCTCCTTTTCTAAGCTTCTGCCTATGAGTGTTCAATATGTTAAAGGTAAGAGTTTTTCTTTTGGGAGGATAGGAGAACCCTACAGGATTTTCTCTGACATCTGTTGAATCATCTCCAGAATGACATCTAGCTAACCATCTAAAACAGTTATTTTAAGGCACTACAAAATATCATTTGTTAGTTGAACAATATTTCCGCCCCTTGTTTATATATCAAGGGACAGTTCAAGGGTTCCAATAGAAGAGGTCTTTTGTGGCAGTTTGATGCATAAGACTCACTTAAATCCAAACTTTCCTGGTTATATCATGAGATTAGGGTATGTGTTATTTTCAGAGGTGCTAAATATTGGCATTTCTCACTGAAATCTGGTGTTTTTCTGTGATATCCAGTGCTCTTTAAAGTGGCTGAGTCAGATCGATAGGTACTTGTGACATCGCAATTTCTCTATTTGTCGTTAACTGCAATGTAAAAAGTTCCCCCAAGTGGTTTCTAAGCCTATTGCAACTCAAAGCAAAAGGTGTGGATAGCTGTGTGAGGGGAAAATAAATCCTTTACTCATATAATGCTTGCTAAAATTAATAGAAAATGGAAGGACAATGTAAATGGGTGAACATATAAAGGATGTTGTGTGATATTTGTGCATCTCCTCTTCAATACACTGCCCAGTTTGTAGAATAAAAGGATTAGCTTGTGCCTCTAGCAAAGCATGTTGCTTGTTTGGACAGACACACTCGTGCTAGTGCTGAGATAAATGCACTGCAAGGGAAATTGGGCTGCACCTTGGCCAGGGCTAAGGGCTCAGGGTTTGGAGATGCAGAGCACTGCATGGGCGGGCACTTCCTCACACACATGCAGTAACTTGCCCTGAGCAAGTAACTTGCTCTGAGCAGGCATGATAGAGACAGATCAAATCACAGATACTTGCACTCGGGTTTCTGAGCACTTAACAGCACAGACTAAAGAACAGATTAAAAAAAAAAATACTTAGAGCTAGGGACTCAAATACAGAGAGGAAAGGAGTCATATCTATCTCAGCGTTGAGATGGCATTGGGGTTAGAAAAGGAAGAGCTGACCACAGGCCAAGTGTAGGGAAGTCCCACCTGTAAAATTCAGCTCAACACGACTTCAGTGGCATGTTTTTCTCTTATGTCTACAACTTAGTGAGTGCAATCGTGGGTTTAAAAAGTTTAGGCTTTCATTCTCAACAAATTCTTGAATTTGTGATGCCAACGAAGACCACATACTACCCTGACAATACCCTGCCAGACCTCAGAGGGACCAATAATCTTTGCAGATTGTACCAGTAGTCCTGTACTACTTGTATCACTATGCTGGAAGCTGAGCAGGAATACAAGTTGTAAATGTAAGATAGGCCACAAATTAGTGGAAAAAAAAAGTTCCTGGAGTTTTAGGAAAATATCAGCCTCGATCCTGGTAGGAGTCAAGGAGGAAAAATGAATATTTAGGAGTTCTTGGAAGATGAGTAGTGAGTAAGAAATATCACTTACACACTGTGTAAGTTCATGATTGAATTGTAATTATATAGTGATTATATACCTTCATTCTCCACGCTTATAAAAACATGCCACCAGCTTTTCTGAAACACCCAGACAGCTCAGGAAGACCCTAAAGTGCAAACTGATAGCAGGTGACAGGACCTGTCATGGACACGATTCTGTACAGTTCACCCAGGCAGGTGCCACCAGTTCCTCCTCTCAGGCTGCAGAAGCCTGCGGGCAGCTATGCCGAGCCCAGCCCTGCCTGCATCTCTGGCACGGTGGGAGTTGAACACGCTTTGAAATTCAAACTGCGTGTTTGATGCCCTATTCTCCACAGTGACTCCTGGTGCTTATGTAGCCATTCCATCATCTTAGTTTTAGCATTTCATATTAGTTTTAGCAATCCACACCATATATGAATTCAGAGATTTGTTTATGTATTAAGTGAAAATAGAGTGTGTTTTTTTTTTCTATCAAGGACTTTGCTGAGAGAAATGCTGTTGTCAGTGAATAAATTATGATTTAATAAAAACCTCCAAAATCAAGACTACGAAACATATTTTACTAATTTATTTAAAACAAGATATCTAGAAGTGAAAAAATACAGCTGGGTTGGATTTTGAGATTTTATCTATAAGTGAAGGCTTGAGACCCTATGCATTTCAATCAAGAGTTGAGGAAGAGAAGTGGGATAAGAACAAGCACAGCTATATGCCTTTTAAGTCAGCTTTCCACAGAAAATTCATGGGAAATGTTTACTTTCCTTCAGTCTGACCTCAAAGTCATAATCGAAATCTGCTCTGTTACAAAGCAAGATGTTCTCAGCAGATCTATTCTTCTTTCTCTATGGGATCTGTGAGGGAAGACTGTTATTTAATTTTGGCACAGTGAGAACCACATCACTGCTGCTGATGAAAAGATGTTTATTCCCAACCAAATGCATTCAAAGCCATAGTTGATCTGTGACCCTGTCCTATTTTTTAAAAATTTCTCCTATATTTTTGAAAAATTCCATTTTGTTTGATTGAGGATTACAGACCAGTGCTTCAGTACAATTTGCTTTGTAGATTATCTCTAAGTATCTAAATTATTATGACTTGCAATTAATTGTGCATTTCTTTCTGGAAAAAGACTTAAAAATGCACTTTCTTTCTGCAAAATTGGTTTTTACAGAACATTGGACACTCATGAAGTGTCACACGGTACAGATAATTTTAGAAATTAAACTATATGAAAAGACTGATATTTACCCTTGGAATATTTTCATTGCAATGTGGTGGCATGAGCTCAGAAAAGAAAGCAGAAAGGCAATGTTACATAAACAGGGGCTGGAGCATTTTTTTCTGCAGAGGACTTTTTCTTCAGGGAAATTCATACCTTCAGGAGCTGGTTTGACCAATGATAGTCAGCAGGTAATATTTCCTCATGAATGTTACTGCCTCTTTAAAAGGAAACAAACAATATACCCCTTGGCATTCAAAATGCCAAGGGTGATACTTCCTATCTATATAATACCCATTAAAAATTGGAATGGTTTTCTCACAAGAACATTACACATACGCTTTTTTTCAAAATCTAAAAAAAAAAAAAATGTCAAATTTTAACATCATAGATGTTGAATAATCTGCATGTCGTCATTTGCTGCTAGAAAAAAAAAAAGCCCTCTGAGTCAAAAGGTCTTTACATGTTACACTGACTCAAAAGTGTTTAATTGGCATCAGCCTGTTGTGCTGCCTCTGGGATTTGCAGGTTTGGTGCCCCATAGAACAAGTTGTTTTGCAGGGCAATATTCTGGCCCACATCATGTGCCATACTGCTTAAGGAAAGTGAAATAATTGTTACTGTTTTCATTTTCATTACAATCATTACTAATTTCTTACTTATCCACAAATGTGGAGATTTTTTTTTTTTATAAAATCTATGTTTGTTGGAAACTCCTTCCTCCAGTGTAAGTATTGCCTGGTATAAGATTCCACTCCAGAGTTAATGTAAACTATATCACAAGAGAAAGATGCCAAAAATACACTGCATTAGTTTTTTTCCTATATTAGGGAAAGAGGAATGGAAATATGCCAGCTATGCTAGGTTCCAAGAAGAATGGATGGAACATGCTAAAAGGCATGAAGATGTTGTCTAAATTTTCTCTGTATGTAAAAATTAGAAGGTAACACAGTAATAAATGAAATATAAATACTTTGTACATTTAATTTTAATACACATAAAAAAAAAGTGAAAAGCTCTTCCCTCTTTTTCCTACCGAATTTCCTCACCCATCTTAGAGAAAGAGACCAAGAAGCACAGATCTTTTATGTTTCTAAAATACAGGTTGAGGGTTATTTTATTCAAGGAAACATTTATGAAAGAAGCCTGAAAGCGATAGTGTACATCAAAAGGGTACGTAGTTTATCAAATGCCCTCCTTATGGGTAAGTCAATTAAAAATGCAGAGACGATTATAAAAACTTAGGGGAACCTCCAGTGGATCTAGATATGGGGAAAATTATTCTCCTCCCCTTGCTCTCCATTGCAAGCCAATCTTCTGCCTCTTCCCATTTCAGTGACTAGGAGAAAACAGCAGTCAAACCACAACAAACCCTAAAAGAGTGTGACAAAGTCTGACCTGTTTCTGTCATAACAACATCGAATGTCCCTCGCTTGCTACTCCATCATCATAGGAGGACTTTGCCCTCATAAAATGACATTAATGAGCTGTGGTAGCGCATCTGCTGCCTTTGTTTTCCCTGGGGAGACTGACTTTATCTCCGGCTGCTGTGAATGAACCAGCTTAGGTGATGCACCTGGAGCAGCCTGGAAAGGCAGTCAAATAGCTATTTTTATACTCAGCTAGATCTGGAGAAATATTTGCCAGTCCCTATGTTCATACCCTTCTTGATAGGCACTGTGTGCTGGATGGGAATGACTCTCCTCCCATATTTCCGCGCAGAGAGATGAGAGGCGAATAACCTCCTTCCCCCCGGAGAGATGTCTTCCTCATGTGTAGGTTAGCAGAGGGCAAGTCACATCTCCCCTAATGACAGTGCTCAGAAAAATTAAGAATCCGTGGTGAGGTGGTGACTAAATGTTCCCTACAAATACCTGTCTCATCTGAGGAAGGGTTATCTTTTAAAAACGATAAAAATGATTTTTTTTTCCTTTCTGATCAGCCCAGCATGCTACATGAAGACATACAGAACTCATACTTTTCATCTCTTCTCAGTGCCAGGAGACATGTAATGAGTATTTATGCTATCACAACTGCATCTATAATGTTGGTAAACAATGGCAGGTGATGGCTGGTGGCAAAGCGAGTGGTGGCTAGTGGTGGCTAGCTCAGAAAACTGTTTGTCCAGCTAGGTTCTTACTTGGCAAGCAAGGAGTATTGCACCTTCATGAGCATGGAAATACTGTACTGCAAGTTCCCCAAAGTACCAGATGGACACTTGAATGGGGATCATTTAAGTTTTTTCGGTTGGAATATTTAGAAATTGAGCCTAGGCCATTTTACCGCCCATTGGTTACTGAAAGAAGACATAAAGTTTAGGAAACAGAAGAGAAAATAATGCTAATTACCTAGCTTTCAAGGGCTCTTAACATTATGTAATATTCTATAAAGGTAAGTACATGACTCTCCAGAAAAGTGCTGCAAATGGCAAAGTTCATTAGAAGTCTGAAAATAGTTTGATTTCTGCTGAAACAGCATCTTCTGTGTTTAGTGTTTAAATCATTGCACTTAACTCTATTTCTTTCCAGCATAAAGTTTAGTTTCCTAAATGTGAACGCTATCAGCTTATCATGTATAGATGCACAGCATAAAAAATCACTGCATGGGGGCTGAGATGCAGCCTTCCTACAATACAAAGATACAAAGCAAAGCATGTGTTCATCTAATCCGATGACAGAGGTTATTACTGACTGCCCTCAGAGCACGATGCAGAGGTGTCAGGGAGGTCTTCAGAGGAGCTAGCCATTCCTGCCCTGGGTGAAGGCAGGGTCACTCAGTGCTGTGAAAGTTGGGCCCTACAGGATTTGCAGGAGAAACTGGGATTCTGCTGAAGTCACATTCTGCCACAATGGGATTCTGCTGAGGTCTGAGGCACCTAAATGGGCATGTGAGCGAGCCTTGTGCTCCGCCAACTTCACCTCCACGGAGCTGGTGAGAGCACAAGTGCCTGACCCAGTCTGACGGCCGTAATCCCACAACAGCCAATGGACCTGTGGGCAGTTCAGCCCCGGAGCCAGACAGCAGGTCAACCCACATTACCTGAGAACGCGACTGACTGCTTGACTCGCACCCTAATTTCCACCAGCAATATTGACTGCATTCATTATAATAAAGCTTACACATATAGCTCACACATATATGTTTATGCAGATATCTAGGCATGAATCTGTATTAATCCCATGCTGAATCCCGCATCTACAAAGTTCCTAGACCCATGTAGCCAACCAAACCACTGATTTCCAGCTTAGCTGTAAGACTGAATGTGAATTTAGGAGAAGATAACAGGTTACTGTGAAAGCTCTTCTTAGGTTTGTAATGGTTCTGTTTACTGCCTCAAGCTAAAAGTCAATAAAAGCAGTTTTGTTCTCTGTTGAGGACATCTACAGAACTGGCACGTGTATAGAATAAGGCAGGTCACTATTGCTTCATCTGACACAAGGATATCCTGATATAGCACATTAGTGCTGCACAGTACGTACTCCCAGATGGTGCAGGACCATACAAATATAATGGAATAAGCTCTTCTCCTTGGTTGGCCTCCTGCACTCATGTGGCAAAACTGCAATTTATTTCTTCATTGAAAAGCTGCAGCAAAAAAAGGAAACTAAGGCAGTCTGCCAGCCCGAGTTGATGCCAGCATGGCCAGAACACAATTTCCAGTTGAACATAAGTGATCCCAGCTGCAACGTATCCTGAAAAGGTCCTATGGCGCCAAACCTTCAACTTCCCAAATGAGGCTGGTGTCTGAAGAGCTGCGCAGGGCTAATGGGGCAGAGAAGGAGGCCTCAGAGCTGATGCACTCTGCCCACATTCTTGTGTGGTGCTGGCTGCCAAACCTCCATTTCATAGTAGCCCCCAGAGATATTAAATTCCAACTTGCCACTGAAATATTTTCTTTGCTACCAGTAATGTGGAGACAGCCTAACTGGGATTTCATTTTGACAGCCTATGGCCTTTCTTGCAATGTCTGAAACAAAAATATATTCTGCCATGTGGTGGCCTGTATGTAAAAAAGTGCTCTCCATTTTAAATGTTTGCTGCTAAAAAGGTTTTATCTCTGTACAAGTACAAAGCAGGTGATTAAGGGTTTAAATACATGTGACATGGTGACAGAGTAAATCAGATACTACATTCACTGGTCCTCATAGGTATTCAAAATAAGTGAGTCAACATCTTGAAATATGCCAGCTGTAGGCATGTAAGAGACATTGGTGTTTTGCAACTTAAACATATGGATTTATGATGCATTTGCATTTTCTTCCTGTATTGTTCAAGAAGGCGTATAAAAGGCTGCCCCACCTGGATGCCCTCTTAGTATTTCTAATATTTTTCTCCATTCTTTTTCTTCAGCTGCATATAAACCATAATAAACATTTCAAAGCTCCGTAACTTTATAGATGTGTGTAGATTCTTGAGCAGGTTAATTTGCTTATAAATTTCCAAAGCTCAAAAATCTTCCGTTCTCATACCAGCCACTAATCTTGCGTTCTTAAAGAATTAGTTGATATTAGACAGGATCTACCTGTCCACTATATCCAGTGAATTTTGTTTCAGGCTTTACATGCAGCCTCAGAAGTGGTGCCAGTTATTCTTTACTTCTGCAGATATCTGTGGATACATGTGAATTACGAGGCAGTAAAGTGGAGATTCTCAGGGCAGTTCCTGTGCTTGAGACCTGCATGGATTTCCCCCTCCTGGCAAGTGTCTAATCACGTGTCCCGATCCATCCTTCACGGCCTACAATGCTGTATGTGCTCCTCACGTAGTCATCTCTGGCTTGGGCCAGAGAAGAGTGAAAAGAAGTTCCACATCTTAGCTATGCAGTAGGAAGCAATGGTCTGGCCAAAGGAGGTTCCTGGGACTGTTTCACTTTCCTTATGGCAAAACAGGAACCCCCTAAAACGAAGCTCCTGACACGCCAGCTGAAACATAAATCCCAGGACAGAGCCACTCTGAGACTTGCTACAAAGAGCAGGAATTAGCAAACTAGAGTAGAAAGAGGGACAAAAAAAGGAGTCAGATGGTCCATGTAAGAATACACAGCACGTCAGATGTCTGATATAGAAAACAGCCCAGCAGGAATACATCTGGAGTACTACTAAAATAAGACTGATGTTGCATCAGTAGAGAAATTTACCATGTGGTCTCTGGCACAGGTGACTCCCAAAGTTTGCCAGGTTGGCTTTGCCAGCCAACAGCTCTGTGCGACCTGGAAGGCCATGGGCAACCATGCTGCAGGAGACTAGAGGTGTTCAGGCAAAAAAGTGATGGAGAAAATGCACTAGGATATGATCTTGCTAGCCAAGAGCAAGGTGTGCACTGTTCAGGCCACTTGCCTGATCATCTCCCCCTGTCCCAAAATAGGTGAAGTAGCATGGATGAGTAAATAGGAAAGGTCTGGGGCATCTTACCTCCCTAAAACTACCAATTGTGGCAATGGAGCTCATTTTGGCTGGAGGCTTGCATGGAACAGCCTCGTCCTGTTCCTGCTAACATCATTCAACAGTCCTCACATAAGCGTGGAGGGGAAACATATCTTATAAGCATCTATTTGAGAACTCTGAAGGAGGGTAAGTTTATTCATCATCTCTATCTCAGGACTACACACAATGGCCTGAACACACCCATAGCAGTGCGGCCCTGTCTTTACCATGGGCCTTGTAACATGCAGTTCCTGGAGCCATATGATTTACATACAATTTTACCTTTTAAAAATGTCTACAGATGTGAAGAAAGACAGGGGAACATAATGCAAGCACAGTCTACAGATACAAAATTGAATGGATCTGTCATGCTCAGATGTAGAAGGGATAAGGGATAAATTTTGTTTGTCAGTTAGATGATTTGGAAGCCATCCAAATTTGGGACAGTTCTGCTCCAGCAAAACCTGTGCCACTAGAGTAAACAGAGATGAAGTGAGTGGTACAGATGAAGGTGAAGATTAGTAAAACCAAACTTTAAAAATGTGTATTGTCAAAAAAGTGAGATTTTTAATCCCTTAATGCTTTGTATAAATGATTATTTTTTTCCGTAGTAACTGTAATCTATCTGGAAATATGTTTTCTTTCTTCAAGGAACAACCATTTTAAAAAACTTTTTCCTTTTCCCTGATGGCATCTGATCATATTTCTTTTTGTACAGATCAGCAGTTTTGCGATGATAGATAATAATATTCATTTTACCTCATGTAGTTTCTGAGCCAGACAAAGAAAATAATTAAAGGGTATGCAGAGCATGAAGCCTATTTCTCTTGGCACTACTGTCAAAATTGAGTGACTTTATTTTATTCCACCTTAGATGATTGATTGAAATATGAAATTGTGTTAATAAGTGGGTCTCTCCAAGTGGCTCTCTCTTGCCTATTTATTAGGGCTCATTTATTCACTCAGGTAGGCAGGCAATGGCCCAGGTCTGATACTGAAACTCCTACTGTCTGGTACAAGTCCTTCCTTTGGCAAAATGAAATTTACCCTTGCAAATCCTTTAAAAAAAAAAAAAAGTCAAACAGTGCAATGCAAAGACAAATCTGACCAATCCAATTAAATACTATAATTAGTTTAATCTGTTATAAAAAGTCCATAGGTAATGATGGTAGCTGTCCAAACATGATGATGATGGCTGTTTCTGATACCTTGGCAGAAAGAACAGAGCTGTTGTTGGAAACCACTTCAGCCACTGCAGTCATCCTTCCATGAGGTGTAGCCAGCCCATGGATCACTTCCACAATCCCTAAATGTTTGTTGTCCCTAAATGTAAAGTTTGTTTTACACTCCACCCATGCAGTTCATCACACAGGCAATGCACTTCTGTCTCTGTGACTTGTCAAATAGGAAGACCTCAATGAAAGAGGCCACCGTGATTTCTTAACTCTTGTACTTCTGGGGGGCATTTTTCAAATTATCAAGTTTATTTTGTTCTGTGCAAAAGGCATAGTACTGTTAGCCTCCAGAGCAGAGACGACAGAGCACAAAAAGGTTAGGAAACTGAAAGGGCTCTACCAATTTCTGTTTGACATAAATTTCAAAGATTTTAACTAGCCAAGAAATCAGGCTGAAGGATTGTTAGCTCCACTCTTTTTCAGTGGCACTAGTTATAAATATGTAAAAAAACTAGTATAAACACAGCTATGGTCATTTCAGCATAGAAGTGAAGCAAGGTCAAAGGAAGGCAAAATATTTTTATTTTTCCAAATGGTATGTAGCCAGGAAAAGCATACAAGCTTTTAGACACAGGAATCCTCATCAGAGTGAAACATAAGCAGCAAACTTCAAAGCCAAATACAGGCTGGGAACAATTGTTCTGCATTTAACTAGATTATATATTATTCAGTTAGACAATCTGAGAGTAATCTCAGTTGAAACCCTAGGAAAAATAGCCATTCTTTATGCATCTATGTGACAATATATCATATATTCCAAACACCTTCTTTGAAATGTTTATTCCCAATGAAGAATTAACAAGTCTTCCTATCCACTACTGTATTAAACATATATTTCACTATACCGTGGCAATGACACTGAACACTCGCCTGCACTGAAGCAGTGTTACTGCCTCAAGCAGCTGCCTGTGTCCACTGAGTTTTGTCCTGGCTAGTAAAAGTCTTTGAAATTTGTAAAAAAAAAGAAATTTTGCCATCTTAGCCTTTTAATCTTCTGTCTTCTTTGTTCTGGAGGCCATCAGACCTCTACTCTGGCACAGTTAGTTCTTGGCTGTAGTTGAAAACGCATCAGTTTCTGTGGCATTCCCACTGGCCCCAGCACTGCACACCATAACTCCCACCTCAGCATTGCTTTCCTCTGACCAACACTGTTGAATGCAGGGATGGAGTCTCTAGGTAACGAGATATTTTATCACTAAATAGCACCTTGACTACATTAAATTGAAGATCGTGGATTAATTCCAATAGTGCTTGTGCGCACAGAGATATCTGTGGGGTGGAGCAGCTGGTGTGCAGCTGACTTAGGGGAGCGGTTGGGTACCCATCCCATACACCAGCATGCTCATCCCAATATTCCCCATCTCCATAGCAGGTGCCTGGATAAGCTCCTGGCCACAGCCTGTTCAGTTGCAACTTCAGCTCACTCTGTTGTTACATCCTTTACTTTTAGAAAGTTATCTTGCCTTTTTTAGCAGCTAGTTTCAGGGTGGGTTGCCTACATTTCCATGATAATAACTATCATCAATTGTTTGTGTACTGCCCTATCCCACTGCGAACACAGGACCCAATTACTTTTATGAAAATGAGTGTGTCAGAAAGTACCAGCAAATTATACCAAAGAAATCTCAAGATGGTTGCACAAGTCGTTATTATCATCATATGAGGTCAGGAGGAAATTCGTTTGTTTAGTGACACATTGTTTGATTTAGCAGCTGAGTGACTCACACCAAATTGGAGATTTGTTGCTACACTGAATGCTTAATTGCAAAGACAAGACATGCTGTTAGTTCAAAGATAGTGTGTAGGCTGGGACAAGCAGATGCCAAATTCGTGAAGACAATTAGTGAAGTTTAAATTATAAACTCTGAATTGAAATCTGTGATTAAATATGGACTGTTCTTCATTAATCACTATTTAGGTTTCCCCTCTTTGTTTCATTCTTCACTTTGACAGAAGCAATCCTATATGACTGCAAAACTCAGCTGTACAGAACTGAAGCAAAGCTAAATACTGGTGTCTAATTTGAATCTTACTTACATGGATCTTCTATTTGCTCAATTTAATTAACACCCGTGAAGCTATCCAGGTGCAAAACTAATCAGGGTTTTGGCCCTATCTGTTCTGTCTGTAATGTGATGATGGTACATAGATCTTTCCAATTGCCTATTTACCCTGCCCCTTTCTTGAAAGGCATGACGCCTTGCAGAGAACTTTCTCATGTAATTACTGATATTCATTTCTTCTTCATGCACTTACCTGCTTCTGACAGAAATAAGAGCTTTCCACAAGTGTGGATGAGTGCTCAACAGTAGTGAGCATCCATCGGCCTGAGGGAAAGCAGGACATGTGATGCTGGGGCACCCGGAGCTCCTCTCCATGGGACTGTTTGGGGCTGGGAACAAGCGGCCGATTTTAGAAGTGTTTTGCAGAGGCATTATCTGTTTCTTGCTTAAGAGATAGGAGTCTTGTCTTAGTGCCAAACGATGTCCTTCAGTTCTCTGGAGAGAGAAGCCTCTCTGCCTGAAGATAAAGAGCTCTCTGAGTGGAGAACAAGCTGTATATACATATATATATATATATATATATTATATATTTTTTTTTATATATTTTTTTTTCTTATCTGGTAACCTTAGCTTATCTGATAAGTCCATGAATGTCACAAGCCATGAAGGTCAGGAAAACTGTGTTTGGTTAAAAGCGGATGCACCTCTTGAAGCCGTCATGCCCATGGCTCGACTACCCTCATAAATCAAGGGGCGGGTATAACCTCTGGCCAACCCTGCTACCACAGCATCCCACCAACGAGCAGAGTCCTCTGACCACCCCACACGTCCCAGATGAGGCTGCATCTTTTACCATCCCCAGATGTGTTCCCCATCATTTTGAGGCCATTGCCTTGGTGTTTCAGTGCTCCCGCTACCAGGACAGCATCGCGCAGCCCTGAGCACATTCCTCCTCGCGTCAGGTCTTGGCGCAGCTGCTGGGGAGCCCACGGGGAGCCCATGCAGCGGCTCTCTGCTCTCCCCGGTGCGGCTGGGCGCTCCTGCTCCAGCCACGGCCGCCAGCAGCCCGGCGGGTCCCAGAGGCACCAAAGGAGGCTGCGCTGCTCCTTGCAACGCGTCCCGCGGAGAGGAGCACGCGTGGCTGCAGAAACGCGGCTGCGCTGCTGTAAAATCTTGCGACCAGCTCACCAGCAGGTGGTGTAGTTGCTGCCACACAAGGCAGGAGCGAGGAAACGCGGTTTTCCTTCCCGGTTATCCCTGGAGGAGAACCCGCGGCTTAGAAGGCCTGGCCCCCGGTGCTTCCCTCCCTGGCCCACCTCAGGGTGCTCATGGTGCGCATGGGCACAAGGAAGAGCTGTGGCCCACAGAAGAAGGTGTAGAAATGGTGACCTACCCAGCATCGCTGCATGGTGCAGCATTTGCTAGTGGCTTTTTTTGTACTTGTTACTGGAGTCATAGGACCTTGTGCAGTACCTTAGCAGTGGGGCCAGGTATCTCCTTCCCCCAGTGCCCTGAGACACAGCACATCCTGCCCTGTATGTGCAGAAGTGGGGACGGCCTGGTGGTTTCCTTTTGTGGAGCCCTGCTGAGAAATTTCCTCTGCATTTGTGCCAGCCAAGAGAAGAGGGGGGGCACAAGCCCGCCAACAAGTGGTGCTAACTCCCATGGCTAACACCCTATGAGCTGGGGTAGCTCCTGCAGTCTGGCGGCTCACCTGCTTAAAGCAAGGCACGTATTTGTTGGCTTGGCTGAGAGGAAGCTACAGGATGCATTTGAAGAAGGAAAGCACACGATGAAAACTAACAACAGAAATAATCTGCCAAACACGGCACAGAGCTGCTGGCTGGAATTTCACAAAATGGACAGCGCAAAAGACGTAGCCCTGGGCTTGTTGCCCTCCCGGTGGTACACTCGGTGCTTTGTACCGCGAGCCGTGAAAATGTCCTGCCTCCGTGCGAGGCTGGGCTCATTGTGCATGCAGAGGTCTCGCCGCTCTTAATGACAGGCACGAATGTGCACAGAGCAGATAATAGAGCCCTTCGCCTGCTGCTGTTATTTACATGGAAGGGAGCACCCTGAGCATGCCCAAATTGTTCTCTTCGTAGTCAATATTCATATCCTGAGAACTGGAATATTTTTATGCAAGTCACAGAATAAAGTATTCTTTTTATAAAAAAGAAAATGAGAGTCTTCTCTTCCTACTATAGGAAAAATGAATAAGGACCTGAGAGTTCATGGAGGTAAAAAATCAAGTAATTGATTGGCTTGATTCAGAAATCAGTGTTTTGGGGAGCAACTTATTCACAAAGGTTTCTCTTCTAGATGGAGAGGAGGGGGACAACTGCACTGGGTGAATCACCACTCTCAGTGGGAAGAGAGTTCAGTGAAAGCCTCCCCGCTGCGCCTGTAAAAGTGCTGTCTCTGCCCAATTGTTCCTGGCGAATAACAATGTTAGCTGCAGGGCTTTTTCTTCCCTCGCAAATAGATTAGGCTGCTGCCTCTCAAGCTTATTGAAGATATTGCCCTCAGCCCTCAGGATTACCTTATCAGCAGCAAGCAGATGGAGCGTATCAGGGCCGTGTCAGTTATTCCGCACCTGTTGACCATGCTGGGGAGCCAAGAAATTAATTGCTTAGAAATGTAAAAGCAGAAGGCTAAAATTATGACAAAAATATTAAAGCAAAAAAGAGGCGAGGGCTGGGAACTTTTGCCTCATATTGGTATCGGTGTCAGCACATTTTGGAGAACAGTTTACGCAGTATCTGATTCAGTTTGCAAACGCAAGAGAAGTGGAGACCCCAGAGAGCATATATTTTTGGCAAAAAAAAAATTATTTAGCAGCTACCAGTCATGTTTAATTTGCATACATTTAACTCGTGGAGATAACAGAAAATGCAGAAATCCCTTTCTGAAGGGATGCTGCACAGAGATGCCGTAATCTCCTTCCTGAAGCCCTCCCATCAGGACTGGGGCTCCCTTGCACTTCTCTCTCAGGATCCTCAGAGCCACGAGGAGGAGCTCACACGTCGTCGTGATTCCTTACACCGGAGCATTTTTTGTTTGTTTCCAAACCTTTTTGCACTGTAGAGTCTAGAAGAAAAATGTTTATCAGCCCCATGATGAGCTCCTTCTGACTGTGTCACATGCATGAGCCAGGTTTGATTCCTTCTGCTGTTAGGGGGGACACGTACTGAGAAATAACTGAAGATGTAAGCGCACAGTGAGCTTTCCTGTGCAGGGGTCAGGCTCCTCTTCTGCAACTTATTAGTCATATCTTGGGTGACGAAGTAATAATGACAGGAAAATTGGTAAAAAAGATAGATGTGTAAGCATAAATTGATATTTTTAGCCTTGACTCTTGTGCTGAAGAGCCTCAGAGATGAAGAAAAAGTGAGATGAGGGCAACGGAGGTCTCCAATTTCAGGCTGCCCCAGGTCTCACAGCATCTCTCTGAACACTTTGCAGATTGTTTAATTTTAGAAGCATAATTGTGCATGCAGCTCTGCCTGTCACACACACTGACTGAGCCCAGCAGCACAGCAGTCGGCTTTGGACATCAGTGTACAGAGCACGCAGGGCTTGCAGGGAGGCGCCGTGCGGTGCGCTCTGCTCTCTGCCCTGCTGGCAGCACTCAGAAATGCTGTCTCCAGGGAGCCTTGCACCCCCAGAGCAATGCTGTGCATGTCTGAGCAGGTTCCATCCTGTTGTTTGTCATGAAAAGAGGAAAACTTAGAATTCCAAGATAGGGTGACAGCCACCTAGGAGAAATCATCATCATCCTTGCAGGTTTAGCTGCCTAGGAGACAAGTTTCCTTCCTCATCATTGTAGATACAAAGAGACCAAAGACCCTAGCGATGGCAGATGTCTGTCCCATCAGTGCTAGAGTTAGTCTCATGTAAACTCTGTCCAGGTGGGAGTCTGTCCAGGCATCCCTACACAACAGATGACAGGATGAGAGGCAATGGGTGCAAACCAAAGTGTGGGAAATTCCACTTAATCATAAGAAAACATATTTTGACTGTGATTTTTGACTGGTGATTGCATACTGGAACAAGTTTCCCAGAGAAGTCGTGGAGTGGCTGTTCTTAGAGCTATTGAAAACCTGACTTGACACAGTCCTGGCTAACCTGCTTTGCGTGACTCTGCTTGAGCAGGGGGACTGGACCAGGTGATCTCCAGCGGTGCTTCCTAACTTGAGCTGTTCTGTGATACTGTAGAGGGGAACAGGCAGAGAGCACTACTACAGCAAGAGAATGAGTGTTCACACATGCTGACCTGCTGGGTTGCTTCATCTCACTTTCCCCAGTGTGAGTGTTGCAAGTATTTACAGTTGGAGCTGGTGATCTTGAAGATCTTTTCCAATCATAATGATTCTACAATTCTATTCTTGCCTGCCCAACAAGCTCCCAAGCAGGCGTTTCTCCCCATAGCATTGTTTTAGTTCTCTCTCCATCCTATTGTCATGTTTCACACTGGCCTTTAACTCTGTATCCTTAGTACAGATGAAAATACCTGTCACAGACCAAAAGAGCCACACTCAGTGAGGTTGTTCCTAGATGCCTCATTTTTTGAAATGTCTTTGCATTTCAACTCCTTGGTATTAACTCTACATGATTCGCCCACTTCTTTTGCCTTATTAAGTGATGGCTGTCCTACCCAAGTCTTTCTACAATCTTATATTTACGGATACAGAATTAAAATAGATAGGCTAAAAACAGCAGCAACTGGAGTGTTCCTGCTCCATTTGCACAATTAGCAATTTTCCACCTAGTGATTTTGCCATCATTTCTAATTCAAATTTGCAAAGTTCTTAGGCCTGTGCTCTTTATCATTAGCCCCAAACTTGTTACCTCCTTGGTGGATTTTTTTTTTTTATTATTCCTATTCTCAGGACCTGTCTCTTCTCTTAGTTCTCTAACATCAAGTGATTGTCAAAACTATCAGAAACTTCTTATTCTCCATAGTTAGGCTTTTGAACTTGCCTAACATCTTAAACTGAGCTGGATTCTGATACTGTTTTCTGTGCAGAAACCAACAGCTCGTATCTCATTACATGGACTGCATCTCATTGGTGCTGGGTTAGGTGACTAATACTTTTATGCTGAAGCAAATGCAATTCACTTAGTGAGTCTGAAGCAAACGTTTCATGAACATGTGTGCCAGGAGATGTTTTTTAAATGCTTCAATAGCACTTCAATAGAAATTGATCCATGTGAAAGCAGCACAAGCCAAGCGCCATTCCTGGGAGGCAGTTTGGGGTGGAGCAATTGGTATTGAATATTTTTGGTGACTCGCTTAACATTAGGGAAAGATGTATATATGATGTATATTATCTCAAAAAAAAATCTGCATTTGAGGTATCACTGTCAGACAAAGTGGATGTGATTCATCTTGTCTGACTTGTCCTAGTTGGTCACTAAAGGCTCTTGAAAAGTCAATGGGTAGAAATAGGTACTTGTAAAACTTTCTCCTTCTGATGTATTTGATAGAAGTTTACTTCAAGATGGGATGACTGTTTTTCCCAGAACTGCCTTTTCCTCTGCACTGACTTTAAAGAGAGTCTTGTGTCTTCATTTGGCCACCTGAATACCACCTCAAGCAACTTGATGAAAAAAACGCCATATCCCTGTGAGAAAAACATGGCTTGTTCTTTTTCACTGTGTCTTTGTACCCCAGGTGCCTAATTTAGGGGCAAAATCACTGCACACTCCCCTATAACGGTGCAGAAAAGTAGCTATCACCAGGGTAATTCTGATTTACAGGGGCTGAGCTGCCTTCTGGCAATGTCCCTTTCCCCAGGCACTGCCAAGAGAGACCCTAAGGTGACCCTGCTGCTAAGGGAGTAGCTCAGTCATTCACCCGAACATGTTTGCAATCAATCCAGTTGAGGTTAGTTGCAATATTTTTTGGAAACTGGTATAAATGGAACTGAAAAATCAAAAATAGAATTGTAATATCCTATTGCAACTTTCCAACAGTCTGCCTCTACTGCTGCATGCGGCAATTCCTTATGGAAAAGATGACTCTTAAACTGCCACAAAGGGAAACAAAAATACAATCAATGTAAAATCACCATAAAAATGGGAGGAGGATGTAGAAGTTTCACATTCTTTCTGCATTTTTCAACCTTGTGCAAAATGTTCATGGAGAAGGAATATAAATACACACTTTTTTAACTAAAAGAAATATCTGTCAAAAAGCTGTCATCAAACTTTTGTCTTTCATGAACCAACAGTGACATCCAGTGGTACTGCAGGTGTATCCAAGAGAAGGTGAAGCCTTCCCTGAGACATGTGCCTGCTCCCTGTGCTCCAGCCCCTTCTGAGGAGTCTCGTGGAATTTGAGCAGCCTCAACAGCCCAGAGGCTGCTTTTACGTTCCAGGAATGGATGAACATGTGAAAGTGAAGAGAGGACAAAATGCATTTTTCTGAGCGTTAAGTGAGAACACACGCATTTCAGAGACTGTGTAACTGCAGATACAGTAGGAAAAAAAAAAGATTTACCTGCTTTCTAAAGAACAACACCTGCATGTCAATCAAAGTTTATTTCCATGTAAATAAGTATATAGCATAAAAATTATTCCCAAGCATTTCACTTGTTCTAAGACATAACTAAAATTGTCTCTTTTTTCTCTTTTACTTTGCATATTGTTTATTTCTTACTCAGAAAATGTTTACCTTCCCAATCCCTTACAATTTCCCTTTATTTTTCTACCATTTAGATTTGGGTTGGTGCAGCTAATTTTTCTCTTCTACTGCTGACCCATTCTCTCTAATAAGGTCTCTGAGGATGTCTCTCTCATTTCGCTGTCATTTTAACTTACTTCCTTGTCTCTTTCCATTGATTTTCCTGTAGGACTTAATTTTAATCCAGTTTACAGTGTCAGTAATCTGGGTAGCTTCTTTTAGTTAGATTTAGATTCCAAATCATTTCCTTTCCATTGACAACTGTCCAACTTTCTTTATTTAAATCATTATTCTCACTTTTTGTCTCCTCAGCCTTTCCTGGCTGGGTCTTGCTCGTTCTCCTCTTGCCTGCTGGTAGATGAAAAGCAAAATGAGGAGTTAAATGGCTCAGCGATCGCGTGGCAGGAAGTAGAGCACAGCGAGAAAGATTCTCTCTTTGCTTTGTGTTTTACTTATTTAGCTGTGGAAGGAGCGAACGGGGAAATGCAAATCATTCACACGTGCCAGCTCCCTCAGCAAACAAAATCGCTTGGTCCTGCGCTGGATCCAGGAGCATCGTGCCTCAGTGCTTAGACCTGCAGAGCCTCTGGAGACCAGGCTGCACTCCTGGAGGCAGCAGGCTCCAAATTCCCGCCAGTGTAGACAGGATGAGGGCACTATCCGGAGCCGGAGCATCACTCCTGGTACAGGGGCATTGTAAAGAGGCATTAACTAGCAACATGAGCTCAACACTCAATAAACACAGCATTTCAGATGCTCCCTGCGGTCCCCAAACACATCTGCTGGATGCTCTTGTTTCCAGAGAAAAAAGGTCTACATTTCTTCCTTTTTAATTCCCCTTCGTCAGGCCTGAAGTCTCAGCGAGCTATGAACACTTTTCTTCTCAGGGTATCTCTAGGAGGTATCTGTATCTATATCATGCTCTTCTCCCCTCATCCTTTCTTTTTGTTCTGTCATTATTTTTCTTTTCCTGCACGATTCACATGTCCAATTTCTTCTTTGAAATGTAAATGGAAAAGCTGTTCCATCAGATCTCCAACTCCACAGAGAATCATGAATGCCCTTATCTCTAAGAGAACAAGTAAAGCTCTAACTACACTTCTTTTTGAAAAAAAGAAAAGCTTATAACTTGATCACATTTTCCTCTCTGAAATGTATTTATCTGTAATATTTTATTAAAGATAGAAAAATAATCTTTCTGATGATTTTATAATAAATCTGTCTTTCATTTCTTCCATAGGAATAGTGGTCACACTCTGAAAAAGGAATTAAAAATAGTTGTGCATAACAGGAATATTGCAGTACTTTCTACCAATTCCTTTATATAATGATAGCATATACACTGCATCTAATTAATAGAAAATATTATGGATGGATATTTGAGTGTTCTTGAAATAGTACACCTCATCTTTTGTCCATTTGCCAGTTGTTTTGATCTTTCATCAGCAAATAATATTATTCACTTAATGTGAATTTACTCTTTAAGTGCATTTTCCCTCAGGAGCAGAGTTTTCTATGCAGATTGCAGCAGTTAGTGGAGCATAATGAGCCTTATTAAATATATTGATCTGTTTTAGGCTGCTGTCTAGACAACTATCTGCATTGAAGCATCACACACACAAAACCTAAGATTTGCTATCATTTTTCAGTGGCTACTTTTCCTACTTGCTGGGGCTTCGGCAGTCTTACTCTGCTTAGTCTCATCAAGTCTGGCAAGCCTCTGAAGCTGTACTGCTCAATAGCTTGTGAGGACAAAAAGAGCAAATGGATGGTGGAGGCTGTAATGGGCTGTCACACTCCGCAGACCGAAAAGGTTTATTTTTAGATCAGTGCATCAGAGACGCATTTGAGTGATGGGAACCTGTTCTTAGCGGCTCCTTTTCCAAGCGACTCTCCGCAGCAGCTCAGCACTTCTCTCCACGACACCTTCCCTAGGCTGCGCCTGAGGACGGATGTCCTGAGGGACAGGAGATGGGTGTCTGGCTGAGCACGGCAGGAGGCGGCAGGGAAAAGAGGAGCTCCCAGAGGAATACTGAAGAGAGCAAGGCCAACACCTAGCCGGGAATGTGGGTAGCATTGAAATTCCCAATCTCTATAAAAGCAGAAGGTCATTTAAATACCTTTTGATTGAGACAAAAAAGGATGAACTTAAAAGCACAGTTCGGAAGCGGGCTTCTTAACAGTTCAGTCTATAAATTATATGTTTGGGAAAGGAGCTGAGAGCTGCCTTCATGTTACATTTGAATTGAATGATGAGTTGGAGTAAGTATCCCATTCACTTGCAATTAGTAAGGTCAAGGTCACTTCTGCTGGGTTAGGAACAGACTCATTTATTGGATGTGACCTTAAACCGGCAAAGCTCTCCTTCACTATAATTCTCTCCATTCCCCAAACAATATAGATCTACCTTATTTCTTCTTTGTGTTCATTGTGACAGGAGAGAACAAGTAGGTTGTTTCCAAAGAGAGGACATGCTCCTCTGGGATCCTGTACTTGGTACTCAAGCACACTTTGGGCCAGTGGACTGAATAATGTGTGCCATTGTTTCCTTTCTGAGATTATTTTTTTAAAGTACAATTGCATCTGTAAAAATTTCTAACGCAGTCGTGAGGAAAAAATATGTATCTGTGCCTCATTCAATATCTGGTTATTTGAGCTTTATTCACATAAACATTTTCCTGTCAACATAAATCAAACTTTTATTATTCTTCTTAATTCTGAAATAGGTTAATAATTATATCAGTCTATATCATTTTTAGGGCAGACTATGTAACCTTGCTGATGTGCTGGTTAAACTTAAATTTGAACCTCTTAATACCTTCTTAGCTTGGCTTTAATTTCAGAAATATTGGTTTTATAAAGCTATTCATCCATGTTGTGCATGCACAAGGATTTTTTGAGGAATTTGAGGAATTCATTTAAATAGCTTTGATCTTTGCTATATTGTACATGTTCGTCATCTATACTGTGAATGCCACCACCAAGGAGTTCTCCTTCACCTTACCTCTGGTATTTTTAACTGGTGGGCATTTTCTTGCATAACCAGCAATAAGCTTTAGTGCTGATCCACCTAAGACTGATCTATGATTGATCAGTGGATGACACGGGGGATCAGAGAGGAGAGACGAGCGTTTCTGGCTTGTGTGTTAACAAGCCAGATCTTTAGGCTGCTGATTTCTTAACAATATATTTTTTTTTCCCTCTTGAGAAAAATGTTTCCGGAAAAAAATCTGCAAGTAATGCTGTAATTCTGAGCATACCTACAGATTAGTGTTTTCTTTAGTAGAGAATATTTTTTCTATGGCCCTTTAATTTGTTTTTGTTATTCTTAAGAATCTCCTCCATTTCTTGAGGAGATTTACACAGGTAAATTATTATAAATATCTTCAAGATAAAGAACTTATCTTTAACATGGGGCTATACCTCTTGCACTTGCTTAACTTCTAGTAAATGAAATCCCACCAGATTCTTCAAGCCCCAGATTTGATCAGTCTCTGACAACAGGCAAAAAAGTTGCCCAAGCAATATCCAGATGTTCACTTGCATCTCTGCACTTTTATTTGTTATTCTGGTGACTTGATGTGTTTGAAATGTGTTTCATTTCTGAGAAAGATGTGGCCTTGATAATCTGAGTACTACTGTGGTATGCAGGCCTACTTAGAACTTTCTAAATACTAATTTGCAAACAGAAAGGGAATTAATTCCCTTCAAAGCACTTCTGTGAAAAAGATGAATTATGTTTCTTGACTAACATGCTAAGGCTGGTGTTCATATGCACAAAGATATTGAATATTTCTATCTTCATTTTTTAAAGACTATAATTTTATTTGCACAGTCTCCATTTGGCTTCTTCTCGCAAAGGAGAAAAATGAATGTGGAATCATTTTCTGGCAAAAGATGAAAGAAGCCCCGTTCTAGAGCAATTTTAAAATCATTAGACTGAAAGGTCCTTTTTAACAAGAAGTGTTGAAACAAATTATCCTCTGCTTACATTTGATGAGGTTCTAGTCCAGGCTTCCCAGCACATTTCCTGCCAACCACTGGTTAAGATTTTTTTCTTAAACCCAAGAAAGTAACATGCTAATGAAACCACTTAAAACAAAAGATATTTTTGGTTATTTCTGGACTACCATAAGGATGCTGAATCTGCAAGTTCCCCTTTGATTTTTCTGCCTTTTCAGTCCTTCATAAGATGTCAAATTATCATCTTGCATTAATATATTAGAATTTTCATAGGTCAAAATGGAAATTGCCACTAAAATTGTGGACTGTGGATAGAAGCATAAGTACATACCCTCTGTCTTAGCATAGCATTATGGATTTCATTTCTTACTGTGATGTATATTATAGATTTTGTACAAACAGATAGTAAAGGAAAATCTACTTCCAATGCTGGTTCAAAACCAAATTAAAGAGATAAAGTAGCAAAGCAAGGGCAGGCTAGCAGTCATACCTCCTTATATTTTCAGTTTATGGTCTGAATTTAGGAACTTTAGATACATTTTTGGATGACAGGACCCCAGGATCCCTCAGTCCTGTATAAACATTTAGTCATCCGCAGAGCATCTGCATTTCATCTCATTTCTCATAGAGGAAGTCAAGGTCTTCTCTTAACTCAGTTGTCATAATTAAATAGGATTACTCCAGGCCCCCATTCACAGTTTGTAAGTTTGAAGGGGTTTTTACAAGTGTTCAGTCTGTGTATCTGTGTCCAGGATGTAGTTCATCACCTAAAATTAACTAAAATCAAATGTGTCAATCGTGTCAAAGCACTTTTGCCTTAGCTTCCAGTTTTCTACTGGTTGCTCTGCTGTTGCAGTAAATAAAACAGTGTGTTCTCATTAACCACAGAAACACCTCCTATTGCCATCTTCTTAAAAATCTAGTACCTTTTAATCAAAGAAGGAAGCTTTGTCTTGCAGCAGGCAGCTTATAAAGTGGCTTTTACGGAGCTGAGCCACTTATTTGTAAGCCTTTCTATTAGGGAGCTACAGATAAGCCATTCCTGAACTGACCAACATCTCATGGCTGGAGACCAAATTCTGCTTTCTGCCACACTGGTGCAGGTTTGGAGCAACCTCCCTGAGGCTGATAGACGGATGGATAAAAGCTGAATAACACTCTTGCCCAAACCAATTTACGAGTATTTCTATCCTAGGACTGGCTGTTTTTATGGAATAAAATCTTTCTTTAGAGAGACCCAGGGATATTACTCTGCTTCTCAGCACCCTTTTAATCTTGCAGCAGGATTAAAATGCTTTTCGGTTTAATGCTAATCATATGCCCCCTGATTTTAGAGTCGCCTTGAGTTCCTCCGAAATGTTAGTGCAGCATGACGAGGTTGCTTCTGAGAGGATTAGAGAATTGGGCATGTCATCTAAGGTCAACAGGGACGTGCATTCATTTTCAAAGCATCTATATTTATTTCTCTAAAACCTTTATTTTCTTGCTAAACACAGCAATATGTATAATGTTAAGAATGAGGATATCTTCTGCCTGCCTCAGAGGACAAAGTGGTGCCAACCTGTGCCCGGGGTCACTACTTTGTGCTTTAGCCCCTAAGGGGATGTCCCGAGGTACGCCCAGAGTTCGGCTCCAGACGTAAAACCCTCTCGGGCGTCCTGTTCTCACGCAGCGGGGCCTGGCCGAGCTGGGTGTGCCTGCAGCATGGGCAGATGCCCAGCAGCGCGAGGCGTCTCCCCTGCTTTGGGATTTTGCCCGCTCTGTCCCTCACATGGCACCTGAATCCATAGCCCTTTGCTCCCCTCCTCCCAGCAACTCTGTTCTCTCTGAATTGTTCTTTTAGTTCAGGCTGAGACTTTGCTTTTTGTCACTCCACTATTAATTCTGCTAACAACTTAATTGTGGTTTCTTTATGCAGTGAGGCCTGGTACAAAAAAATCCTGTTATATTGCAGTCTTTCCCAGTCTTTTCCACTGAACAGCAGATTGACCTCTTCAGTGGTCTTCTTCTGGCCACTAATCCACTTATAGCACGGTTCCTCTCACCCTCCATGCTGCATCTCACTTGCATTTTTGTCACCAGACTGAGCTACAGAAAAGCTGCTGCTCGCTTCTGCCCTTGCAATTTGTAGCCTAACTTGGTTTCCAAGTCTCATATGCCTCCTACTTTTGTCTGAGGGCAAGGAAGAGAACATGATTTCATGCACTGGCTTCTTTTTGCATTTCTCTCCCTTCTGCCAAGTTGGTATTGCATTGTTTCTTTGAAGTATTATTATCTGCTTTACTTTGTTTTTCCCCCTCAGGCAAGGCTCCCAGGACACACGGGGCTCATTCCTGCTGACAAGCCACTCAGCGTTGCATAAATGGGGATTAAACTCTCCTTAAGGGTCAAAACATCTGTCTGCAGTCCCCAGTGTGTGTTTCGAAAAGAATTATTGCACTTGTACAGCCTGCTAAAGTCTCAGACACAATGATAAAAGGGAAAGAGACTAACGCACCCTGGAATATTAGATTATTTTCTTATTAATTAACTCCAACAGTAATCTATTGGATAAATTTCACAAAACTTTGCAATATGTCTTTCTAACCCTTTATTACATTTAAGCGTAGATTCTCAGTTCATGTTAAATGTGTGATGCAGGCCATTTTCAGGTTCAGGGGTTTTGTTCACACAATTTTTTGGCATCCTGGGGCAAAAATAACTCATCATAGTGGGAATGATTTATTTCTAAAGATTAATTTCTTATTGCATTCAAACAATTTTCATGAGGGAATTTTATATGCTGACTTCAACTTCTGCCTTTCATCCCACTTCCTTTCATCTCTCCCACACACACTTAGGTGGCTCCTGCTGATAATGTTGCTGTTTCTCTATAGTCGTATACATGTGTATTTGAATTTTCAGTATTTGAATTTCTTTCAAGAGCAAAAGACTAAATGGTGAAAATAATCTGACTCATCCTAGTGCTACCTGATCTCTCTCTTCAAACAGTTTTTCTTTCTTGGGCATATTAGCATTATTTCAAAACATTTTATCAAATTGACTTACTTAAAAATCATCCATTTAATATTAAAATCTTGTCTATAGGTATATATTCCACATAAAATCAGCTTAGCAAAAGTTGAGTGGGAAGAGAGAAGATAGAGGCCTATAAAATCATGATTAGTTCAGAGAAAGTAAAAGTTAGCCGCTTCTTGCAATCCAGCAAATAAAGAGCATTAAATGACATTGCCAGAAGGTTTAAAAAATGAGACATTTCAACTCAGAATGTGTAATTAAACTGTACCTGCCACAAAACACCAAATATGGTTGTCCATGCAATGCTGGGCATTGGAGATAGGATAATGAGCTTTATTGAGCATCAGTTTGATTTAGTCTACTGGGTCTTACATTATCAGAAGGTTGGTGTTTATTACCTTACATCTGGAAAATTTAGGAATTAATCTATATTCAAAATATTCGATAGCAAATAAGGCTATGCTACAATGTAGATGTAGTGGGAATCCTTACTATGATTTATTCCAAATACACTGAGCACTTAACTCCTTCACCCCGTGAGAGTAGGCGTCGTGGCTTGAGATGACTTACCAGCCCCTGCCTGGTGCACCCTTTGGCAGGTGGAGCAGATGCACTGTTTTTTCCTTAGCCTTCAAGGAGACTGACTACATTCAGATGGCAGTTACCTTTTTTTTTTAATAAGGAGATAGAATTTGGGTAGACATGACAAGCAGTGATACGTCAATGCTCTGGCAGGGTAAACAACTTCATTTCTGCTCAGGGCTCTTCTCCCCAGCTCTGTGTTGCTTCACGCTGTTTCTCGATGCTGCCAGCTGGCACTTTCTGGAAGAATCTGAATGCATTTAAATAACCGTTTCCCATTCATGTGCATCAGCTACAAAATGCTACCTCGGGAAGTTCTGTGATGCTTCGGGTAACCCAAGTCTGGTTTTCCTTTTGTAAACTGTATCCTGTTGGATAACCTAAATTGCACAAAGATGTCTTGACCCAAACACCATGGTCAAGCTGGTCCAGCAAAGACATGTGGCACTTCTGGTGGAATCAAGATCATCCTGCTTTATGTTGGTAACTCCTTTTTCATAACACAGGGGCAGACTGAAGCTGAAGTGCTCACCTTCCTTCTCCTCAGAGAATTTTAGAGGAGACCTAAGGCTATCGCCAGTGTCCTGGATTAAAATGTGGCTCTAACACACCAGTTAACTGTGAAAGCATCAGTCAAACCTTTGGTAATCATTGGATACATATACTAATTTAATGTTTCTCAAAGCTGAGAAATGGGAGCTTTTCAGGTTGGTCCTGCTTTCTTTGGAGTTAGAACATGCAGGTGTCCTTCACAACCACTTTCTATTTACACCCGAGATTGAAAAGAAATTTTTGCTATAGCTTATTTATCAGTATGTTATTTTGCAACTCTGGAAGAACATTTGAGAGCGACAAGGTATGAACATGCTCACAGGATGTAACACCCCATCCCTCAAGGATTACCCCTGTGCAATGCCCATTGGTGTAGAAAGCAACCAGGGTCCTCTACAGTAGACAAGACGGTCAGAAGACACAGTGTAGAAGTTCTACAGCATTTCCCTGCTCCTTCTGCCTTTAGGACTCTATCTAGACACTTCACGAGGAGAAGGAGTCTCCAGTGACCTGCCATACGCATGAGTCTTCTATGAGGGCTTTTCTCACACTCGGCGAAGGAAATGAGATTCAGGCTCACTGTGGAAGCAGTGATTCTTTCTAGCTCTTGAAAAAGGTCAAATAGACTTAAACATCCAAATTAAAAAATGCTGCTGAATGGGCCGTGAAATACAGTATGTACAAAAACAGCTTTCTTTGAGCCATGCTCTTTGCTTTGCAGAGAAGCCAGCTTCTGTGTATTAGTAGCTGTGCAGGGTGGGGGACGGAGGGGGAAAGAAGGAGGAAAATAGAAGACAGCCTTGCAAAATAAATATTGTTTTGTTTCTGTTTTAAGCATAAAATATCTCTTAGCTCATCATGGTTTGTAATAGAGGGGTATTATTTTTCATAAATGAAAATGTCAGAAGTCCAAAGTACGGATTGGTGAGTTTAATAGAAATTGTCTCTGTTGTAACACTGTGCTTTATATTCCAGTCACGATGCATCAGCAGTTTATTCTGGAGTTCATTCTGAGGAGGTAATGACTGGGAAAATGACAAAGAAAACTGTTACTGACCATTAGTGAGCAATCACTCTGTCATATTACCAAGATAATTTAGATAAATGTGGGGTTTAGCTGTCTCCAAGGGAGACGGGATGCTGATATCTTAGATAGCACTGCTTTTTAAAGCTTTTCCATTTGATGAATATATATTTTTGTCTCAAAGACATAGACTAGTTCCCCTATCTTCCTGATGGAAATAGTAATAGCTCATTTCGGTGCTGTCATCTTTGCTCAGTTGTGTAGTGCATGAAGCTACATAGTTTTGCAGCAAATATGGAAAGCTCTGTTTGGAAACATAAGGTATTTAATAAATGAATGTAGAGCATACCATGTTTTTCTTCAATTGGCTTCCATTATTTTAGCAGCTGCTAATTATGCAGTGTTGATATTTGGAGAAACAGTAACAGATTTATCTGTTCCATCTGGATAATCAGGGTTTTAGAGCATGTCTTTCTACCAAAAGAAAAATTAACTCTTACTGTTTCCTTTTGGGGGGGAGGGGTTTTGGAGGTCATATCAGTTTAAAAGATGTAGCATTTGATTTGAGATAAATAGAGAGTTTAGCTCCAAGTAGCTTCATTGCAGTCATCACAGGCATGAAATGGCTTACAAAAGGTTGCATTGTGTCGGCTTGGTGTTAAGGCTTTGGTTCATAGCACACAGGCCAAAGTCCTTTAAGATCCATCTGCCAAAAATAAACTTAGGAATCCTATGGGCTTTTTTATGTTGTACCTCAAATTCCACGTCCTTCTTCAAAAGTATACGAGATGCAGCTTCACAGAAAGTAATTACAGTAGGCAAATGATTGTTCATTTATGAAATCAGATGTCCAGATGCAGGGTGCCTGAAAAGGTATCTTTTGTGTGTTACATCTGCAACTGACCTACACAGCAAAGGGCAATCCTGCATCACGTGTCAAAGTCCCATAAAGTCACTGCTGTAAACACCTCGGTAACCAGTGTACCCACAATCTCCATACATCTGTGAACATCCTGCAAACTCGTGAGCATCAGATCATCTTTCTTCACAGGAGACACTCGACTCTTGTTCCACAAAGCCAAGCTTTCAACTTTAAAATGACTCCGTATTCTTGAACATTGCCAAGGTGGTGAGACCTACTTGAAAGGGAAAACTCCCTGAGTCACTGAGAGGGACAAAGCACCCTGATTCACCTCCCAGACTATTATCTCTTGAGACATACGTGATTCATATCTTCAGTTTCAGTAATCATTTAACCAAAGATCAAACTGAGCAAAAGAGGGCTATTATAGTCTTGAGAACTGCAGTTGGGATTGATTTAGGATTAGATTTTGACTAAGGAGGAGTAAGGATTCTTACTCCTGACTTTGGGGTCACTTTTTTTCTGTGCAGCATGTTGCCTTTGCCTTGATTTCAGTGACATTGCAGTTATATATTAGGTAGCTAAAATGAAGGGCAGGGATGGGATATGGAAGTCCTGAAAGGATGGAAATGGGGGGAAAAGGGATGTGTGAAACTGGTGAGAACTGGGTCCTAGACTATGTTGGAATACAGATGATACCTGAGCAGTGTATCTGGATTTAAGTGGCACACAGAACATTGTGTGGGGAGATGGCTGTGGGCGAGATGTTTTGGGGAGCACCAGTGCCAGCAAGCACAGGCACGTGCTCCCCCTGTAGCTCTGAAATCTCATGGTTTTGCAGGGTTGAGTCATAATTTTGGGGCCTTTTGTGTTGGCACTGCCAGGTGAGAGCAGACACGACTACCCCAGCTAAATACACTCAGCAAGGCAGTCTGAACTCCTTTTAGGCAAGCAGCTGCAAGTAATTCCTCTCCCTGCCACTGCAATCCCCCTGCCCATGCTTGTAGGCAAAAAGGAGCCAATGGAAGCATTATTAGTAAAGGCTATTTTTTTCCTGATTAACATAGTCTTGATATATTTTACTCCACTATTTTACTGTTGTTTTATTTCAGGCAGCTCAAAGAGTTTTCTGCAATATTTACCCTCATTTTTAGCACAGCAGAAGTCATATTGTTGAACACATAATACCCCAGTTATTTCCATAGCAACAGGCTCTTCTAAATCTTGATTAGGATTTCCTGGTGGTGTTATTTTGTCAATGCCTGGCTTTTGAAGGAGAAAGCTTTAGTCCAAAAACAGCCCTTTACAGAATAGGAAGACATACACAGTGGAAACCAATGGAAAAGGAGGATATCTATTTTATGGAAAAGCTCTTTAGAATGTTTTTCTGTGGGGTTTTTGAACAAACAACAACTGTGAGGTATATGCTGCATATACTGCCTGGTATGCACTGCTCCCAAAATAAGTTCCCTCCTTTCTTTACAGCAGATTTATTCAGGTGCCAGTGCCTATCTGAAGTCAGATGTGATTTTGCCAGAATCACTGGTCTTTAATCAGTGAACAAAGTGAACAAGATTTTATGCTCCTGAAGTTAGTTCACTTAGCTGATATTATTTTTTCATTTATTTTCTTTTTTTTTTCCCTAATACATCTCTACGTTTTCTGAACTTTTCAGCTTCTCTGTGTTTAATTCAATGAAATACAGTTCCCAGGGAGGGGAAGGGAAATTATATATACTTGTTATGCAGTCAGAAAACTTGGACTGAAGATGCTGATGAGCTCTAATAATCTTTCTAATACTATGTAAAGGTTTCAGAAGCTTTCTGATTAATCTGAATCAATTCTAAGAAATAACAGAAGGACAACAAAGTCCCAATATACTTTCCGCAAACAGTAGCATAAAGGCCAACAATGATTTAATTTGGTGATCTTCTATGAACAATTTATTTATTTATTTATCCTAGCTGGTGAATTAGGATGAGCACAGTCACTCTCTGGCTTCTGACCAGTTTTTGCCTCCACTTTTTGCAGTGTTTGCTACCACGTATTTCTAGTACAGTCTGTCAGTCCCTAACCAGCAACTGGGGCACAGTCTGTACTTGGCACATGCTGTACCAAGAGTATGGAAGGTAAAATAATCTGAGTATTACTAGGGTTGTCTTTTCATGTCTTCTCACCTCTAAAAATAATGCAAACACTTGTCCATTCATGCACAATATTGATACACTTCTCACACACAAACTTGCTCTTTGTTAACAATTTGATAAGATGTTTAATGAATACAGTAATTACCATTTTGAGAAAGAAAAAACATGTGTGAGGAACATAGCCCAACGTCTCCTGTCCTCTTTAGTGTAGAGTAGGCAAGGGTCTGATACTACCTCTGGGTCTCTCTGTCTTCCAATATTCACACAGCCACCTCTGCACTCATCTGGCTAGTACATAGCTGAGGTGCTATAATAGTGAGGAGAGAAAATACAGACCAAAACCCAGAAGTTCACCCCACAAGGCAAAGAGCCTTGCAAGATATTATATTTCCATGCAATTATGATGCTCATACACTAGTGAGATTTTAAAATTGCTGTTTCTTTTTTTACTGCCATTCAGGCTGTAGAAACCCAGCAGTGCGAGGCCATGAAACCTGCACAGCTGGTGGATGAAGGCGACGCGTTGGATGTTGGCCATCCACATGTGGCCATGGAGAGACTTATGAGCCAGGCTTGCAAGGCAAAGACCAGATTGTTTACTTTCACAGTGAAAGTAATTCTATGTTATTTTTATCATATGACTATGCAATATTATTTAGCTTTTCTGTCAATGCTCTACCCCTGTAGAGCTTAAAAAAATGATTTTTTAAAATCAGTTTCCCAAAAGCAGGAGAGTAAAATCTATTTTCTGTGATGTTTTGAATGCTATGTAGGCAGTCACTTGAACACACCATTAAGTGTCAGCTCTTGTTTAAGCAGGGATTCAGTACATCATAGCAACTGATTATATGCTTGGGTTAGTCGATTTGTGGATAGAAAATCCACGCAAAGATATATGAAGCAAATGTTCTAAGTAATTGAGTTCCCATTCTTGCTAGATCACACATAAGGTCACACATAAGATAAAATAGGGTCACTTTCACATAAAATAATAATATCCATAAAAAGCTTAAGAGCTTATTTGATTAAAGATAACTTCCAGAGAAGTAAGTGATGCTATGAAAGTGATTTCCAAATATAGTTACAAGATAACCTTTACTGCACTGGCTTTATGGTTATCAATTAAAATACATGTCCCCATGAAACCTAATCTGTCAGTTATAATATCTTTGTAAATCTTAATGTTCTTCCACATGTAGTTCAAGAACTAGTTCATGACGCAAAAAGAGGAGCTATTTCTTTCCTTTAAGGAAGTATCAGATATTCCACAGGCATGCCAGGTATAAATAAATATAAATTCTCATTAATTCTCCATATAAATAGACACACGTATGCATGAAAGAAGTTAGTAGAAACCTTTGATTTTTAGATGTGCTGCTTTTACAATACTCGGTGTTGGAGTCTGTAATTAACTGCCTTATTTTGGGCAACACGACTTCAACAATGATCACCTCTTCCTTCAGCAAGTACCAAAAATTCGGCATCAACCAGACAGAAAAGGATTCCTGAAGTCTGGTCAAATGGAAGCAAGACAGACAAATGAACAAGAGAAGTAATATCGCCATTTGCTGCAGTTTATTTTCAGGCAGCAGTACCGCAAGCAAGCCAAACAGTGATTCTTGCAGCACTGGTAACAGCCGAGTAAGTTTTTTGGAGGATTCAGTTTCTAATTTCCTTTGGCCTAATTAATGCATTTCAGCCTTTGAGCTAATCTCAGCTTCCCAGCCCCACACATTTCCTAGCCCCACACACTTCAGATTGGGCTATCCTATATGTACCTCATTAGAGCTGTTTCTGTCGACTGTTTCTATCCACTAACACAGCTGTGGGTGACACAGTGGTACTGTCTAGCACTGTCTTCATTAATCTTTTCCATGTCACTCCCCCAGGAATTATCATCAATTTTCCCAAGCTAACAAAAGATAATCCTCAGAAATACCCCAGGGGCAAAACCTTTGGGAAGGTTCAGTACACTATGGAAAATGTTCTTGTTGAGAGAGCTGCAGTACAGAGTATCTGCGTATACTGCTTTGATCTCATATAGACACCTTTCGTTATTATTGCATTCTAATAAGCAGAGTAGTACTGTGCTTTCTCCTGATGCATAACCAGCCCGTACATTAAACTAACTGTGTTCCGGAGTGCTGCAGTGGACATTCCTTTTCTAAGGGTTATGTCTTGGACAAGCCATATAGTTGATTTAAGGCTATATATACTATCCAAACATAATCAAGCATGGTTTAGGTGTGGCGAATTGCTCAACATCAGAACCATAAATTCTTCATGATCATTTCTGCACAATAATGCAGATACCTCGGGGAAATGTCACTGTTATTATAGCACTTTTCCTATTTATACATGCCTCTGCAGATTTATTAATTTTTCTTCCCTTGGAGATCCTCCAGCTGCTGCTGACAGGCAGAAACCAAGAAGTCTGACCTCCTCTGAATGCCAGGCAAACATAAAGCAATTCCAGTGCATTTCACAAATGCGTCAAGTCAGTCACCTCTCAAGGTTGCAATTTTTTAATCTGAATGAGAACTTCCAATCCATCTCCTTGTTTTCTGCGTCCTTTGTCATGCTCAGGATATGCCTGATAAGAAAGGCGGTAAAGTGTCCATCCCAGAGTGATCTTGCTCTTCTTTACTTTCCTCATGGGAAAAATCAACTGATTTACTTTAACAGTGAAGATTATTTCACTTTAATGCAACTGTTTCATATGGCTCAAGAGATATCTTGGTGCTGCCCATGACACCTCCTACCAGGCAATAGTGAACTGATAGTGTATTTTTTTTTAACTAACATTACTTGATAACCTCAGATTCCAGGCACTTCCATCTGGGGATCTTTTTTCAGAACATTCCTCCCATTGTAAGAACTTATTTTCTAATAATACAAAATCGCAGTGAATTACATTATGCCTCCTCTTTAGAACCAAACTCCCTAGTAAAATGTTCATACCAAAATATCACCTCAATGATAAAATCATAAAATTCATCTTCTTTTCAGTCCAGCAGAAATGTACTGACTTGATCACATATACTTTGGAATAAAGCAGTGCACAAATCCATCTGTTCGGTATCCTTTTTGATTCTTGCATTCTGATTTTTTAGTTGATATTGATTACTTTGTATCCAGCAATTCAGGAACAATCTTTCTGACATTGTAGGGTCTCCACAGATAGAGATACTGATGCTTTAATTTGTTAGTCTGATATTTTGTTTGTTATTAAACAAGGGGAAAAAAAGAATATTTGAATGCCAAGGTTCATCAGAGTAGTCATTTATGCACCAGTCATCAACAAGTTAGAGCATAAGCATGATTGCTTCAGGTAGCAGCAAGATGTATTACTTTTACCCTTGCATTTAGGGAGTTGATCTTTCACTTCCCATTGTCTGTAATTTTAACCATAGGGAAAAATGTAATGTGATTTTGGAATAAAATCATTATAATAATGATTATTGAGCAAGATGAGAAAGAAGCTTGCCAGGATCTGAGCAATTTCTGTTTCTTGGCCTCATATTCTATTTATTCAATAATAATGTCATTTGGAATACGAATCAAGACTAAAATTAGTCTTGCTAAAGAGAAGATAACAACTCCTATTGAATATTTTCTCTGAGGTTTTGAGAACTAATATTCCATATGCTTCAATATTTAAAGTGTTGCTGATGTAAACATTTTTATTTCTGTTAATGACTTAAACCTTAGGGCCTAAAGATCCAAAACCACATTTGTCCCTGAGAGCGTGCACCAGCTCTGCTGCTGTCCTGCCCCCAGCACAGGCGGTGGCTATTCACTTGTTTGGACGTCAGGAGAAAATGGTGTCAAACCAAGAACTGACAGTTCTGTGTCAGACATCATTGGCAACCAAGGGGCTTTCTGCCACTGACACCTTGGTAGGCTGTAAAGGCAGGAGGAGGCTGAGGACAGAGACCCAGCCCCATCATCACTGTCTGTGATACCAGCAGCTGGAGGAGCCAGAGTAAACAGAAAGAAGTTCAAGGTTTGGTTACATTTTCAGGCAGTGGCAGCGAGGACACTTCATCTAGAATCATTTGGTCCCATAGCTTATTACTCTCCCCGTTTAAAACAAAGGACTTACTTCTAATCCGTTAAATTTGCTGAGCTTCAACCTCTCGTCTTTGCTCCACAGCCTTGGATGTGGAGAAGATACAGACCTGCCTCCCATTCATGGAGCTGATGGCTGCTCATTCCTGGGAAAAAATCCCAGGCCTCTGGGACAATCTTTGTCTGCACATATCTCTGATGTAAAGCAGATGACAGTGCTATCTAAGATGATAGACTATGCTATCTAAGATGATAGACAGAGAGGCAGTTAGAAAATAAAATAGGTTAGCTAATTGCATGTCATACACTGGGTTTTAAAAATATAAATGTGTTTTATTTGGCATTTCTGCCCATAATCTGACTGTCATTTGGAGGATGGGGTGGGGATGGGGGTGCAAGGGGCACACCTATCTTATTCAAAAACTTAAATCCAGCTAAAGTAAATTTAATAATCTCCCACAGGGCAATTACTAATTCATAGCAATCAGTAATTCCAATAAAATATGTAAATATAGTAAGGATAAAAATCTTCCTGTCAATAAAGAAGTTGAATCTTTAAAAGTTCACACTAAACCAGAGGGAATATCTCCTGACACAGCCCATTCAAATTAGCAGGTTGTTATAGCTATGGTTTTGCATTAAAGCCTGGTCAAGAATTAAAGTCATGTTCTGCTGTTTCCTCGCTATCCTCCTAGACACATAATGTCAATTAACTGAAGGGCTTGCAAGGTTTTCACTCATTGTGTGCCTTTATTTCGGTTCTGCAGGCACATCTGGTAGTGTTATGCTTCACTAATACTAAGTGGTAGTGTACAAATGGCTTCGGAACAAATGGAGGAATATTATTAACCAATATGAAACTCCATCCGTCATGTTTAGGTAGTTTTAAAGTAATAGCTGTCGTCATTTTAATTAGAAGAAAATGTGGACCATTAATAGTATCTAGTAGGAAACTGTAAGTAGTTCATCTTCAGAGATATGCTCTGCCTGTTGATTTTGTATAATAATGCTGAATATATTCATAATGGAATGGTTTTAACAAGATATTAGACTATTTTTGTAAGTTATTCATTTTCAAGAGGTGACAAGTCCTTTCAATGCGTTTGAAAGAACGTGGGATGTTTTACTTCTTTTAGTTCATTCCTGTACAGTAAAAGACCAAGCATATTTGTTTAATTCAAAACAAGATGGTTCTGACTGCTGGGCAAGGTATCTGAGAAACAATGTAATATGAGACATCCCTTTTCATTTTTGTATCTATCATCTAACATATTTGGAGTGAAAAATTGACAGAATACAAATCTTATAGCTATTTATGTCCACTAGCTGTTGCCTGATTGCCAATGTCTATAAAATACAGTTGAGTAATAAGGCTTTTGCATGGAGATAAGCTGCTTCACAAATCCAATAAACGATTAGTGCCACTTAGCTGCCAGCAAGCAGGAGGCTGTGCAGTTTCCCAGGGATCAATTAATGAATCTTTTTGAAAGGTTGTATATTACCATAAAATATAGAAGTTCTTTAAGAAAAAAAAAAAGTGTCAGAGAAATGCACTGGAATTTTATTCTGATGGTGTTTGGCATAGAGGGATTCACTTAGTTAAAATCACTGAACAAATGAGAACAGGAATCTGAACGTTAATGCAAAGTGGTGAGGTGAGATCAATAGCAAACCATATATCTGTGCTTACTTCCCTTCTGTTCCTCAACTAAATCCAGTCTAGTGAAAGAACCTGTTTCGCTACTAATGAGAACAACATAGGAGTATAACAACTGCTACTGGTTGCAATAATTGACTTTATTATTACTATTTTTAAAGTATTTGTAAAGATTAATAAAATTCATAGCTTCCCATCATGCATAGCCAAAATCTTTTAAAACATTTTCTAGAGCACCAAGGCAGAATTTCTGTGTATTTTGGCAAGGTTTCAGAGCCTTGGCAAACCGCATGGCAGTGTTTTTAGAAAACATCACATTAAGGTGCAAGATGTCTCTGTACACACAGGCTGCAGTTTGCTTTTATGAACTGCCTATCATCTCCTTAGGGCTTAGGAGGAACTTCCAGGACCCCCATGGACAAAGCACGGGATTGCCCAGACTGCTGCACGGCTTCCGAGGGTCCTGCTATGGCCTGCCCATGCCAGCACCCATGGTCACCAGCCTGGTGGCTGCTGCCTAATTGACAAAGCAGCAGATACTGTCAAAAGCATCTTGAAATGCTTAAAATAATCCAACCTGTCAGTAGCATCAAACCAAATACATGGATGATCTTGTTCTGGTTTCCTCATCCCATAGATCAGCCGTGCCTCCATCCTAGTTCAGCTACTTTTTCTAAACGTTCAGTAGACCTTCTCCCTCAGGGCAAAAAATTAGATTTACTGTGAAAATACATTTCCAGATATGCTCTAGCTTCTTCTGCAAACCTACTGTTCTTGAGTTAACAACATTGAGAAATGGCATGGTGCAAAAAGATCTTGTCTAGTGGAAAGAAAAGAAACCAGCAAAACAGGAGGAGACAGAAGAAGATCAGCCAGGAAGCTGCATTTTGGTGGGGGAAGTAACTATGTCCTCTGCCTGCACACCAGAGTGCCAAGTGCAGTGAGATACAGATTGTGCATTGGTGTATTATCTTTGTTTAGATTTTTCTTTCTTTCTTTTTTGTATGATCTGAAGTGAAGGGATGAAGCCATTCATTTCCTGAAGATCCTACCCAAGGAGATGTGCATGGAGCTGGCATGAGAACTGAGAAGTCACTTGGAAGGACCCCAGAGAGGCTGAAGCATAAGATAATTCTGGCAACTCCAAAAAAGCCTGGAGCCATTTTAAAGCAGATAGAGGTCAAATGCAGGTATAATGTCAATGCTTGAAGTGATCCTGAGACAGCAGATGGCTATGACACCTGTGTAGCTAGATGTGACACCAAAATAACTTTTCGCTCCAGAGTGTATCTGCTTAACAATATAACCGATTAAATTCCTGCACTGCATGTAAGTCTGTTTAATTATGCTGAGATGGGGAACGCATGTACCAGTGCAATGACACTAAATGCTATGCATCAAATGCCGCCTACCAGTGGCCATGTAGAAAGCATTTAGACTTGTACCATTTTAATTAGAACAAAAAAACACATCTCTGTGAGGAAAAACAGAAGAGTTGTGAAGGGGCAATGTTGGCCATGAGCTGGAGGAGGTGGCAGTCTCTAAGAGAAGGCAGCGAGACCGCTCACCTCTCTGCGATTCAAGATGAGGACATGTCCCAGGAGACCTCTCTCTAAGGTATTTATCATTAGGAAAGGAGTGATAGTACAAAGCACATTTCTTACAGATTTTTTTTTAACATTTACATTTCCTCCTGCCCACACAGAAAGAGGAGAATGATGTTTTCTACTACTACACCATAAACCATTTTTACTTATTTATTTTTATCTCAGTGAATCTTCAAGTACTTCCTGCGGCACAGATGACAGAAAGCACACTTCACCCTATAATTATAATGTACCTGCGTCAGAAGAGGGACTTGAATTTAATTGCTTTAAAGAAGGAAAACCATCCAATAACAGACAAGGGAATTATAAATCTATTATGTGGGGTCACTCCACGATAATAAATCAATGGCTACATCCCATACTTCCATTTTCAGCCTCTCTGAACTTCTTAGTATCCCTTAATTGCTTTGATTCTCCTATTGATTTTTACAGCTTGCAGGGGTCAGCAGGGTTACAGAGAAGCTGTGTCTCTCCCCAGGCCATTCTCTTCTACCACCCAGCATATAATAGGCCTCCTGTTACCTTTTAAAATGCTATCTTACTCTCTTTCAACATTTGAAACAAGGTACTAAAAAGCAGCATTAAGCACACAAAGCACTCATCAACTGTAAAATGCTTGATTTTTTTTTAAATAGCTTTGAGGGCAGTAAAATATTGCAAGTTTCTTTTTTTTTTTTTAAGTAGGTATTTTGGCATAGCTATGTTTTATTTACATATTCTAATATTTCTGTTGGGATGGAGAAAGTCATTACGGTTGCCTGAGTTTTAGGTGATAGTAGATATATGGTAATGTCCTTCCCCTCCATCATTGCCATCACCTGCAAGTGCTGCTAATAAACATTATGAGAGTCTCTTAACTATAGAAGTACTAATAGATGCTATTCTGATGCTGTCCATCACAACAAATTATAATAATTTATAGAACAGCCTTAGAGAGGTAGAGACAAAGCAGAGATTAGCAACTGAAATAGGTCAGGCACGATTAAAACACTTGTGGATAGCAGCTGCTTGTAAATTGCTAGAAATGGGTATTTATATAAACAAGGCTTCCCTTTAATGGAAGGGGATTTTATGTTGGGTGGAGTTTTGTTGATTTTTTTTTTCTGGTTTGTGTGTATCTACCAGTAAGTGGAGAACTTCAGCTGCTGTATGATCATTTTTCCTCTTTCCTCTGTCTTATGCTGAAAAAGCTGCTTTATGGCATTTGTATGATTAGGTCTCCCTTAGTAACAAAGTAATTAAATTACTCTGGAGGATAAATTGTGCTCTTAAGAGGAGTTTTAAATATGGATATTTATTCTTTTCATGTGGTTTTTGAGGGCCTTCCATAGGTATTTTGAGATTTAATTGAGATTGCCTTTTAAAGAAATCTGCTTGGCCTCCAGATCTTTAAAGCGTGTGACATGTGAAGAACAAAATTAGCTTGAAATCCTCCCCCCTCCTTTGAAATTGTCTCTTATCTCTGAGGATACACAGAATGGTGATGCTGTGAGAAGTGTTAGTGCTGGTGGGTCTGCTTTTCCAATCGTTCTAGGTATTTTCCAAAGAGAAATAAGACGAAACTAACAGGGCAATTTTCTAGGAAAAGCAAGGAGAAGAGTATTAGAGAACATTATTACTAATAGAGTGTTTTCTTAACTTAAAAAAAGAGACCCATTTTACCCTTCCTGTATAAAAAGCAAGTGCTCTCATAACACAGATCCTGTATAAGAAGACATTGCTAGCCTCTCTAGTACACTATGATAGGCTGAGAAATATGCTCCAGGTTTACTTTTTATGACAAAATCCAGTTTTCAATATCTGCTGCCAAGATGATGCACTAGTAATCTAACCTTTTTATGAGAAAATTTTATATAAGAGATGAAAAAGAACTTCTATATGACAGAAAAGTCTTACCTCCATGAATTGAAAATTGCTAATTAAGTTATCAAATACAATAGTGCTATTGTAATAGTAATATCTTACAAATGATTTTTGTTTCCTTTTATAGACCAACTACTTGAATGCATTCTGCATCAAGTGGATAGATCTGTCAGCCTGAGAACATGTGTAACCCTAATATTATGTTGCAATTAATAATTCAAATTTATTTATAGAAATGTAGAGGTTTCTCTTAAGATTGCATATTTTTCTGAAAAAAAAAAAAAAATCTGGATGCAAGTTTGTAGCTCTATTACACAGGAAGTCATAACCAAATGACCAAGACTAAATGCCTTTAAAATATCACAGGATCAGAGAATTGTTAAGGCTGGAAGGGAGCTCTAGAGATCATCCAGTCCAACACCCAGAGCACGGGGCACAGGGTGGCATCCAGGCGGGTTTGAAGATCTCCAGAGAAGGAGACTGCACAGCCTCTC
>JAWLRI010000942.1:160996-183538 GCA_034781795.1 Crypturellus tataupa | reverse complement strand
CACAGCCTCCCTGGGCAGCCTGTGCCAGGGCTCTGTCACCCTCACAGGAAAGAAGTTCTTCCTCACATGGAGGTGGAGCTTCCTGTGGTTACCCCTTGTCCTGTCACTGGCCACCACAGAGAAGAGCCTGGCCCCATCCTCCCTACAATCACCCTTCATCTACTTGAACATGTTGATCAAATCTCCTCTCAGCCTTCTCTCCTCCAATAAATATACAGCTTTAGTAGCAAATTATCATCTAGCAGATATATCAATTTGTTGGAAACTTAAGAGTTGTCTAGGGGAATCTGGCATACTCGCCATTCATTTTAATTCTCCTGGGCAACTTTGCAAAGCCTTGACTAATAATTCTTGAAACACTAATCTTCTGAGCCACGTGTCATTCCAGTTTGATCTTTAGTCTGGCAATGGTTATGCTATAGAAAATAATAGTGATTCCGTTCATGGATTTCTATATCGAAATCTGTTTTGGATTCTTTACCACTGATGAAACCAACACTTGCTGCGAGTCTTCTGCTGTTGCACATGCAGCACCCTCCTAAGTCCTGACAGTTGTCATAGCTCTGTTTTCCTGTTGTCAGGAACAGTCTTTTTTCATTCTTCACAGTTAATGACATAGGGAGACAACTGTGTTATAATGACTCTTTTCCTTTGTTTTTGTTTCTTTTTTTCCCCTTCTTTTATGTTCAATGATATAATATACCAGTCTTAGGTGATAAAGTACTAAAGCCATCATTCTGTGCTCTTTGATTTGTGCTACAGCCTTCTGTTCCTTATCATTGATTAATGATTCTCATAGACTTTTGCCTTTGACTTCTTTATTTTCCCATTCTTCATATTTTATGATGCATGCAGACTTCTGTGATAAAGACTCATCAAAGTCAGCATCATTCTACACCCATTTCTTTCCTAAAGATTACACTTTCTGGCTGCTTCTATCTTTGGCCCTTTTATGGCCATGTACGCATGCTGTCTTTCTCACTGATACCTTGCTTTATGTTAGCTGTAATTTATGTAGATAAAAAAATCTAAAATAGATCATTTGCACTTTGTTTTTTTGTTTGCTTGCTTTTTCTTTTTTCCTTATATGAATATATATGAAGTACCACAAACTAAATATGAACCAAAGTTTCCTTACGGTTTACACAGCATGGAAATTTGGAAAAACTTCTTTGGAAAGAGTTTTATTTAAGTTTTTGTGCAATGTGTGAACACATTAGAGCCTGAGTTACCCCTACTGCAAGCTGCCCCAGGCTGCTGGAGAGCCACAAGGCAGCATCCTCACTACCACTGGCTTTTATCAAGCCAGGCAGACACCTGCATGATTTTGCTGTCTGCAAACTGCTCAGCACAAGCATCTGTCCAGCCAACCAAGATCTCTGAGGTCCATAAACACAACACAGCATAAGCGGACCTTGACCTATACATATTGATGAGCAGGTAGTGGTTATTCTTCAAATACCACAATACCAGAACTGTGGGGCTTCAAAAAACTAGTAGGAAATCAGTTTAAAACAGATGAAAGAAAGCACTTTTTTATGCAACAGGTAGTGACCTTCTGAAATGTTGGACAAATGCGTTACTGCTACTACGTGGTCAATGTTAGTTTTATTCACAGTACTGCTGGTAAGAATGCACTTGGCATGAGATTATAGGAGTGATGTGGATGCCCTTGAAAATTCTGTCTTGTAATGCCTGGAAGAGGATCAGGTGCCTTGCTCTATCAGACTGCTCTGTGTCAGACAGAGTTTGGAGACAGAGTTGAGATATCTTAGGAAGCAGAGATGGCCTTGACCCAGGAGCACCGTGACAAAGTATTGAAGAGATTCTTCTGGAAGGCTGATAAAAGATATCTTCCCTTTTTTGTTAATCATCTGGGGAGACTATACTGAGCCCAGATGGCTAAGAGAAAACAAATTAACCTCCATAATGAAGCTCTAGGGTTTGGTCTTCAGATACCTGTTGCTTTAGAAAGGTTAAGATCTCACTGCACATTTAATAGATAGAGGTCCAGATTTTCCCTTACATCTCAAAATGTGCATTTTTAAACCTAATGAAAAAAAAAAACTTGTGCAAGAGTATGGAGCAATGGCCTAAATTGCAAAGAAAAATAGTGAATTGGATATGTCTGAATTGGAAGTGTGTTGATACACCCAGAAAGACATTGCTGTGTCTTTCATAACTATGCAAGAGAAAGCAGAGAGGAACGTCTAATCAGAGGACAGATACCTTGATCTTCTGCATAAAGTCATCAGGGATCAGCTGTGGCCTTTGGAAGTGTCTGCTTCTTTATATGCAACAGAACAACAGAACAGCTGTGATATATAAACATCACCACTGCTTTTCCCAAATGCAGTCAAGAAAATCTTGGGGATTCATTGGACTCTGAGAAACAACTACTTGCCATATTGCCAGGCACAGTAGTATGATCATAACCTGTTTTATTCTCTTCCTTTCGTTGCAGCTGAAGATGCAATAGAGATCTTTGAAGTTCAACATGGTAAAATGCCCTGTAAATGCAAAATACAAAAAAAAGAATAGATAAAAATGATAAAAATCCAAAATCTTTGGTATTTCTTATCTTTAAAGTTAGGCAAGCTGCCAGATCCTGCAGAAGAGGGGACTGAGATAAGACAGAACTACCAAGTTCAAATGCACAGCTTTGTTGCAAAACATTGAGTCAAATTCACTGCATATGGATAGGTCCTACAGAGTCAATTGTCTTCTAGAACTGACTGTAAGTAGTTAGCTGTATGAAACTAGTCCAAGCTTCCAATTTCTACCCTATTTTTTGTGTGTTTTTCCCAGTGTATTTCAATGATTCTGTTAATATTTAATGACTGGATGCAACATAGAATAGTTGTATTTTTTTTGGAAAACACTAACCAAACAAAACCCATTCCAGATTGACCCCCCAATCTTGGCATTTCCAATAACTTGTCAACTTCTGAGCTATTCTTTCCATTCCTTTCTCTTCAATGAGAAAATGATAGTAAAGTCCCTGCCTGATCTTTAACTAGAGCATGATTAAGAGCAGAATACATAATATATGGCCAAATCATTTTCTTGCTAGAGTCCAAAGCCTTCAGCAAAAGTAATTGTACACAGCAATATGGCATATAGTGCATAAATACAATGTTTTCAAATTACATTTATATTATATTCATGTTAGAGAACACATTTATAAACTATACATTTCTTATATCATTTATCATGTTATATCATTGACAAGATGAGACTTTTGCTGCTCTCTAAGCTCTGTCATGACACACTATGACGTGAGGCAAAAACACCTGTTTCATTGGTTTAAAGTAATGCAAAGGATACCTGAATGGGAAAGCCTTACTTGTTGGAGAGGAAATTACAGTACAAAGACTTTTAAACCAAAGCTTATTTTACATGATTAATGTATTAGTGGTTTTACTGATTTCTTTTATTACTAGGAGAAAGGTATGTTCCTCCTTCTTGGTCTAATAATAAATTCGATAGCCAGCTGATATCAAATATGTCCTCTTTTCATGATTATTTCCTTCTTTGTAGAGTTTGTGAGATGGGCTTGATGATCTGATGATTTCCTGCCTCACATTAGGCTGATTGCAAACTGAAGGAGTGTTGCTGAATGAGTCAGCAAAGTACTCAGTTTGAAGTGCTTTGGTGACATAGGTATGGGATAGAGCACCGAGATGGTAAAAGAAATGGTATCAAATAACTATATACGTATATATTTTTATGGATCAATCATTACTTGCGGACTTGCATTTTAGTTGCCTTGCTGCTAAGAAGGGGCAGAGAAGAGAGTTTAGTAACTGCACTTCTTCCTTAAGGACTCTTGTGGATCCTATCTTGTCACTGTAGGTCAGATATAAAATAACAGCGGATGCACCTTGAAGAACATTAACTCCTGATCCCACTGGTGCTGTGGGATAATCAGCAATGTTAAAGCACTGCGGGAAATTGTTTCCTTCTAACATGGTATGAGGGATGCCACTAGGACGAGAGAACCTTGTCCTAGCACTATTGATCTCTGCTTAATGGTGCTTCCTAGAATCATCTCTGCCTTGACCAGCCTGCCTTTCTGTTACAGCTTTTAAGGAACAGTACAGAAGTCCACTGCTATTAATCACCTTTGGCTGGCCAAGAGGCTGCAGACCTTACAGCATTCATCCACGACTCCGTCTCTGCCTGGTTTGTCCACTGTAATGCAACTATTTTGGATTTTTTGCTGAGCAGCACCGCTGATGGAGGGAACACCAAATGCCTTCTTGAAAGATTACCCCAATTAGGTATGGTGGATTTTTTTTTGTGTGATTTGCCATATATATTTATACTTTTAACCACAATTAATTTCTCTCCTATGTAGAAAAATGATATAGTGAGATCTGAAATTGCATTATTTCCGCACTATTTCTGCCTCTAAACTGTCTAAAATAATAAACAAGCCAATATTTATATTACTGAGTAGGAGTTTGCACACATTCCACTGAACTATAGACGAAAAGAGCTTGTGAGTTGCTTTATGGTAAAAAGGCTTCCTGATTCCTGGGTGTCCTGGAAGCGTACACTGCATGCTCTTGGAAGCTTTGAAGATATATTCTTTTAGCAGAGTAAATAAGCAAGCAGCAGTTGTCAGATTAATGAACTAGTCGGATTTTCTTTTATTTACCCGGATTCCTCCAGACAGTCCTGGAGAAGATTTGAAGCTGTCCAAGTGAGATCTGCAAAAAGAAAGACTTAGCAATGAGATTTAACTTATGGTCATCCCAGGATGAGTCTCTGCATACCTCCACGTCTGCAGAATCTGGCATCTTTCCAGCAGAGCTTGACCCCATCAACTTCCCTGGCAACTACAAACCTTTTAAGATTGGGAAATATCTTTGAGAGAGCACTGGGGCAGTGCTCTTGAGGTCACAAGCTGACCCAAAATAGGCAGGGAGAGGGCCATTTCCTCGTGTTCCCTGTTCCCTGCCCCACACTCATGAGCAGCACTGGTGAAGGGTCCCCAGGAGGTACAAGTAGCTGCACGGCAGAGGCTCTGACACTTTTTAAAACATTTTCCCACTTTTTCCAGGGAAATTGAACTTCAGCACCGAAGCTGATTCCCGAGCAACTTGCTAGGATTGCCCCCTGCTGGGCCAGGACCAGCCAGGCTCATGTCCCAGCGCTGCCAACAAGGCAGGAACGAAAGAGCTGATGAAAATCCCTCTTAGTTGCGCATAGCCGCCCACTGCTATCCATTACCTCCCCTGTCCGCCCTGTCTCGACAGCCCCTCTCTAAATCGGAGTGGTTTCTCAAGCAGATCTGCCCTGCTCTGTAGGAGAGGCTCTTAAGTTTTGTCTTCTCAGCCTCTGCGTGAGAACAGAGGGAGAGTTTACCCAGGGGAAGCTCAGTCACTTTGCAGCCCTTACAAGTCCCCTGCTAAATTTTGTCCTCTTGATTTACAGGCTTTATTTAGAGGAAAACGTGCACACATGACTTTTGTGTTTGGCAGTGCTACTGATTCAGCTGACTGCAATCTTCTGCTCGTAACCTGTCCTCTGGCACTTTCAGAGCATCCCAGCCAGGGCTGACCCACATCTTGTGATTTCAGCTACATGGTGGAGCGAATAGCACAGCTATTTAAAATGCATCCTCAGCTACCATGTGTTAATATGCTCCTGTAATAGAGTGTGAGTGTCTCCAACTGATGCTAGAAATATTGTGGGATCAGTTAAATATTTCATAGTCCTGAAGAATGATACAGCTGTAGAAGGAAGAGGTAAATATACAGAGGAAATTACATGCCCGGGTGACCATAAAAACTGCAATCACCATGCATCTGGAGAGGCATGGAAAAGCCCAGGAGAACTCTGACTTTGCTGGTCACTATTTCCTACAACATATACATTTGGCATAAGAAGGATCATTATGTTCTGCTTCTCAAAACATTTCCTCTTTGCATAATTCTATTGTAGTAAATTGTCCCCTGCAATTTCAGCAGGCCATGGTAATGTTGGTGAGGTGCTAGGCGGGAGGTAGATTAGGAATGAACTGCCAAGAATTACACCACAGCACTCTATACCAGGTGTGGGTAAAGGGCTTTCTCTTTACTTGAGCATATATGTATTATAATTTACTAATAACCTGGCTTCACCTGAAACATTTAGACTGTCAAAATATTTCACATAGGTCTATTATGACTATGGGGTGATTCAATACTTCACTTAAAAAGATATTACCAGCAGCTAGAAGTAATGTCTTGAAATACAAGACACGTGTTAGCATGTGATTTTAGTTTCCCAGTCTGTTTTGCATCATTTGCCCTGTGTTAGCGATAACCTGTCCCTAGTACAGAGTCCTTCACAGGAGCAGTTTCCCACACAGCTTCGCAGCTCAGAATCTTGGGTGCTCTCCTTAAGTGCTTGTGCAGCAGGGAATCTGATAGAGCTGATTACAGCATTTGCACTTCTGTTTTATATTGTTATTGACTGGAACTTCAAACTGAGCCTTAATACGGTAAGACGCATGATGGAACAAACATGTACCTTGTCTCAAATAACGAAACTATGTAGCCAAGCAGTGTCCAAATCAACCCTGTAACTGCTCTGATTTTGAAGCAGAATCAGGGTGCAAATCAGAAAACACCTATATTTGCCTATGCAGGAATAAATTGGAAAATGATCTATTACAGGAGAATTATTTCATTTAGACAGCAGTTAAAAAGAAGCTTTGATGGGATTACAAAGTTGGTTTAAAGCTGCAGACTTTGCCACTGGGAGGCTCTTCAGCAGACTGAAGCAGTAGCTTAGTTGGGCAGTAACAGGAAGGGGTGAGCCAGCAAAACCTTGGAACATCTTTCATTTGTATCCTGGCATTTCAGTAAGTAACACAAGCCAAGTAGAACAGGAATGAAGAGACAGACTACTACTTTAGCTGTGATCCTTCATCCTTATGCCAAATTATATGATAACCTTCTGCACAGCATCTCTTTGCAAATTGCTTTCTGAAAGGTTTGCAAGACATGGTCCATTGGAAATTTAATCCTGGAGTGGAGGAATTAGGATCCAACGAGGTAGATGCTGTGTGCACTGTACATGGACTTCTCAACAATACAGTTTTAGCTTGATTCTTCACAGCCTAGCAACCTGAATTAAGTGCTTTAAGAGTGTGTTAACAACTCACATTTATCTTGGTTCATAAAAATGCAGTCAGAACTAATAATAATAATTTAAAAATCATTTCTTTCAAGGAAAAGAGACATTTACTGATGGTTTAGATTTGTTCAGTGGATATTTATTGCAAGCAGAAAAGACGATTCAGCAAGACATGAGCCAGATAAAGCTGTTGTGGTTCTACTTGAACACAAAGACATGTTAACAGTGGTCTGACCTTTGTCAACACTTTATTTTTTTTGTTGGATAGTTGCTGATTTCTGTTCTTTGCCATATCAGAGAGCCTTGGGTTGTTCAAAGTGCTTTGTGTTTCTCCGGAATCCTTCCTCACATTTACCACTGTGTCTGAATTTTCCTAAACAGAAGGCATTGTTTTGGTTCATGTCATTCACAGTTGCAAACCACCCTGCGAGGAGGGGTAGGAGGAGGTCTAATCGCACACACACACACATGCATTTAAATGCAGCATTTTTAAAAAAAAAAACCTATATGCTTATGCTTGGGATGCTAAAATAAACAATATTTGGATTGTTGCCCATAAAGAACGTACAATATGCACACAAGTGCTAGAAAACCCCACAGTTTTATTTGCTAGCTCTAACTAGCTAATGTAACATACAAAAGAAGTGTAGAAATTCAGTTCATAGGTACATGCTTTTATCCTTGATAAGTGAGAAGCTGTTCTATATTTTATTGTTTTTATTGTTATTTTGTATTATCCTGATGTCTGTCAGGGGGCTTGGCCATTTAATAGTCTATTTAATAGTCATATATTAGTATTCAATAGTCAGTAGTAATTCAATAACCCAAGAATCCAACAGTTCAGAGTAAAGGGGAAGGGAGCTGGAGGACACAAGCGTATCAGTTGCTTATGCTGGATCTCAAGTCCAAGACGATCAGATGATTGCTTCTGTTCACAAAGGACCAAATGATCTCAGTCAGCCACACAGAGCCTGTTACTCCAGTTGGTTCTTTCACTGTCATAAGCAGGCTGTTAGTCTACATTACTTTTGTTAATATATTAACAGTGCTAGACACCGTCAAGCAGCTATGGAGCTGTTTTTTTGCTTCTCCAGTAAACCCAGTTCTCTCCTCTGCTTGTAGCTTCCGTGCAGCTACAGGACTAGTAGTGGGATATCTGTTATGCAGTGTTGTAGTAGTCCTTCTTTTCTTACTTTCCTGGCATATCATTGCCTTTTTTCTTTTTAATTTCCCCGGGCTTATTGTCTTCCACTCAAAAAACATGTGAAAAATTGTCTCTTTGTCTGTAACTATGTGGGCCAATGATAGCAACTGAAAAATTCAGCATGTATTTCTGCCATTGATCAATATATGGATCTTTCAAATCTGTTGGTCTGCCTTGTCTGGCAAATTCTCTTTACCTCTTTAGTCTTGACTTTCTGCAGTTGTATATGACTGCATGCAGGCAGGCTTTGACATATGTTTTCAGCTGATGTAGCACAGGAAATTGCTGTAGCGAGGCGTCGCAGCCATGATGTTGTGCTCATTGATCCGAAATGTCATGCTGAGCGCGCAAACCTCCACGGAAGCTCCGCTGCAGCACTGCCAGGCTGCGGCATGCGATTGCCCGACTACAAATCTATCTCATTAGCTAGTCCCTCTCATTACCTAGTCTCTACTAACATGTAATCTCTAGTAACTTAAACAGAAAGGTAGCCATATTTGGCCAGTTCTTTTACATGCAGTTTTCTGTATTTATTTTGGATTTCATTAAATTCTCTCCAACAACTTTGAAGATAGTTGGATAGCTGGTGCCTTAGCTGGTCATGCACATGCCACAGATGCTCCAGTCTCAGCAGATGTCTCTGGATGACACATCGTCCTTCAACCAGAATATCACCATTTCCATTAATTCCTTTAGTATTCTTAAGCGGATAACTTGTTATTTTCTTTTAGTCCATTGTAGACTAGTGAAGTTGCTTGTGACTATGGTGCTTGGCATGGCCAGTTTTGACCTTTAGTCAAGTGCCTCCTTCTATGCATCACTGTTCTGTATCTGGCTAAGTTCAGATAAGCCAGAGTGCTAAATCAAGCAGTGGGATAGATGGGATGGCTGGTCTCACAGAAGCCTAGGCCCAAGGCTAACAGGGCAGAATAGATCTGTCTGAGAAGATTACCAAGTCCTCTTACCATTGAAAGAAATGATCCTAGTAACTCATACTGACAAGAATGCTGCTCTGAGGCAGAAGTAAAAGAGTGAAGTTTCTCACCAAAATTGTCCTTAAAGTCTAGATTATTTACAAGACATAAATTTAAGAGGAAGAAAATAAATTACCGAACTTCAAGCTTGATGGACAGATGAATCATCTCGCTGTAGCCTCTAGCTAATTGCCTCTATTTTCGATGTGTATGAAATGAACCTGGACCTTTAGAAAGGAGGGTTAGTCAGATCTGACTAGTGCAGTTAAACCACAGACATACTATTGAATCCATGTTTGGGGTAGTTTTTCATAGTAATTATTTTAGAGATACCATTTTGACAAACTAAGAAGGTGACCTGCAAACTTAGCCCCAAAGGTTTCCCTGTTTCTCTGTCTAGAATGGAGAGGAGGGTGGTTGAAAACAGCAGGATGATGCTAGCCCACAAAAATGCCAAGAGTCCTGAGAGTCCTTGCCAGAAGGAGGAAGAGTAAAGCCTAGTAAAAAGCCCCCGTGAACGGATGCCGCATGAATTACTGAATTGTTGAGCAAACTACAGTCCAGAAAAGGATCTCACTCTGAGGATCCAATAAGAAATTCCGTTTGAATCACAAGAAAAATATATTTTATACATTTCCAAAATATAGTGAATGAACTGAACGTAGGTAACTTGACAGATGCACTGTCGCTTTGAAACTGCTGCAGGGAAAGAGATTTCACAAATATTTCGACTTCCTTCAGCAGGGCCAAACTGAAGTTTTGGGGATTTATGTTAAAAAAAAAGATGGTGGGGGGAAAACAAACAGACATACTCAGTTCTAGTTCTGGTGGGAAATGGATGATTGGTAGCTTAGCTAAAGCCTGGAATGCCTCTCTAGGTGTGTATGGGCAACTATTCTGTGGCGTTTCTGCTTTCATCTCATCAAGAAATGTCTCAGTTTTCCTGTGTGGTATCCTCTGCATTTTGAAAGACCTCCAAGGCACCAACAGGCTGCCTTAAGTCCTTGGGATGCACTTGTGAGCCCTGCTGAGCCTCTCACCTCCACTGTCCTCCCTCCTTCTTCAGGGAGCAGGACAGAACCATTCAGCTGCATTTGGCAGCTGAACTAACTCAGCACCACGTTAGCATCAAAGGAGATCACAGAGGCGCCCGTGACTTTCTGCAGGGTTGACCTGTATTTCAGGGCATTGCAGAAGCTCCTTCTTTGCTCATCTCTTGTGTCCTTTTGATTGACTTTGAATCCGGCTAAAGCAGTAGTCAGTATTTATATATTTAGCAAATGCTGCTGTTGTGCCTGCAGTTTTTGACGTTTAAATATATGTAGAACAATTGGACGAGTTGATTAACTGTTTCCTCCCCATTTTAAATGAGAAATTCTGCTAGGAAGTCCACTGCGGGCAGTGCGCTGGCAGGGCACATGGATGGGCATCCCGAACGGCTGGACACTGTGCCCCACCACTGCCCCCAGGCAGCCTGCGAGCGCCCCCGCAGCACCACTATGCACCACGAAGGTCCTTCCCACAACTGTCCCTACAACCGTGTCTTTCAGCGTCACCACAGCTAAAGCAGAGAGCAAGAGATGGCAGGCACGCATCAGCAGCGCTGGTTTCCAGCTAACAGTAAAGGTGCTGGATTTCACTGTGTTGTCAAAGGGCCTTAATTTTATTATAACTGAGCTGGTGCAATGGTAAAAGATATACGCACTGTGAATAAGCTATGAAATCACACCATCGAAGGAGAAAATAGCTACCAAGTAACTCGTGGTATAGTACAAATAAGCATGCATGTGTTATAATGGAGATACCTGCTTATACTTCAAATGAAAATAAAAAAGTCATTATAAAATGTACTGGTCTTAACAGAGCATACATTTAACGCTTCTTCTTTCTTGTTATTTTTTTATATTATCTTCTCTACAGCCCTATCCTCATAGTGCAGATTTCAGGCTAAATCTCACAATTCTCAGGTTTTCTTATAAGCTGGAACTGTGCTCAAGCAATTTACTAGTATAATAAATCTCCCACTTTACCACAAATGCTAGCAGGAGGTGGGGGGTGGGAGTGGGGAAACATATTCATTTATTTTTATACATATATACGGCATGGTACTAACATGTCAAAGATTTATTTTGATGTTTATTGTTGTTATTTATCTATTATTGAATGACTCAGGTTTCTGTAGTTTCTCAAACACGGACAGTATTTTCCTGTTCTGTAGCTGAATAGATTTATTCATCTATACATGATTTATACTTGAAAGAGTAACATGTCACATTCTCATTAACATTAATAGAAGATATACCCACGGGAGCTACATGAATAGGAGCAAAGATCTCTTGATGATTATGAGCCAGGTCACTCATTAGCAATGCAGGCCTGATCCTGCTTCAGAGGATTTTTTTTCTAAGTTCTACTGGTTCTCAGGCTAGGAAAAAAAATATGGATAAAACAGTACATAAAAATGTACATAAAAGCCTAGTGAGGTTTTCTCCTGTGGATGAGATTTTACAGAACATAAAAGAGCCAAGTAATCTTCTCGGTGTTATGTCAATGGACAAAGCTTTCTGTCATATATCAGATATAACTTTCTTGCTATTGAATAAGAAACGGCCATAGGTAAATTGTAGAGGAAAAGTTAGATGTTACAATAATAACTGAAGTCATTGGCTATCCCTATTTACTTAGATGGATTTAGAAACTGCAAGACATTTGATACATGAGAAGAAAAAGCATTCTGAGATATGCAGAGTACAAAAGCACAGGCCATGGTTCTATTAGTAGTCTGGGAGATGCTGCTAAGCAAAGCCAAAGCCTGGCCTGGGGTATAACAAACCTTAGCTTCTGGCCCAGGAAGACAAATGGGAAGGAGCCTCAGAGAAGACAGACAGAAGCTGGAATGACTTTTTAATCAGTTCTAGTCTGAATTTGAAGACATGTACAGCAGATGAAGTTTTCCTGGAAGCCATACGAATCACACTGATTCTTATCAATGTTTTTGGAGGTTGGAGGACTGATAAGGACTCTGATTTGTAGCTGCAACTTTGAATCTAAGCAGTTTGCTCTGCTTTGGGAGGCTTCACCACCGGGAGCCTCAGCTCTGAAGGCTTTAACAGATTGCTGCATCTTCCAATTTCCCAGCAAAGTCATTTTTGTTGGTTCTCAGGTTTCTGTAGAATGAATTACACATCTCTCACCTGAGAGGACACAGGCTTCTCTCAGTGAAACAAACCAGAACTGAAACCAGCCCGCATGGCTGCAGTTTGCTTTGAACCTTTTAGTCCTGAGTCTGTTGTTGAGCTTGAGACTAAACTCGAGCACTCTGTGCGCCAGTTTTACCCAGACCCAGGATGTGCCCCAAAGCTTATGTGACACAGCTGCCTATACTGAAAACAGAAGGAGAGAGAGAATACATCTCTTAGGAAGAGGTTGGTGGTATCTATTATTCATCATTTTCTAAGTGACTTAATTAAAAAGGCTTTTAAAAATCCTCATTTGCATGACCAAGTATTTCTTCCAAGGTCCACATAATTACAAAATAATTGTTTGGTGTGTCTGATTAAAAGGCACCCATTTCTGAGAGCATTTGAAGGCCCTATCACTACCGATAAGGTTTACTCCACTTACATTGTCTAACTAAAAGCCATGTCTCTGAGCTACGCTTGGCTACCACTAGAGTTAGTGGAGAAAAAGACATTTTGCACATGTGCAGAAGACATTTCATCTGTGTGTTTATTCTTTCTAGTATTCTCTACCTTCATAACATAAAGAGATATTTTTCACTTTGCTCTGGCAATCACAAGTGAATAGATTGTTGTTCTTTACTACAAAGCAGATGTTGCTGGTGATTTGCAGGGGATGCTCACATTTTCCAGGTGGGATATGTTTATTGTTCTACCTGACTCCAGTTCCCCAGTCTCCTTCAAAAACCCATTTTAGGATTTCAATGCCAGAAGATTTTAGATGAGGAGATGTTTCAGAGGTTAGATACAGACTTTCCAACTGTATAAGGATGATATAAACTAGAACTCATGCAAAAGAAAGATCATTCAAAAAATATTAACTCAGCATCATTTCACTTTGCATCCTCCTCTGCACAAAAACGTTATCATCCCCCTTAAAGCAACAAGTACCCCACTGAGGAAGCCCTCTCTCTCTAAGGAAAAAAAAATATTTAAGTCCCTCTGCTTCAGTTAATCTGCACCTGCCATCAGAGGACACACTGTAAGATGGTACTGCCACCTTCATGAATAAGGAACATTTGATTTATTTATTAGTTTGAAAGTGAGAAGATTCTGGGAACTGCTGTCAAGCCAAAAGACTTTCTATTGTATTACCTGTTCCTCCAATTTGTATTAATGAAGCAGCAGAGAGAAAGAAAGTAATGACTCTGTTAGTCTTTTATGAGTTATTTCCTCAGTTATTTCCTAAGCTGCCTAGCAAACTCACAACATAATGGAGTCCTCTGTAATTATATTTCCTTGGTAATGGGTTAGGGCCTAAGTCAGGTCAGGCTGTTGTTAGGTATCTAAGGCATAAAAGTGCCCAGGAAATGAAAGTCTCCTGTCACCTATGTAACAAACCTCATCACCAGCAGCTGGAAAGCAATTGAAAGCTGATTTCCTATCTTGTTTTCTCATGATAGTCCCTGTAAACAAGCAGAGCGGTAAGAAATGAGTAAATACTCCTCTGTACCTTGCTGTTTATCACTTTGACCATGTACAGTTTAATGGGAGAGCTGAGTATTTACTTGAATAGTCATAGATGTTCTTTATGCAAGGCCTGTATTAGGTAGTACTTTGCCATGCTGAAAGATGGCATTTTTTTATCATACCAGAAACTGTAGACCTCCTGTATGTTGATGGAATAGTTTTTATAGCCCCATGGGCCCAGTTGTTCAATAAATTAAGAGTAGGAAATACAAGACATGTTATCTCTACTCTCTAACACTAACTGAATTAATTGGTGGATTGTTCTCTGTTGCATAACAGGTGCAAAACACATCACAGCTCACATCTCGCTCCTCCTGAGACAGGCATACGAACTGCCCTGTTGCCTTCTGTGCAGAGAGTCTTCTGTATCAGATTTCTGAACAGAAATCTTGCCTGCTTTGTGTGAGCATGGAGACTGCTATTACCTATTGTAATATGTTGGGCAGATGAACTGATTATGTGTGCATAGACTGTAGTGCATTCAGAAATCCTGGGAATAAAATCCTAGGAATAAAAAGTGCCATAAAATATACAGTATTGGTTTGGTGCATCACTTGCAGACAGTAAGTGCAATAACTGAATTGCATTAAATAATGTAACTTGTCAACAAGACATTAAGCCAGATAAGGCAGGGTTTACATAATGAATTTTGGAGTCCTTTTTCAAGCCTAGTGGGTACTAGTAGTGGAGAATCAGAATCACTATTCTTTATTAAAGCATTTATAAATGGATCAGACAATCAGTACATTTGTACCCTTTGAGGATATAAGGAGATAAGATTTTGAGGTAGAATCTCTCCTAAGCAGCAGCAAGTCGCTACAGCCTCTTTTTAAAAACAGTATTTTGTTTGTATTTTCCACTCACAAAACATCTGTAGGTAATTTGCTGCTTGCTACACACAGCTTCCTTCTTTGGATTCAAGCAGAACTGAAACTAGAAATCCAAGCTTGATTGTCAGATGTAAGGGGAGGAGGATGCGGGTGGCCCTGCTCTTTGATGTGGGTTTGCAGTGAGTGCTAACCTCCCCCTGCTGCTCTGATTTCTCTTTCCCTCTGTGTCCTGTGGTGGCTGTTAAGTAAGGCAATTGCCACAATCAAAGCTAGAACCTCAAGACAGAAAACTGTCTCAGGAGAAAAAAAAAAAAAACTTCTTTTATCAAAAGGTTAATTGATGATGCCAGTGCACACAGGACAGCAGCAGCTCTGACCACCTCATGGCTTAGCAACATAATCAAAAGTTATTCGGATGCCTCAATTATATGTGAAAGTAATGACTACATAGAGTGTTTTAGCAAGAAGGGAAAAGAAGATAGAGTCTTAATTTGAGCTGAGGATGTTCTCTAGTGGAGAACTTGGAAGGCAACTGTAGGTGACGCTGTGTAGAACAACACTGTAGGTAGGTACCTTAATCCTGAGCCCAAGGTCAGGCAATGTCAGTTACACTGATACTTCAATGGGACTGAAAGTAAATTTCTCTTTGTATGACCCATTCCTTAATACTTAATACTTCTGAGAACAAATAGGTAGGCCATATAAGTAAGTATACATATACATGTACACATATAAGTACATGTTGGGTGATACTACTTTATATTGATACATTCTGAAAAAGATTTTCAGATCATGGAAAATAACCAGCCGAGTACAAACGCACACTGAAATGTTATATCCACTTCTGATGTGCAGAGTTTAAGAATTATATGAACAATTTGGAAAGCATTTATAAATAAGCCACAGAAAAAGATGGAAAATATACTTTAGAGTATAAGACTCCAGATCTATTTCATTAGTTTAACAAAGGAGAAATTATTATGGGACACAATAAAAAGAAAGACTTTAATAATATACAATTCTTTAGATATAAAATGAGCTAGTTTCAGTTACCAGTTGAAACTAGGAAACTACACTTTAATATAGTATATATTTATATTTTAAATTATATTTGAAATAGAGAATTTAATTTAAAATATCCAAATGTAAAAAAACTACAATAATGGATACGCAACCATAGCTTATGATAATTTCCCTCGTAAAGTGTGCCTTGATAGTTTCCGAGTTTCAACTAGGAAACACAATTAGGATATACAATTAGAGGGAAGCACTGCAACAATTTAATGTAAACTTTTTTACGGTATTTAAAGATTCCTTTCATTGACTCAGAATTTGACTCAATATTTTATAACTTTATTTGCAATCCTCTCAACTAATTGTTATACAAGTTGGGAGAAAACTGGCTCCCCTTTCAACTTCAGAAGCTAATGCAAAAATCACAAGTGAAATCATAGGGATTTAGGATGTTGATAAAGGCACAACAACCAGTTACTCAAAACACATCCTAATGAAAACTTATCTCTGAAGAAACTGTCACTGCGGGAACGCTGGAAGTACTTGCAGGAAACAAAGGAGAATTACCTCAGTTCCTTCCTGATGCCTTCCTGGTGTTCAGGGCCAGGAAGCACTGGATGCTATATCCAGTTTACTGGTAGAGCACTGGGACACAAGTAAGGTAATAAAGATAAAGAAAACTCAAAAAGCAGCATGGCACAAGGCTTCATTCATTCTTTCTTCCCTTTTTCTTTTCTTCTCTTTCTTTTTTTTTTTTTTGATAAATATGTGTTTTTCTTAAAAACGATCTATTTAAAATGTATTTAAAACCAACCACAAAGGAGAAATAGGAAAAAGCAGAGACAGAGCGAAATGCAAAGCAGGAAACTGGAAATGAGAATATTTGTGTTCCCTTTGCATAACTAGGTGTGGGCCCCTTCAAAATGTAATCCTGTTTGTGCCACTGTTTGCTATACTCCCTAATGGGATTAAAAAGAAAAAGAAGATGACAAATCCAAATCCTCAGAGGGCTATCTTTAGAACATCCCCAGAGATTAATGACAGACTCAGGAATAGGAAACTGTTTATAAGAATCATTTGTGGAGAGCCTCTGGAGCTCTGGATGAAGACTATTCATAACAGTACCAGAAGAATAATGCCAAAGCTTCCAAGATCAACTTCTGAAGTTATCCCCAGAGTATTTTGCCACCTACTATTTGGACTAACATGACACAAATAACCTGCCTTTTTATATTGCGTCTAGATCAGATTTTGCTAGTTTTCTGAGTTTGAGTTTTTGTTGTTGTTTGTTTTGCAATTGATAGTGATTAATGTGATCCTTGTATTTGATCAAGATGTATTTGTGAAGTGTGTCAAGTCTAGCAAAGTGTTTGCTATCTTAGGCTTCAAAGGGTAAAAGACTCAGTAATTTCAGTAAGTTCCTGAAAATCTGAAATCATGTAAAACAGGAAAAAGAGAAAAGCAGAACATAGGTACTTGAAACATTTTGTGTATCCCCTGGAAGCACTCTGCATATTATATGATGTTACAAATTTGAACTTGCCCAAGAAGAGTAACTTGAGGACTTTCATCCTTAATGTTTAGGATATTTATGCATTTTTGTTTGATTATGTGTCACACAGGTGCTTCAGCATGTTTTATATGAATATATCAGCACTGAGATCATCTATAGATCTGATTCAAAAATATTTTGCAAATCATATGAAATGCCAAACCTCTAAGAAGTTAATGTGGGGATTGCTGTATTACTGACATGACTCCCTGGTGCTTACTCTTTAGTTTAGTTTTTTAACCTCATGATTTTCAAGCTAGTTTCGTGACTGAGAAGAACCAGTTGCTTGCATACTTGGAAATGGCAATACTACAACCTACATGTTTCCAAGATTGGTACTTCACATTATACGAAGACACTCAGAAAGAGGCAATCCTCAAATATCTCTCCGTCTTCTTACCATTCCACATCACTGCACGTAATCAAAATCCTTTAAGGTTATTTTGGTGATCAGCGAGTTCCAAGGAAGGGATAAGTGTACTCAGTAACTACTGACACTAGAAGATATCTTGTAGCATTAATCTTCTGTGCTGTTATGAATTGCTCTCTGACTTTATTTCCTGTGATTTCAAATCAAATATTGAATGTTTTATATTTCAAAATTTCCAAAACTATTTTATAAATTATAAATTATAAGAATTTTTGAAATTGAATTTGAGATATGCAAAGTCAGGATTCAGGAGATCAAAAAATAAACTTTGCTGTCTCAAGCCATGTGAAATAGAAATGACTGAAATGTCAGCAAAATCTTTGCAAATGTTTGCTTGTGATTTTCTTTCTTACTGGATATGAATCAGTGAGTTGGGCTATTAACATTCAATGGCAATACTTGTGTGCAGCAAACAGATTCTCAATTAGAAAGTTTTCTTGCAGGAAATGTAGCCCATAGTCACTAGATCACTTCCCAATGCAATGCACATTGATAATTTTGATGTGGGAATTTTTTGAGTGGTTTGAATCCAATCTAAATTCAAAACCGACTTTGACCTAGAAAGGAAGGTAATCTCAAGTACTCAGACATGCAGCTCCTGAATCTAGTGAGAGGGGATGATACAGGGAAACTTCAGTGAAGAATTCCATTTCGAACCCGTTCCTCATTCCTTCTAGAGATGTCTGTTTTTTGATCACCACCGGAACAATCTGTGCTCATGTGCTTGTCTAGACCGTGGAGATGGTTTTGGAGCAGGAATCTAAAAAATTCTTTTGATTACAATTTCACTTTAATTCATTAGTTACTACTGAATTTTTAAAATATTTTCCTGTTCACCAAATGTTCTGTGTTCTATGTGTAGTTTAAAAAAGCCTGCAAATATTTCTCCACCTGGGCTAATTCATAGGATGTCAAAGAGCTGTTAAATGGTCACAACTTTTCATCTGTACTGATCTGGGTTGGATGTGAAAGGTTTTGTATCCTATTAACAATCTCCTGAGCTAACCAGCCCCTTAAATGTGATTATAAGGATCACGCATCTAAGACCTTCAAAAGAGGTTACAGAGCTCTTTTGATCAACTAAAGAAAATATCTGGCGAAGTCTAGGATGACCTCAAAGAAATCTATGCATTCAATAAATAACTCATGGTTTTGGGCATGCTTGGCAATTCATTATGGTGGGTGGTATTTATGATCAAAGGAACAGCAAGGATCTGTGGACAAACTACATGGTAGTTTTCCTAGAGGATATTTGCTCAGGTGTCACAGGAAGTATTGTTTCTCTGTAATAAACACCAAAAGGGGAGGAGTTCCTCATATTTACTCCAGGGTGTGCTCAGTTAATCAGCCAGAGAGGTCAAAAAGCAGAGGTGAGTAAATGCTTTAATTCCTTTAATAGTGGTTTGTCTTATGCTCCATAAACATGCTTGTTTATTTTTATAAGCTATCTTTTGATATATCTAGTGTTTTTTGGTTTTTGTTTTTTCTTCTGTGTCACTTGTTATTTGAATATGTACATAATTAACTATCAAAGGACATCTCTGGGGGTAGAATAGTATTAAAAGCTCAATTATAAAGAAAAGGAAATAGATGAAGAAGGAGAATGTGTGCTTTTGGTCACACAAGCCCTTCGTGGCTGAGCTCTGCCCAGACTTAAGCGCGGCAGGGGGACCTCATTTTGTGTGGGGTCTACAATGCCCAGAACAGCAGGATCCTGACCCTATCTGTATGCAGTAAGGGCTTTCTCAATATAGAATATATTTTGCTAGTCTTTACATTCCAGTCTTAACACAGTGCCTTAATTACAAGAATATATATTTTCTCTTTTTGTCATTCTAATGAGTCACATTACCGAGCATTTTCCAGGAATCTGTAAAGTGTGCCTTTTTTGGTTCTGAGTTAAAAATGGCCAATTTTGCTAAAGTATCCTTTTGCTTCTTTGTATTACGAGGATGAATAATAAGTATTTTATAAACTACTGCATGGTGTGATCTAATGTTGAACATTATACTTTTAAAGCACACCCATCATGTTGTTTTCACATCTCTAATACATCTAAATCTCTCGTACACCTAAATCTCTCATACATCTAAATAATAAATTTAGAATAGTTTTAAGCAATACACACAATATTTCTAATGAAGTTGAAAACTATGCAAAAAGGGAAAAAGTTAAAACTGAAAGGCAAGGAGAGAAAGTGAGTTTAAGACCTATGTAACTATGATTTGTTAAAAAGTATAAAAGATGACTTCTCATGGCACTAAGCATAATGTAAGTTTGTATTGGGTAGAGCTAGAGAAGAAGCACTCCCAATATACCATCTAGTACATATCTAGATAGCATCAATATGTAATATGCATTCTTAATTATGGGGAGAGTAAAACAAATACACACATTCATTCAGGAGCTTTGAAATTTCGCCTGGAAAGTCCTCCTAGAGTAAAAGCAAGGCCATTAGTGTTTGGGTCTACAGGGGGAAAAGCCAAGGCAAGATGGAGAGTCACCTGCATTCTCTCAGGCATCCCAGGCAGCTGCTCACATACGTGGCATTCACTTCTTCCATCTACTGTTCCTGCCAAAGACATCGCCTCTCCTGCTTGCTCAGCCCTGCGCTGCTGCTGGAGGGCTCCCCCTGAGCAGTCTCCCTTTGCCTCCCAAGCCTGCCACTACGGCTGCACAGCTGAGCAAGCCTCAGCCCATTTCAGTCCTAATGCACTCAGTGAGCTGCTAAAATCTACATAAGTTCTTGCTTTTGAGGGCCCTTTTACAGCAGAGAGAGTGTTTGTAGGGAGTCTGAAGTTTTCAGAGATAAGCAAAATGGTAAAATCAGGACAAGGATAATGGTAAAATCAGGACAACAATCAAGACAAAATTCACCGTGGGCAGCAAGGTTTTCAGCCAGCACTGCCAGAATTGGAAGAGGATGTGTGAACTGACCACTGAAGCGTTCTCCCTCTGGCTTCTAAGAGTATAGCTGAGCACAGCAGAGCTCTTAACTCCAGGTTTCTACTTGGGAGGAGACCTGTGAGCATGCACCATCCCTTTAGCTTGCAGTTTTAATTTTATTTTTTTGTGGTGCACTCTGGTCAAGCTTTTAAAGAACCACATTAGACTACTGTGCTTCTGCATGTGACCTGCTAGGAAGCCAGCCAGCAAACCTAAGAGTCATGGCCATTAGAGACTCATACTTACTACTAAAGCCAATGAAAGATTCCCATTTGAACAAAAAAATCTTTGCATAAAAACGCTCATGTAGCAGTTCAGGCCTAGAAGACACACTTTTGTTTTGTTTTGTTTTATATCTGAAGACTTACTCTGCCAGTGCTTTTAACCCCAATGCATGAAGTGGGATTAAAATACTAGGAAGTGGTATTATAATATTAGGAAGTTAATTTTGTCCTTCTATACAGAAATTCACAAGCTTTCATCATTACTGGCAGCAGATACAGATATAGCCAGGGCAAAGGAAATGTTCTGGAGCAGGCAAAAATGAAAGATGTTAATAGAAATTGCTGCACCATAAACTGCCCTTCATAAATCTGTATAGTGAAGAGTACAAAATAAAAAATACTAACTTTGGTTTTTTTACAGTATAATAAACAAGCAGTGCATTGACGTAGGGAATTAAGGAGGTTTCTTTCCCTCAGATATCTGGCTCAAGGCTGTTTAAATCTGGGATTTAAGATAGATCCTGTCTGTGGGAAAAAGGATGCTTTTCCCAGAATAGGATGCTTCTCCCACAGTAAGGCATTTAGAAGCCTTCTTGTCCGTGTGATTCCTCTGATGTCTGGCGTGGGGTGAGCAGCCTTCCCCTTCACAGTTATGTTCACATGAAAAGTCCAGTCCACTAACTACATGGTCGTTACTTTGCTTCCACAATTTAAAAACTTGGGAGCTGAAAAACCCACTCCTCTGTCAGATGTCTGAGACCGATTTTTATTACAAAGCATGGAAGGAGACACATTCACTGTGACAGCGTAAGTCTGCTATGGAGCCGCATGTCCTTGGTGCTGCTGCAAGAAAACACAGGATAGGTGTCCCGTGCAACTTCTGTTGGTTTTATTGTGCAGAGAATAAGCCAGGGATCCTCTAAAGAGAACCTAAGAAGCGTAACTAAGGACTGGTTCATGAGTCACGCAGGAGCTGCACAGGTGACAGTCACCCGTTTCCCAGTTTCGGCGTACCTTGCCTTGCAACCTCCCTCTGCTGTCATTTACTACGTCTAGGGTGCACAGCCGCCACGCGCCCGCTTCTCTACAGCAGGTCACGAAGTTTGCTAAGTGCACACCGCACATCTCAGTTACTGCTAGCGGGCCAGGTTAAGTCCCTTATGCATTCGGTTTAGCAAGGCAGCGAGGACACCGCCGAGCCTAAGGTACGGCGGGGACTGCTCCGCCGCCGTGCTGAGCCACCAGGTGCGGGTAATCCCGCCGGGGCGGATCAGGCTGCGGAGCCGCTGACCCTAATCTGGGTCGGGCCGCGGCTGGGAGCGGGTTTGCTCGGCGCCGGGTTCAGAGCGGCCGGGAAGCCTCGGGAGCCGGTCGGGGCTGCCCGCTCCTCACGGCGCCTGCGGGGGATTAGCAGGGCAGCCGCTCGACCCACCCGTCGGCAGCAGGAGGAGGAGGAGGAGGCGCGGGAGGAAGCGGCAGGCTGGCTGGCTGGCTCTGCGGGGGACCGGAGCGCTGGCTGCGGGTAAGC
>JAWLRI010000942.1:51879-160896 GCA_034781795.1 Crypturellus tataupa | reverse complement strand
GGGGGCCGTCATGGCGGCGGCGCCCCCTCCGGCCATGGCTGCGCCGCCTGGGCGGGCGCCGCGCGCTCCGCTTCTCGTGTTCGCTGTAAGCGATCCGCCGAGGGCCGAGCGGGTGGCGAGGGCGGCGGTGTCTGCGCGGCTGGGCACGATCGGATAGCCCGGGACCTGCCGTCCAGCGCGCGACTGTGGAGCGCGGAGCTGGGTGCGCTGGCCGCCTGGCATGGCCGCTGGGCGAAGCGCGCGTTGCCCTGGCTGGACCAAGTGCTGTTAGGGGGCTCTGGAGTGAAACGCGTCAAACGGGAAACCCTACCGCATCTGCGGCATCCCCACGTGTCTGCTGTGCTAGCATTAGGGGCTGATAAGCAAGTAACACCCTCCTTATCTTGCTGTCAAGTGACTATATCACCTTAATTTCAAGCTCTGCCACAGTGAGTTGACATGGCTGGTAGTTAATTTGGGGTCACTACTTCAGTTAGAGGTTCTGAGAGAAAGGCAGGGAGTGAGCTCACACCATGCTGATCTTGTGGCCTTGTGAAGTTTTATTAGGTTAAAATAGGAAAATTAAGTGATGCTTTACCTTTGAAAGCGAAGTTTGTTGCTAATATATTGATCTAGTGTGTAGTCATTGAAAAATTATTCTCATCACATGCAGTGCATCTCTTATGGGAGCCACCAAATGAGTTGGACGTGATTCAGTTCATGGATTGTTAATGTCACTTCCCGACTTCTGGTGGCACAAGGTACAAGTACAATTTGGTAATGTCACCATTCCCCTTCAGTTATTAATCCTGTTTTTGTGGTTGCAATGCCCCCACATAAATGTTCTCTGTTAGAGGACAGTAGTCATAAAAGTTTTTAGCTCTCACTGTTTTCAAAATAACAGTGCTTTAACAACGATTACAAGAATTAACTATAGCATTTTCATATCCTCTTATTACAGCTAAAGGTTGAGTCTTAAAAAGTTGGACATATTGATTTCATTTTTGACCTCTGAAGAATTGCCATCCTACGGGCAACATGAAATAAATTAGTAAATTCAATGCTTACAAATCTCACTAGTTCTTTAGCTTCTTGCTTCAAAAGCCTCCTTGAATAGTTTCGTGAGAACTGTAAATTCAGCATGGAGCAGGATCATTACTGTTGGGGGGGGGGGGGGAGTGGAAAAAAACCTAAGTGGACCGTAGCACTCAGAGATGTCTTCCAGCAGCACCCTCTGAGAACTTTTTGGAGAGTAAGGAACTGGAGCCTCCTGTGAGTGCTGTTGGCCAATTCAAGTATAAGTCACAATGTCAAGATCAACTGAATAACAATCAGCAGATGAAATGTCAGTGTGGACACCCTAGATGCATTTATCAATAGAAGGAGATCAGGTGCCAGTACGGCACAGCACAGCTTCTATGTTGCATGTAGTAGAAGTTTGACAGAGGTCAAGGAGTCCAGAGGCATCGGGTTTCCCAGACCTGTTTTGCTTTGCTGGGAAAGTTGTGGCTTGATAACAGTAGAGATGATCCAGAATGATGTTTTGAGAAACAGAGAAACAGTTGTTTTGCCCTTTGAAGAGTGAATGCTAAAAGTTGCCTTCAGAAATAGAGTAGCCTTAAGATTAACACAGATATTCCGAGTTGTGTCCAGGATAGATATTGTTAAATTTATCAGTTGTCCTTTCCAAATACTGCAAAGTAACCATTTACTTTACTAGCTATTCACTGCATTTTGTTAATTGGAGTTCAGTTTTTGCACTTAAAGTTGGCTTGGAAATGTCATTGCAGGGTTCATAGCTTTTGTCTATGTCATCAGGCAAAGCCCAAGACTGTCTCTTTTATTTTATTTTAATTATTTATTATTTGCTGAACTGTAGCATGGAGTGGATGTTACTCATTTTTGGTAGTTTTCAAATGATAACTCTTTGTTTCCAACAATTAAGCAGAATAGGATTAATTTCACCAAACCTCAACACACTGAAGCTAGACAAGTTCCTGTTTTAGCCGCAAGAGACTTGGTCAGTCGATATAATCGCTGGAGTGGGTCTCCTTCCATTAAGATAGATGCCGACCAGGTTAAGTGAATGAATTTTTTTTTTTTTTTTTTAACCTACCTTAGATACCAATAGATGTGCTGTACATTAGAGAGGCACAAGCTGTTCATCTAACTTATCTTGTAAGCAGTACTTATACTGCTATATAGTACACTATAGTGAAAGCAAATGAACTAAATATTAGAGGACTATTGATTTGCATTCATCATCTGCCACAGCTGGGGCTAATGGGCCTTCACAATAGTATTCAACTTCCTCAAAAAGCCCCTCATCACATATTTGTCAGATCTCAGGATATCAAGTATTTAGACACAGGACTCTGAAAGACCTGACATTACACTTATTATTTTTAGCTAGTGATTATTTGGAAATATATATTTACGTGCAAATAGTTCAGTAAAAATGTGATCTTAATTTCCGGATATAGTCTGTCCTCTGATCTACCATATTTTGTGGACAACAGCAGTGATATCTCAAAAAGTAAACCCAATTTCTTATTCCCTAAACAGATTCCAAGGTAGCAGTTTGCCATAAATTTTCATTATAGAAATGAATTTAGGGCTGAGGGCTTGTTCTCAGTTGCTTTTAGGCCAAATACAATTTACTGGGCTTTTACTTAGCCAAAATCCCCAAATGATGCTAACATTTAAGTATAGTAGTAGTCAAAGCTGTCTTTCTCCTACTGTAGTGTCTATAAATAACTGGATTTTTTTTGTTTTTGTTGGTCTTTTTTGTTTGCTTATTTTTCTATAGGAAGTTTCTTGCAGGTGACAAAGACTTAATTTTTCAGTTGTGGATATAAAGAGTGAAAGGTACTAAGCAAATTAATGTGCAGTCGAAGATAAACACATGGATAGTATGAAATTTACATAAATCTGTAAAATGTAATGTTTCTTTTTCTTTTTCACCTGAATTTAAATTAGGCCTTATTGTTTATCAGCTTTTAATAAATAAAGTTCAAAAAGGAGATAGTGCTTCATACGCTTATTTTAAACTGTGGAATTAGATAATGTGTTCACATTGAGCTTAGATTTAACTATTGTTCCCATCCAGATGCTGCTTGTGTGATTATCAAAATCCGAGATCAGATATTCCAATGAACTAAACGAGGATGGCATTGGGATTTCAGGAACAAAATTTACCGTCTTGAGTATTGGGTGAATACTGTGCTCTGTGAATGTACAACTATGTTTACTAACTTAGGACCTAAGTTACAGTCGATGCTAATGGTTGAACAATCAAATTTGGGTGCTTATCCAGAAATTAAGTACTAGGTATTAGTTTTATTAACACCATATTGTAGCCACATGTCCTCCTGGCATGCCTGAGAATTTTATGCAGCAACCGCTAACTTTTAAATTGAACACTTCTCAGCATAGGCATAAACTCAGAAAGTAGGAGGAAATCGGGCACTAGGGGTTTTATTGTTCTGTTGGTGCTCAGTTCCTGACCAAAGGACTTATAAATAAAAACACAGAATCACAGAATGTTTGAGGTTGGAAGGGACTTCTGGAGATCAACCTCCTAGTCCAACTTCCTGCGCAAGCATGTTTCACAGAATCATATCATATGCCTCCCCAAGCAACCTGTACCAGGCTTTGTTACCCTCGCAGTCAAGAAATTTTCCTCAAATTCAGGTGGAACTTCATGTCTTTCAGTTTGTGCCTGTTGCCTCTTGTCCTTTGCCTCTTGCCCTGTTGGTGGACACCACTGATCTTCTTGATGCTGTCCATTCAGATACTTTTAAACATTGATAGGTTTCCTCACCACAAAGTCCTCTCATCTCCAGGCTGAGAAAACAGTCTGAGCTCTCTGAACCTTTCCTCATGTGACAGATGCTGAAGTCCCCTAATCATCTTTGTAGCTCTGCACTGGACTCTCTGCAGTAGCACCCCAGATGTGGCCTCACCAGTGCTGAGGGGCAGGATCACCTCCCTCAACCTGCTGGCCATGCTTGTCCTAATATACCCCAGGATACATTACTGACAACAGATGAAGGAAAGATGAGGTATAGTGGAAAAAAATGTTTGAGATGAAAAGCCTCACCGATCTCTGCATGAACAGTGCCTAATTTTTGCAGGGGGGTGGGGAGGAGCATGCAGTTGGCAGGAGATTTGAATTTCAGAATCTGAAGCAGCGCTATGGGGAGTGAAAACGTCACTTCTGCAGTGGTATTGGACCAAACAGGCAATGCGAGCTAATGTCAGCTCCTGACATCTACTTCCCCTAACAAATGTTTGAGAAATCGCAGGGTCACCCTCTGCGCAAGACCTGTCTGGTTGGACCCAAGTAGTCTTTGTAATGGAAAGAAGAAATAATGTGGGCAAATATGAACTATGAAGATCTGAGTAGCTAGCTGGTTTTTAAACTGAATCAATGACTCTGTCAAGATCAGTAAAAACAAGAGTTAATGGTCAGGAGATGCTGCTGAGAAACTACTGGCTGCATATTTAAGTCATATGAATAAGTATGTACACTACTAATCATCTCAACTCCCTATATGGAGTAGGATGAACTACATGGACAAGTGCTCCTGTTCCTAGCTCCTTACAGAGGAAATTCAGATGCTTATGTTTACATGAAGTGGAGGTCCATTCAGAAGCTGCTTAGGGGATGGTAGAAGGTAACTGTAAACTTTCACAGGATGAAACAGTAGCAAAGTTATAGTGCTGAAATATGTTTGTTTTAACTATTACAAATATTAAAATTAAATAGTGTTCTTTGTGAGATTTAGAGTCTATTGTGCTTGCAAGACAGATTGCAGATGCAGGAACTATTCCTACTTAACACTTCTAATGCTTTGTGGTCTTGACAATTTTGCAGGAGTCTGAGTTTCTCTTTATAGTTTCTTTTTTATGATAGACATAACTTCAGTGAGCTGCCATTGCATCCATATAATGGCCCACAAGTATTTTTCATGAAATCTTCCCTTTCCTTCCCTTCCTTTGTGCTTTCCATTCAAGGAAGATGTTGAAACTGATGGGAATACAGTAATTTGCTCTCATTAATACAGCTTGGGACATCTCTGAGCATCTCTACTAAGTGGGTTGAGATCTACCCACTCTCTCAGTTGCATGTTATAGCAAAATCGCCAACACCAGATATGCCTGTTTCTTACACACATGTGCACATACACAAATTGGGTGGCTTTTGTAACGACTGCCTTGTTTGTTTGTTTCTAAAACCCATGAATTTAGTTATTTTCCTCACCACACTGAGAGGAGTTTGAGAAGGTTTTTATAGAGGTTCAAGGGTACATTCATATCTCAGAAGTTTGGGTTTCTAAAGAAAGTTTTAATAAAGAGGGATATGATAAATTACCGAGCTATTGTGGCACCCAGACATATTTCAGACAAACCTATTTATTTTTGAAATATGAGATTAAATCATTATCAACTATCAACTAAGATGTAATAAAACATTATTCATCACTCAGAACAGAAGTCTTGAAATCATTCTATTTAATGTATTTTTTGATAATAGAAGTGGAACTTGAACAATTTATATGCAAGGGTGTGTTCTTAAACATGATGGAAATGAGGAAATAAAATGTTCAATATAACTTGTTCAAGTTATGATTTTGAAGTTATACATCTAAAGACAAAGGATTAGTTTAAATATTTCTTTCTCTAATAGTATTTTTAAATTATTGAACTAAGTATGACAGTTGATAAAAAATTTTTATTTGTAAGTATATATGTGTTTTTAGGCAAATAAAGTACAACTGGTACAACTTGATAAAAACTAGATCTTGTTTCCTCAGTCCTTTAACAGTTCTCCTTGTACTAGTCTCCAGAGACAAATAAGTAGTTACGGGGAGCCAATTGATTCCAGCTGATTCTGTTAACATATAGCAAATCTAATAAAAGCTAGAAAGTTGTTGGAAGCTGCCATTCCTTAGGCACATGTTTTGCTTCAGAAGATACTGCCTGTTACAAGGCTTTGGGTCTTTGGCTAAAGCTGTAGTTTAGGATCAGAGTTCGCTGTGTGACTCTGCCTCAGGATAAATAGATGAAGCTGATTTTTGAATTCCTGCATCTTACTATTCCTTTAATTTAAAAAATGAGGTAATAAGTCATCTTTCAGCTTTCACATACCTCCTAGAATAAGCTGTCTGGGTCAAGGGCTCTTACTGTAGACCCCTATAGGACATAAGAGGGCCTAAATTTTGCTAGACTTCTATATATTTTGTAGACAAGAATCTATGTGTAGATAGACACCAGTATGACTGGGACATCTGCATTCTCTAGAAGGACCCGGTTGATGACTCCTTACTCCCTCTTACCTCCTCCAAAAATCTTCAATTATGGCTTAAGTGTTCAGGAAAATGCTATACAAATAGATAACCTCAATCTTAAAAAATAGTATTCAGAAAGAGAAATTCTGTCACTGAAATTCTATCCTTGCTCAAACCAAGGGTTTGGGATTATGAATCACAATTCCATTATCACCTCAAAAGAATGTGATTTTTTTTTTTTTTTTTTTTATCTTGTATAGTCTCAGTTAAAAGCTATTCACAAGGCATGTTAAAGCAGTTTACCCTCATATTTGAGCACCATTTTATGGATAAAAGAGGGGAGAAAGTTTCATGAATCAGCAATGTTAGTATTTTTGTTGATTCTCTGGAAAAGAGATGGTATTGACTGGGAATGGTAATGTCTCTTACGGTATCAATGAGTTTGAAGCATGAGGTGGAAGGGTCTTCTGAAAGAGTGCAACCTGGCTGAGTTAAGTTTATAGGAATCCTGGAGGAGGGTTGGGCAAAAGGATAGGGAAAATTTTGAATGTGGGATAGAAATTGAGAGATTTGCATACAAAAGCTTCATGTCTCCAAGTCTTGATCCTTTATATAAATAAGCTTATCTCTCCTTTGACCTTAACTTGGATTTGCTTTAGGGGAGGTTTCACAGTACCAGGTAAAATTAGGTCATTTTATTCCCACGGCCCTTGGAATCAAGATGTTTGACCACTATTGCAGTACTCCGGTGCAACAGACTTCATAGGTTCCCTGGTGCTCGGAGGGTATTTCTCTACTTTGCTGCATGAGCTAATATAGAAATTGATAACACAGTTCGATGTTTGTTTTATAAAAGAAAAAAATAAGTAAAAAAGATCTTCTGACTGATTAGTGAGCCAAGCAACCAAGAGCAGAACAGCAGGAATAATCATGAAATTAAAGTCCCCCAAAGAGCTTGTATCATCCAGTGGAAAATTAGTCCAGAATGTGCCTGAAGTGGCAGTGTGCAGTTCTGATAATTTAAAGGGATAATTCAAAGATGATGTTTGTGTAGGCATCCATTTCAGCTACATCTGCCTGATACACGTACCGCTGAATAAAGGAAGTATGGACCGCATGAGGGGAGTCACCGAGTTCACTATTAAGAAAGCAACACAGTATCATAGTGTAATTTATGTCACTGGCTAAGTACTATGTAAACTGAATATTTTGATGCCTGATAAAGGTAGGGCTTTCTTGGCGAGGGGCATTCCTTGCTTTTTGTTTACTTTTTTTTTTAACACTGTATAGGTGCTGAATGCCGGTGTGAATGATAATATTAGTAAAGATTATCCATCATTGACCAGGACAAAGGTCTAATCCTTCCTTTATAGTATGTAAAATAGGTGTTAATGAATATACATCAGTCAGCATATTTTCCATGTCTGTGAGTGCATTCTCTCTAGAAAACTGTAGTACTGTAAACAGATCTGTTCAGACTTATCTGTATAAAACATACCTAAAGATGTAAATACTAAGAGTTAGATTATAAAACTGATTGTTTACTATTGAAGTTTGAATGAACCTAACACTGTTCCTTAAGAGAATTTTTCACCCTTGCTTCCTGATTCTTGGTACTAGAGCCAAATTCTTTTGGATTTTATGTAACAGTAATCTGTGAGCAGAGTAACACTTTGCTTTATTGAGGTCTATGGGAAAGCTTCCACTGACTTCCCTCAGGCATGAGGTTTGCTCAGAGGGTCATGTGAATCGCCCTTCATCTGATATTGAGCTGACTGCACATACCTGTATTAAGTGCAGTCTTTCTTTTTCCGTGTGCTTTCAGTACGTGTTTCCTATCTGCAAAAACATTTCTAGCATTTGAGATTGGAATATGTATTTCTTTTCATACTTTTAGTGAGTCACTTGTTATTAATCATTTATTCAATGAATACTGAAACTCTTACTTTTTCTTAGGAACCAGCTATTGAGATGCTTCCGTTAACTGGGAAAACAATAATATTTGATAGCTTTCCTGACCCGTCAGACACATGGGAAATAATTGAAACTATTGGCAAAGGAACATATGGAAAAGTTTTCAAGGTATTAAATAAGAAAAATGGCAGCAAAGCAGCAGTCAAAATCTTGGATCCTGTTCACGTAAGCTACTTAAATTACTTGTATTTCTGTTTCATGTTCAACTGTAATTTATTATGTAATCTTTTTTTCTTTAAGCTTGGTATATTGTTTACATTAGAATTGATAGAGAAATAAATTGCTTCAACATATACACTAAAATATATTTTCTAGCCATCAAAGCATTATTCACTTGATAAGTGATCTTGGTAGTGGCCACATTATGATAAAAGTCAGAAACAGAAATAAATTTGGTAACTTTCTCTTTGACTTCTCCCTTATTTATCTTTTACTTTTTGGGGGGGGGGAAGAAAGCTGAATATTTTCCATGGCAGTACCGGGAGTACCAGTATCTTATAGCTCTGCTGTTGCTCCCTTTTCCTTCTTTTACACTTAGAAATACATAACTTTCCTACTGGTTAGTAGGTATCAAGTAGTATGTTCCTTAAAGTATATGTTTTGAGTGTGTGCTTCTACCTGAGTGACAAGTTATGAGTGACACTTCAAAAACAGAACAGAATAGAATTTTGTTTTTGTTATTGGTTCTACATTTTCTGAATGTGCCAAAGGACTTAAATATCACAGAATGTTTTATACTTTTCAAGTGGAAAATACAAAGACAATGACTCCTACACATGAAGTAAACAGGAGCTGGAGTTATTATGTTGTAGGGTGTATTTTGTTCCCAATAACTTGCATTTTTTAGGTGGCAGATTAATGTTCAGAGTCAAGAAGAATTTGGCACATTAATCTGATTTGTAAAGGCAGACCCCATTGACTTTGGTAGCGTTGCATGTGGCTTCTGGGGATTTTTCTTGAGAACTGTAACGTGCAAAAGCAGACAAGTCACTGGATATTTTACCGGTCAAAAGGCTCCTGTAGTCGTGAGTCCTGTGTTCTTTCTTGGTGAGTTTTTCTGGAGGAAGAGGGGCACGTCCTGCCTCGCAAAGTGCTGTGGCCTCTGCTATGGGGCTGCATGGCCTCACACAAGGCCTGTGCTGATGCCTGTGTCAAACCACAGTCCCGTGACTGTTAAGGCCATGAAACAAGTTCCCTTTCTTGCATTATCTGTGTGTTCCCTGTTGATGTGCTGTTCCCTTCAGTATACTTCCAAAGCAACAAAACGGGCTCATCTCATTTCAGCATCACGTACCTCATGAAAAGCAAACATGATTCACAGCTGAGCGATAAGGATCTCAGTGAATTCAAATGCACTGTGAACAATTTTGACTCTATTGCTTTATGTAAACAAGGTTATTTGTTTTGAATAAGCAGGACTGACTTGCAGTTGATGTTCATCTAAATGCCTGTGTGGCAGGAAATGCTTCTACTACAGTCTGTATTTACAGGAACTCAGGAATGATTCTCTTCCAGCAATTAGTTGTAGAGGGGATCATTGAAGGAGTTGGGAAAACTTTCAATGTTGTATGCTCTTTGAAAGCTGTAATAAAAAAGGAAAAGGTTGAAGATGGGAGGAAAGAAGAGGAAATAAAGATGCTGCTAGGAGGAGAAATATAAAGGAGTAGAATGTGAAGAAGGCAGAAGAAAACAGGAGAGGTACACTGGGTAAAAATGCAGCTTTGGAAACTTAAGGAGGAAAAAGTTAAAACTGTTAAAACCTGATTCCTTATCTTAATGAAGTTAGATTATGAATGCCATCTCCTTGTTTCTTTGGAACACCGTTTTATATATATATATATATATATTTTTTTTTTCTTGAGGTCATTTGAAAATATTTTTGTCTCATCTTAAGTGTGAGCAACCCTATTAGTTACTTGACTTTCCATAAAGTGGGAATTTTCAATTGAAAACATTGAAAAAATATTTTTCCTGAATAATCCTTATTTTTTTCAACTAAGGAAGACACTTCTTTTTTAAAAAAGTTAATCTTATTTTAAAAGTTTTTTTTTTTTTTTTTTTTTTTTTTTTTTTTTTTTTTCTTCCCTCTAATGGAATTTCTATTGGAAAAGTTTTGGTCTGTTGTATAAAAGATGGCCTGTTCAGTAGACAGAGGTGAGGTGGGGATACTGGTATGTGGTTGAAAGTCAGTAATACCGACAACATTAAACTCGGAGACCTTAATTTTTAACTGAATATATGCACCTTTTTATTTTAAACTATCGTTTTCCTCCCTCCTATTTGTGAGATGTCTTGAAATAGCTACTGAAAGTTAAAATGCTAGAAAGAGGTGAAAGGAATTTACTAGGCTGCCTCTCTTGGTTGAAACTGAAAGTATTATTAGTGGCTGCAGAGGGAGCCATTGCAATGAAGGAAAAAAAAGTCTTTTAGACTTTCTTTCAAGTTTTGCATTTTTTTTCTTTGAAAATGGATCTGGATTATGTGACTTAAGATAGACTTAAAAAGGTGTTAGGAGTGCTTTTTTTTATCACCAACTATAACTGATACTGGCAAACTGAACTATGAAATTACATTATTGAAGGTGGTATATGATTTGAAGAAAGCATTTTGTGTTTAATTCTTTTAGACCTGTTAGATTCTCTGAATATCAGCTCGGGTTTTTAAAGCTGAGTAGGTAAATGAAGATGTGAGAAAACGAAGATGGGACTGAGCATGTTCTTAGTCTTTTCCTCAGGGCTCCTTGGAAATACTGTTGTACTTTAGGGCTCCAAGCCAAATTATCCTGTGTTTAACTTCACATGAAGATATTCCTGTGCTGTTTCTAAAAAAACGTGCTCTCTTCTGCTATCTTCTATATAGGTATATGTTAACTTCAACCAAACTACCAAGTTTTATTTTGTCATAAAATGCAGAAGATGATTTTTCCTTTCCATTATGGATAGAATTAATAATCTATTCATTTTCTTCTCCCTCTTTCTATTTTTCTTCATAATGGTAAAACTCTTATAAAATTTGACTATCCCTCAGGAGAAAGAAACCTCTATTAAATCACAGTAGGACAGTGAGCTAATTCTCTTCCACTTTCCCCAAGGCAACCATATCTCTTCTGTGTAGTTTTTAGATTTTGTCTCTTTGGTGTTTTGCTTTATGATTTCTCCTTCTGTTTTACCAGATGTATTATATCTCTTCATACCCTGTGTATCTTCCATTCTTTCTTTCCTCTCCCTCTTAAGTGCCTTAGTTCTTTCATCCTTTCTTCTATTTTATTTATTGGCAATATTCTGTGTTGTGCTGTGGGAAATTAACCTAAAGTGAATTCTTCCTTTCTGAAAAGAGAGAAAAAAATATATATTTTTTTTTGCCTGCTCCAGTGAGAGATCTCTAAAGCCTGGCCTTATGAGAGGACTTAGTATTGTAATCTCAATAGAAAAATTTAACAGCCCAATTCCTGAATATACTGCAGAAGGGAGAAAAAAGGGGGAAATTCTTTGAGACCTGCCAAAAAGTGGCCAAATATGAAAATCATAAAATTGATAATATTGGAGAGATCTGTATAGGAAATAAGTGAGATAAGTCCTCATGTGGCAATGTAGGGGCAGATAGATACCTTTGGCACTGATTGTACTGAGAGGAAATATCTGTTGCTGGGGGTACGAGTATCCTTTTTCTGTACTGCAGCCAATTCCATTTAGTGTTAGTGGGGCAGGAGAGTGGAGAGACAGCAGATTTTCAGCACTGAATAAGTGCTTTCTACTGAGGTGTGGTTAAAGGCTTTTATGTCCTGCCTCTAAATTTTTTTTTTTCACATTTTATTTCTTTCAATTGATTTAATAGTATAACAGTATTTATTCCCCCCAAGAACTAAACAGTGGAGGGAAGGGCTGCAGATATTCTGCCGCATCTTGTGGCCAGGATGGGTTGAATATTACCTCCTCAGCCTGACTGAGTCACTCTGCTAATGTCCTTCTGTGGGTTCTTTCCAGAGAGAAGGGGTCACCCAGGTTGCCCAGTGCCTGCAGTTGCTGGCACCCGTGTTTGGTCTGAAATGGCTTGTGCAGGATATGGGGCATGGCTGACAAACCCTGTCCTTTCCTCTCGCCTCCCAGAAGGCTTCTCTCACTGTGTAAGAAATCTGAAGTCTGTAACAAAAGACTAACAAAAAGCCACTATTCTTGTAGCCTAGAGGGTGAAGCCAAGGAGGTCATGGATATTGTTAGTTTCTATGATAGCAGGGAACGTTAGAAATGTTTCCAGAGGATTCCAGAAAGAGAAATAATAAAATATCGTTGCAGTCGGGTTTGGTTGTGCACAGAAGGGAAGAAGGGTGATTCTGGCTGCAGTCTTTCTGGCTGGAGACAACTTTGAGGCTGGAGGAGTAATTTGTGACTTCAGGATACCCCGAGGCATCTGTGCGCTGTCCCCAAAACTCACCAGCTCTTTTGAACCCGCTTGGGGGTTGCAGTGACTTCATGTGGGTTCTCGTTCACACCACAATGTGGCTACCCTGAAACACACATTTTCCAGCTTCCTGGGGGATCCTCTGACAGCCTCTGTGCTTTAGGCAAAATTGGTAAAAGATCCACTAAAACCAGATGACTGTTTTGTAGTGGGTAAACAGAACCAAGCTTTGTAATGGCCTGAAAGCTTCTGAGTTGTGTGAAAGTGCTACTCTATGTATGTCATGGCTTTACTAACTGCTGTTTCTCATTTGTGACACTAGGATATTGATGAAGAAATTGAAGCTGAGTATAACATTCTGCAAGCTCTCTCTGATCATCCCAATGTTGTCAAGTTCTACGGCATGTACTATAAGAAAGATGTGAAAAATGGAGATCAGCTCTGGCTAGTACTTGAGGTAAAGAATCAAGGAAGTGGATAGCTTTTCTACTTCAAGTATAAGTCAACAGATCAGATGCAAGTTTTTGTGTGTGTGTTTTTCTTTGGTATGATTGCATGTGTAGTGGTAAATGCTGTTTAATTATCTTAGCTTTCTCCATTCATAATGTGCTTTGATTTTTGGCATTCTAATTTTGTAATTTTATACTGCTAATGCTGTGTCTTCAGAACTAGGGTATAAATGCTACCTCTCAAGTAGGACCTGATAGATTTTAGGCAGAAAATCCTATCTTTGATAAAAAGCTTGTCATGGAAATCTTTGCCAGTATCACTTGTTTACATATCACTAAGCTATGGTATAATGGTTAAAGTAAGCAATATGATGATTCATATGTATTTTTTCTTTTCCAAAAGACATGATAACATTTTTTTTATTTATTTTTTTTTCCACAAGTGGAATACACAGATATACATAGACAAATAAGCCAAGACAAAATAGGTTACTGTCCTTACTTGTTTGCCAAGTATTGTTGGCAGCAGCAGGATTTCTCCAAATGAAATCAGAGGAAAGCAGGACCTGTAAATTGTTCCAGACTTCAATTTTGACTAATCTAGGAGCAAAGAGCTTCATTGCTGCTGTTTTTATGCATTCTGAGACAAATTCTGCAAAACCTTCCCCCTTGCTCTTCCAAGGGGGGTTTTCTTTGATGTTTCAAGAATGGCCTCAGGATGACACAAAGGCAAATGAACAATGTTTCTACCAGGACTAGCGCAAGTTTCATAACAGTCAAGGCTCTTCCTGATATTGATCTGTGTTTGTTAAAGCTGAGATTGAAGGATTGATTGTATTTTATCACTTGCTACCTAAATAGATAGCAATGGGGTTCTATCCTAGAAACAAGCTCTAAAAGTATAAGGTCTAAGAGCTTTTCCAAAGGTGTCTCACTTGCATAGATTCTTTAAGAATATTTTCCTGTGAAAATGATAATAAATGATTAGGTTAGACTGCAGTCAGAAGATGTCAGCTCCTTATATAGTGAGAATCTTTGAAAATCTAGGTCCTAGTGTGTTTGCTGGGCCCTTGAACTTCCAAATAGTCAAGGTAGGACAGACTGTGTGAGGAATTCAAGTGTTTATACTTTATTTTTGGCATGGCTTTGCTTTTTAAATGTGGAAAATGTAAGCTATATCTGGGCTATAAGTTTCACATTTACTCCTTGAACACAAAACTGTATGCATTCATGGTGTCTGTAGCAGAATCTTGGATGCTTTCTGTAACTGCACATGGAATTCAGTAGACTTTAATTTGTGTGTACATGTAGATGTGAATGCATAGAAAATTAAATTCTAGAAACTAAGTAAATAAGAAAAACTAATATTGTAAGATCTTCTAATGTGATTAGCACTTTTTTTGGTGATAAGGTAACATAACTCTTAACTCAGCATTTTTATACGGAAGTAGCCTACAAGTATGAATATGAAAAAAGGATACAATCAATTGGAGTAAGAGTATTCCTACTCAGCTCATTAACACCCTACTTGTTGTAAGCCGAGCTAGGAGAGGTTGGACACTTGTGCCTGAGTGGATGCTCTTCCAGCCACACTTACAGCAGTGGGCATTGCTAGAGAAGACTCCTGCAAGGCTGATTAAGCTTTGTCATGTGTGACAGAGACACAAGCAGAAGAAATTAGCTATTCTGCCTGTGATGAAAAGAAATCACTTGAGTATTGTATTTGGGATGAATCAGCCAAGCAGTTTCATGTCAGCAGACATCAGTGTGATGACAATGCTGAGGCAGTGTGTGCTGTAGCCTGTTTCTGTCTGCCCTGGATGTCGAGAAGGGAAAGGACCTCACGCAACTGGAAATCAGCTGGTGGGAGATGAAGCGGAGAGGCAGGTCATTTCAGGTCCTGCAAAAAAAGCAGGCAGGTCAAGGGCGTGGAACAACACTTGCCTTCAATGTACTGAGGGGGGAAAAAAAATAAATAGTAAAGCCTGAATAAAGGATTGAAACACTACAGCAGGGTATTACACAACTTTTACTTGGTACTCTGAGTCAGAAGCCAAGAGTTGAAATGGAATATATTTTCCTAGTTCAATTTCTGTGCAGATCAGGTAGAACTTAAAGAAAACACTTCAGCTGCATTTTTAAAAGACACATGTTGTCACATTTAGGATTTGGATTTGCAAGTCATAAAGAAAGCTAGTGCTTTCTTCTATATTTTATGATTCTTAGTATATTTTAATTTTATGCGTAGGAAATATGAGGAGCATCAATTGTTTGCTCCTCTAGTAATCAGAAGATTTTTTTTTTAATGAGTTAAAGTGAACTTGGTGGGGAGGAAATATGGGGTGGAACAGCTTCTGACTCAAAAGTACAGTTTTGCAAGATTGAAACATTTTGTAGGGACTTTTCCATTTCTGGAGGGGTGGAGGGAATTGTCAAAAAGATACAGAAATAAATCTGTTTGGCTCTGTTACATTGTGGGAAGTCTGGCAGAACACTGTTTAGGTGTTTTGGTTTTTTTTCTGCTGCATACATGAACACTTTAAGAACATGATGATATAAAACTGTGTGGAGTGGCTGATAACTCCAGAGGGCTGTGCTGCCATTCAGAGGGACCTAGACAAGTTGGAGAGTTGGGTAGAGAGGACTCTCATGAGGTTCAACAAAGACAAGTACAGGGTCCTGCACCTGGGGAGGAATAACCCCAGGCACCAGTACAGGTTAGGGGTTGCCCTACTGGAAAACAGCTCCATGAAGAGGGATTTGGGAGTCCTGTTTGATGACAAGTTCACCATGAGCCAGCAATGTGTCCTTGTGGCCAAAAAGGCCAATGGGATCCTGGCTGCATCAGGAGGAATGTTACCAGCAGGTCGAGAGAGGGGATCCTGCCCCTCTGCTCAGCCCTGGTGAGGCCGCACCTGGAGTATTGGGTGCAGGTCTGGGCTGCCCAGGACAAGAGGCATGTGGAGCTTCTAGAGATGGTCCAATGTAGAGTAATGAATTTGACTGAGGGACTGGAGCATCTATTGTACAGGGAAAGACTAAGCAAGCTGGGCCTGTTTAGCCTGGAGAAGAGGGTATCTGTTCAACATGTACAAATACCTGAGGGGAGAATGTAAAGAGAATGGGTCCAAACTCTTCTTGGTGATGGCTAGGGACAGGGAAAGGAGTAATGGGTATAAACTGAAACACAGGAAGTTCCATCTCCATATGAAGAACTTCTTTCTGTTAGGGTGACAGAGCCCTGGAACAGGCTGCCGAGAGAGGTTGTGGAATCTCCTCTGGGGATCTTCAAATCCTGCCTGGATGCCAGCCTGTGCTCCATGCTCTAGATGTCCCTGCTGGAGAAAGGGACTCGATCTCTAGAAGTGCCTTCCAACCTCAACCATTCTGTGGTTTTGGGTATCCTACCGAGTCAGACCAATGGTCCAGGTAGCCCAGCACTGTCTGCTATGGTGGCCCTAGAAGATCCTACTGAAGGAGAGTCTGTGTGCTTTCTGCAGTCCCTTTCCCTTGCTCTCTGCAGCACTCATCACTAATGTACTACGAATGTCCGTGACTATTCTGTTTACTATCCACTTCTGTACCCATAAACCTAATGATACTGTCATGTTTCCCACTCTTCTCTTGGAGTACACAATTTTGAATTTTGTGGGAAAATTATTTGCTTGTTTCTGTATGAAATTTCATACAGTAGAATATATTTTTGGCATTGTGAAAACATTTCTCTAGCATACTATTTTTGAATGTGTAGCAAAAAATTAAGAAATTGGAAATTTATTTGAGACTGGAGTATGTTGCAGTTTCCAGTGGGCTAAAAGCCCTGTTTTCTTACAATCTTTAATATTAAAATACTTCCACAAACAATGCCTGAGTAAGTAAGACTATCTGTGCTACTTAGGCTGATTTTAATCCAGAATGTGGTGGGGTGTGCCTAATTCATCTGTGTTTTCATGAAAAACTTTTCTTCCAAAGTGTCATCTTTGTCAGAAGAATCATGTAGAAGTGTGGGATAAGTTATGTTTGGAACGTACTTCTCCGAAGAAGCAGCGTGTTAGGTTTTTATACTTCAGTTTTTTCACATCAGAAGATAAATACATTAAGCAGTACTACATAGTTGCAGGCAGGTCAGTATACTTTGAGTCTGGTCTTCTGGGTGTTTTTTGTTGTTAATTAAACATGCTTCTGAGACGCTGATAACTCAGAAATATAGAAAGATTATCATGAAGGATTGTTACGATCCAGTTGGCAGATATGATTGCTAATTTAAAATCTGTCTGTGGTGATTCAGAATTGCTATTTAACTTTGATCTTTAAAAGTTAATATTAAGGGAGGAAAAACAAAAATATAAGCATTTGTACATTTTAATAAAATAAAAATGCTTATATCTCTTTACACTTGGGACACTTTTACTTATATTGGTATTTATTTATTTATTTGTTTATTTTTCCCAAAAGAAAAAAATCCAGTAACTAGAAGCTTCTGGGAGATCTAGACTAGACTTTATAGAAAACAATTGTAGTGCTTCAGCTCACCTAGTACTCTTTTTGCAAGCATAGATGAGGTACCAGCCCTTTATGGGGATAGGTATTTATCTATATGGGGATACTGTGTAACAATTTTATAGCTGATTCACATACAAATAGAAGAATAGACTGACAATATGCCAAGCTACCCAAGTGCCAGCCTGCTACGCCAAGGTAACAGGAGACCAGAGCTTCCAGACTACTCCTAATGCCTTACTCGCCTTGGGAGAGCTCAGACATCTAATCAAAATACTTTTAACTATCTCTAAGAACTGTGAGAGAACTGGCCAAACAGAGTATTGCTGAGTGCTAAATATGTAGCAAACCTGGGGAGAAAGTGGCCATTTAGTATAGTTCTTAGTTATGACTGAGGAGGGCAGTTGCAAATGTCTAGTGAGTACATAACTGGCTAAGATCCCCAGATGCAAATCCATTATGGATTTGTTTCTGTAATAACCCTTGCTTTTTATAAGAATAACCATTGTTAACTCATGCCTTGACAGGGGACCTGATGCAAGATGCAGACTGCTGTTCCTGTTGTAATCAGTTACTCTCTCTGCCCCAGTACTAAAAGTCAGTCTTCATTGCAGAGAGCTCACATCAACATTCAAAGCCTGAGCAAACAAATGGGTTTAGAAACCAAGAACCAAGGGATAACAAGAGTCAACTGTAGTCTCAAACAGCCACAAGAATTTGTTAACATTGCAACAGAGGAGAGTTATTAAGGAGGGATCTGAAGGAGGATAGCGGAGCGGTGTTTTGGCTGCTCCTTCAAAGCAGAAAGGAAGATGTGTAATGTTTACAATTACCAAGTAATGGATGCTTGGCACTGCAGGTTAATGAGAGCTGTGAGGAGATCTGTTGCTGTCAAAGGAGAGCGAGTCAAAGGAGAGCAAGCGTCTGCCATAGGTCTGGAATGTAACAGCAACCAGCCCATGCTTGATGTGACTGAGAAGGGAGAACAGTGCTGAGTTTTTAAAGGATGAATGGCATGGCTGGAGGTGGCTAGTTAGGGACAAGACCTTACTGAGGCTAAGAAAAGAAGGTGCTGCAATAAAGTTCAAATGTACATCAATACTGTTGTGCTGGCCTTGTATGAATCTTCCGTACTATTACACAGAATATACATAATTGGTATATGGACAGGAAAATTAAACAAATAAGACATTTACAAATGTCTGCAAATACTGTGGTCGCAAAGAGAGCCCTAGAATTCATGAAATATGTATATGTTTTCTTCACAGGTTCATAAATGAATGGTGACAGTGTGATTTACATACATGTCAGATAAAGAAAAATGTATATAATTAATGCCCAGATCTTGCATTGGTAATGTTTTTGGATCCTTCCTGTGACCTACTTCACATGGAAGAATTTCTCATGTTGCCTTTTAGACATCACATGTAATTCTAATATTTGGTGAAATTCACCTAAAAGCAAAAAGCAACTCTGCTGTGTTTTATAATGACTCATCTATGAAATATAATTATGCATCTAAAGAGACATCAGCCTCTGGAGAAAGTAGCTGAGTGAAAGCAGCAGGCCCAGTTGCCAGGTTATGTTGGGGAAATAAGTTTTTTCCCCAATTAGAGAGTTGAGTTTCTCAGAGAGTTGAGAGTTGAGTTGAGTACTGAGGTACTACAGTACTATTTTAGGTTGCAATGTAGTGTGCTGTAAAAGAGCAGATAGAAAATCTAGTTATCAGTATTTATTTTTTAAATTGCGGCTGAGATAGCCAAAAGCATGAGAGGAACTTTTAGGATTAAGACAACTGTAATAATGTATAATTAAATTCAGGCCTCTTTCCTACCTCCACACACATAATTGAAGGTAGAAACATATCATTCACATATTCTTGTTTGTGTTTGACTTAACAGGGATGAGGGTGTAACTGTTTGAGAGATGGGAGATTTGGATGAGGTAAGAGGAAAGAAATTGTAAGAAAAGACTCTTCAAATTTAACACTAACCTCCAACTTGTCAGTAAACGATGGTATATTTACTTCTGATTCTTTAATTTTGATTTTTTGAGCTCTATAGTGGGACTAATAATTTCTGTGCACTAGATAAATAGATCCTTGTTTTTAAAAAGCTATTTGTGTAACGACCATGTGCAGTCACATGCGCCCGGCTGACACACACACAAACTCTTTGCAGCATGTTCTCTTCTACAACCAGGGGTGGACTATTGCTTGGCAGTTTTGTTCATGCTAAAGCAGGTTGAGAGCAGAAACAAATGTCTCAAAGCAAGACAGACAGTTCTGTCTTTTTCTCTTTCTGTGCTTTTCAGTGTCCTAAGAATCCCAATGGCTTTTAGTGAGGCATTTTTTTCTCCATTAGCTTTATCTCTGTTCTTTCTTAGCTAATGGCATTATCACTCTTCGTGGCAATTCTCAGTATGTGGAAGAGAGGTTTTCTTGAAAAGCAGCTTTGGGTTTTTCACTATCTGGGAAAAAATTGGAAGTCTGAAAAAATTTGCAGTCTCCATGCCATCCTTGTCTCAAATGCTCCCATTGCAGGAAGAGTCAGAGCCAAGGGAGCCACTGACAACGTGATTCCTTTTGGGATGTTGCTCTGCATGTGATTTGACATTAGCATGTCTAAACTTTAGCGTACAGTTAAATAAGATCATCAGATCCTTCTTTTAGATGTTTTTTTCATGGATTGAGCAGAACTGAATCTATCTGAGATAAACTGAAGACATTGAAATTTATCTAGAGTGCCACCTTGTTGTATGGATGAGTAACTATTTTTTTTCTTCTTTTGAGTGTTTACAGTATGTCTTTATTAGATACAGCAGTTATTGTTACATGTTTCCATTTATGTGGAAATAAAGGCAAATTTTGGATTTTTAGAAAGCTTCAGATTGAAGCTGTTCATTATAGCATAATAAAACATTGTAATAAGAGAACAGATATGCAATTTTTTTTAGATTGAGATTTACTATTAAAAACTATCTTTCAGAAAATCAGCATAGTGGAAAACAAATAGTCCTTTTTGTTTTGGGAAGGGTAGTGTGATTTGTCAAAATATTATCAGATATTTCCAAATGACACATAGAGAAGAAAAATTGTGCAGTTGAAAATGGACTTTCATTTTTTTAATGTGGATTATTTTTCAGTGATGCCTTTGGTTATAATTGCTGCAATTGCTGCAGACCAATATGCATTACTTTGATCCATTACATGTCTAAAACGGCCTTGATTTCTTCATTTCTAATGTGTACCTCTTTGCCAATTATAGCAATTTATCATTCTTGAATTATATCCTGTTTTCTGAAGATCAAAGATTTGTGTCTACAACTATCATGTGATGCTTCAAAGTTTTAGTAAATGCTTGTAATCTTTTTGCAAAAATAGTATTTGGTATTACATTTTTTGCACAGCCCAAATCCTTTTAGGCAGCAGTTGAGCATACGTTTTTGCCCACCTTACTGTGGTATTTATTGCATATACAGAAAACTTGGCTAGTTCTGCTAAACCTCTAACAGTTTTTGCCAAGTAAAGCAAAATTCCAGGGGAAAAAAAAAGTGGATTTTGTTTGTTTGCTTGTTTTTATTCTAACATGTTTTTTAGTAGCCTGTTAGTAATACACTCCCCAAATTCTAATAGTTAATATCACTTTACTTTTGTGCATTTTAATTTTGATCACATCTTTGTTAAAGATGTGAGGATAAAACAAACAAACAAACCACAATATATTAGTATAGCTGTTCGTAGAACCCAAATGACCAAGCTTGCCTTAGCTTTACTGGGAGGTAGCATCAAAGATAGTACGAATGTTTGGGGTAAGACTTGTCTCATTTAGCTTCAGACAGCTGAGAGTTAAAACCCTTCTTACACACACGATGGGCAATGTTGCTTTGCAGTGTTCACTGTCAGTTTGTGTGTTGGGTTCATTTATAAAGGTTAGTGACTGAAGCAAGTTGACTTGCCTGGCCAGGCCAAAGAGGGCTGGAGGCCACAGGGCTTGGGGAAGGAGCGTTGCAGCAAGGAGCTACAGGTTGTATCTGTTTCTGCTTCCTCCCACTCTAGAAAGAGCCCTTAGGGGAGCCCCATTGTTTTAATCTGTGCTTCCCCAGCAGTGCTTTCAAACCCAACAGGGAAGATTTCTATTGCAGTCATTTAAATTAGAGTGAATTATACTAAATTATTGTCTTCATCTAGGAACACTGATATAAAATGACTTATGAGTAGTGTGGATATAGTAGTACTTGGAACTGTTGTGTGAATCCCAGTTCCATATAGGAGAGACACTGCAAAAGAGGAAGATGCTTTGAAATGCTTCTGAGTTGGTAAAGACTGAGCAAACGCTATATGATTCTGAGCAGCCAATAAAAGCTAGGCTGCCCCATGGGCTTACTGGATTTTATATTTTTAGAGCCACACTAAGTTTGAAGAAATCATTAAAAGTATTTCTGGTGGCATTTTTTGACCTTTTTTGTCAGGCCTGGACTGACAATTAACCATTGGTTTTCAGTTTTGCAGTTAGATTATTTTGATTCTGCAAAATAATGCTTCTATCTTACTTGATTAAGTAAAGTAAAAGTAAAAGCTTTGTTATTTTGTTGCCATGCTCCTTCTGTAATTGTTATTTTAGATTATTTAGATCCTGATTGCTTTCCATTGCACTATTCCAAATCATAATGTGATATTATTTCAATTGCATATTCTTTTGAGGGAGGAGATGTGGGCAGAAGGGGTGGGATAGATTAATTTCTTTGTTATCACCTTCATAAGGAAGTAAATATATTGATCAACAGCATAAAGAATGTAAACCATGTAGTGATATGATATGAAACTTGTATTAGATTTCAGGGGGCACAGCCTAACTGAATTCCAGTAAACCTTTTGTACAGGTCTTACTTGCTTTGGCTCTGTACATTACAGACAAAACAACCTTCAAAATGTTTTAGGTTCTCTGATTTTAAAGCCACAAACTTTGCTCTATAAGAGGAAACAATCTTGACATAGACATGGTCTTTTTCACTTAGACCATGTAGTTTTGCAAGGTATAGAGACTACATGGTGACTGAGGAAGAAAAGAGAAAAGGAAGGCCAGCACTGTGTTAAATGGAATAGGAGAACTTTTCCTCTGTTGGGATGTCTTGTCAGTGCATGGGTTTCACCAAGAAAATAAGGTAAAAGCAACTCGGTATGAAGAAACCAGAAGTAACAAACAAATGCCTCTGAGGCTGTGACTAATACAGCCCTGAAGTTGCTCTCTGTTAAAGCAAAACTATAAATACAAAATAGTCTTTAGTCACTGAAGCTAAATCAGAGCAAAAGGAAGACATCTATTTCAGTGATATATTTAATTCACACTAAATTGAACACAGTCAACTTTACCTAAAAGGCCTTCTCCTGGCTATAGATTACCCTGTGCAGTTGTTAGTAAGAATAGGAGCTGCCATGCACATCTTTCTTCATTTGAAGTAAACTTAAAACTAGGCTATCAAGACAGGAGCAGGGTATCAAACCATTTGGCCCATTGAAGAAACTGATCTAATTCTTTTTATGTCTTTACAAAAGATTATACTTTGACATATTTGTTAATGTGGTTACATTAGCTCCTGCCAGTGCAGTGTGACCTTTAGTTGTAGGTAGTTGTAGAAACATGTCACACTGGAGGTAGAAAATAGGAATTCATCTGCTCACAATTGACAGGTGCAGGTGCCATTGTGGGTCATATAGTCCTTCCAGTTCTTGGAGAGAGAATGCAAATGAAGTAACTGCGGAAATAGCTATATCAAATTGATTCTGTTCTCATCAAGATCTGTTTTGAAATGCTGAAAATGGAAAGAAATCTGAGTGAAAAGAGGAAAGTAATTTGAAAAGAGGAAAATAATGGTCCTCATTCTTCTGAGGAAAGTAAAGGTGTAAAAGTGGTGGTATAAGGTTAGTGGACCTTATGAAAGTACATTTCACCCAACCAGGGGAGCTGGTAGGTGGCTATGCTTAGGAAGGTAAAGAAAGCAGGATAGTTACTAAAGAGACTCTGCTAAACACACACCAGGAAACTCAAGAACTCAAAGAAAAGGGCCTACCTTTTGGTTAGAGAACATTAAGTGGGAATCTGCTTTTGGAAAATTACTATTCATTAATAAAATAAACTTGTGGTGGAAACTTAGTTAAATTACAGGCACTTCGGAGAATAGCACCAGAGTCACAATTGCGACGTACTTGAGAGATTTTTTGGAATCATAAGATAAAATTTGGTGGGCATATGCAAAATACTGCTGCACATAAATGAAACAGAACTAAGCAACAGAACTGCAGGAAAACGCATCCAAAGGAATAGGGTAAATATGCATTTTGGGAAAAATGTTTCAGAAACATTAGTGGCAAATTGTAGAGTCTAAATCTGGAAAATATAGTGACTGGAAAAGGTTACCGGAACAGGGGCCCACTTGACTTTGTTCTTGTGTGCATTTCACACACTTCGAGAACTAAATTGAATTGATTTTTCTTAGTTCACGTCTTCTACTGTAGTAGTTGAGCAAACAGATCCCATCACTTCTCCTCTGTGCTGTTCTCCCCGCTCCGTGATTACTAGTTGCTTAAAATAAGTATTGTAAAATCACCACAACCTTCAAGAAATATGTGCATGAGAAAGAATCAGGGTTTATGTATGTTTGCATGGGGATAAAAGGCAAATATCATCCTTTCTTTCCAGAAGAAACTGTCTTGTGCCACATGGAAAGAAATTTGATCAATTCCTAGGGTGGGAAGCAGGCCTATGGCACAGGGCAGATTGAACAGGTGGCTTCTGCTGCATGTGTCTTGATTTCTCTGCGCATTTCTTGTTTTCTACTTCATCAAGGTATTCTGCAATTATTTTACAATTTCTGGAAAAATAAATAATCTTTTGCAAAGGTTAGCTCTGCTGCCTTCGTGATTTCTTGTCGTGCAAGCATTACAATTACAACTCAAACCCAGTAATTTTGGTAAGAAGATACACAGCTTTTGCTGGGGACAGCATGCTAATCAGAAACAGCAGAGATCATAATTATAAACTGCAATATTTAACAACACCCTAGGAAATTTCCAGTCTGGTCGTACTGCTAAATAATGTTTATCCTATAATCTCTTGTTAAAGAACTGCAAATTTGAAGGACTGTTTTAAGATTTCATGCCATGTTGCAGATTTTGATCAACATCCCAAGGATAATTTTTCTGCCTTCCTTCTCAGATTCCCACTTGCTGCTGCCAGGTTTTGTAAAAAGAAACTCCTGCAACCAGAACTGCCTCAGGCAGGAGTCCTGTGATTTTCCTTGGCTTCTTTTGAGAGGGAAGAGAGGAGTCTTTTGCTACACTTATGATGAGCACTGAACAAATGTGATTTGTTAGCATCAATCAGGAAAAAGACCAGCATTTGAACTTGAACTTTATCTGCCTGCATGGGTACAGAGCTATGTGACAGCATCCCCTGTAAAAACAGGCAGGAGAAATGAGAGCAGAGGCTGCATTTTACCCAGGAGATCATCTTAAGTCTGTAGAAAAATAGAATGAGGTTAATACTAACCAGTGTCATCACTGTCGCCATCACCATCTCATCGACACGTGCAGCTCAGACCCAGGGATGCAGTGTCTCCCGTAATCTCCTTTTCTAATTGTACTTTGTATTGCAATAATCCCATTCCTTTTTTTAGCGGCTTGCATTTTAATACCCAGACAATTTTTTTCTTCCTGCAATACTAGTAGTCACAAAGTTCCAAGTTACCTAATGTAAGTAAAAGTACAGCTGTCTTGCAAGTTAAAAGGAAAAAAAAAAAAAAGAAAAAAAGTTTGGCCTGTGCATGAAAGAGTCTGTGACTGTAAAGTTTTTCAATGAACTCTCTGTAACAGCAGCTGTTCTGCTTTGGGGCTCAGTAGAGGATTTCTCTTGTGGTAGCCATGACTTTAGTATCCACGACTTGCTCAGTTCATCTTTTATGTATCCAGGTTCAGTTTTGTCTTGATCTAAAGTCACCACAGTTTTACTCTTTTGCTTAAGCTGATGCTTTATATCATTTTTATCTTAAAATGCAAATATTTATCTTGTAAACATATATATCTTATTATGTATGTATCTTATATATCTTATTAGAAGGGTAGAAAAAATAGTTAAAAACAACAAGTTTAAAAAAGAAAAAACAACTGCTGTCCCAGGCAATTGAGCTAATACTTTACTGCCTAAATACTGAACTAGGCAGTTGCTGAGGTGTTTGTTCTTTTGTCTTCTTTTGTCTTTTGCCTGCAGAAATAATGTATTGCTTACCTGATTAGTTTTCTTTAATTTAGACAGAAAGACTAACAGATGCCCAGTTCTGGTACAGTGACAGAAGATCTGTCAATAAGAAGCAGAATTTTAATACTAGATGATGAAGAAAAATAGTTTGAAAAGCAATATCATATTTATGTAATTTATTTCACAACTATTTTGTCACTCATTGCTCACCAGCCAGACCCAGTGCCCTGAATTGTAAGTGCATTAAATTGACTGGAATTGCTATCATCTGTTAAGTTTAATTAAATATGTCAGTGATGTGGCAAAGTTAAGATAACAGAGAGGCTAGAAGGATCATGGTATTGTAGAAAGTAGAAAGTATTGTAGAAACAAAAAAAAAGTAGAAAGAAAAGTCAATGGAGAAGACAACCAGCAAGGCTAATGACCAGTGAACTCAGTCCTGTTTGGGAATCTGACCCTTGTCCAGCAAAATGCTCTTTTAAGCATGGGAGCATATTTTTTCCCTTCTCTAAGCACATACGTGATCTGACAGAAGTTAAGGGTGAGGTTAAGCGCATTCCAAGATGCCATAGAGCATCTGTCAGAATAGAGCCTTCACTGACCTGACTAGGGAAACATCCTGCACCAAGAACAGTATTGAATGGTATTTGTGTAGGTGTTCATGTCATGCAAGTTCAGTGCAACCTAAGACTTCCAAGGATAGGCACAAAATTATCATCATGTTTGGGTACAAAGGACTATCAAATGCTTTTTCTTGTAAGGTGCAAGTCTTTTTGTAAGTACTGTACTGTAGTGGCTTAGAGGAACAGAGTTTAAAAACAAACAAACAAACAAAAAAACTAATGTCACGAGTTCTGCAGCTGCAAGGTTTTATTGATAAACTGTTCAATTCAGTAGACTCCAAAATCTCTACTGAAAAAGAATTACTATTTTGTGTTACATTGATGTATATGAAACCTGAAATTTGTAACACTTCTATTGGAGGCATCTACCCTTTAAAAGGGGTAATACCTCTTCAGTTTGCTAGTGCAAGTGAGATATTATGGACAGTTTAAGGGCTTAAGTACTGTTTTCATCTTTGCAGGTAGTTAACTGCTACAGACTTGAGAAAAGTTAGGTTGTTGCTTCATCCTGCTGAAGAATTTTGAGTGGTTAAAATGAATGCAAGAAATCTTGAAGCTCTGAGCTAATCTGCTGGTAATGTGTACTTACTAACTTGCCTGGAAAGCAAGGCTGAACCTCTCCTTCCTGAATGTACAGAGAGCAGAGAATAGGTTTTTGCCAGAGTCTCCCTGCAATTTAGGCAGGAGAAAAGGGGAAGGAGTCAAGGATAAAGTGTGGGGTTCTGAATCCAGAACAAGGAGGTCACAGGGTTGATGCTATAGTGGTGAGATTTGTTAGGCCCCTTCACTATAATTTGTTCCTGCCCAACCTTCTCTTAGTGGAAGATGACACCTTTCCCCCTCCACCTCAGTGCTTTTATCATCTTCTGTGATGCCCATTTCACTCATATGTACTTTTTAAACTAAGAATTAAGTGGAATCTAGTAAAGAAGACAGCTTCTCACTTTGCAGATTTCCTAGTTGGGAGAAATTCTCTGCTCGTCTTCCAAAGCCTTAAATCTGTTTTCCATTGTATGTTGTTTTTATACCTGAAAATTGATGCTGTCATAATCTGCATTGCTGGTAAATCACACATGATGAATATAAGCAATTAGTGTGCCCCAAAGAAACAAGCTTTCACAGGAAATTTATTGCACTATGAGCTACTTAGTTTCAGTGAAAGCCAGCCATGTATGTGAGGGAGGAGAGAGGCTGCTGTACTTGTATTTGATCAAGAACAATTAGATGGAAAAAGGAAGAAACATTTACTATAAGTTGCTATATATGTTGTGTTGTAAATGGTAGACACACAAAAAAATTGTGATTTGCCAGATTAATAGAATTTCACTTGTCTAAAATATGAAAATTACTGAAAAATAAAATTCAGTGGTTATTCCAACATTTCTTAATCTGTTTTTATATTTCCATGATTTTGCAGCTGTGCAATGGTGGATCTGTGACTGATCTTGTGAAAGGATTTTTGAAGAGAGGTGAAAGGATGAATGAACTTATAATTGCTTACATTTTACATGAAGCTCTGATGGTAAGATAAATTCTTAGTGAGAAGACAGACAATACTCAGATAATATTTGTTTCCTTGAATGTGTGAAGATCAGTTACACTATAAAAAGTGTTTTATATCATAGTAATGTTTAATGAAACCAAGATAATGTGCAACTTATACAATTCCTTTTGAATGAGCAAAGTAGAGAAGAGTTCATCTGTTTTGTTATTACCACAGTGAAAATTGATTTCTGCCATTGATTTATTTCCTCAATAAAAGCTGTTTCATGTCAGAACAGGTTTTCATTTTGAGCCATATCAGAAATATATTTAAAATACTGTTTTTATTTCTATAACAAAATGATAATCAGATCTAGTGAATTTAAACAGTGATAAGAACAGTTGTCTTAGCTAATCAAGATCAAGTCTTTTTTTTTTTCATTGTCTTTTAATTGGGATTTGACTTTCAGTAATGGAGTTATTGATAGGACTTTAGCACTTTTCCTTGACTATCCTCCAAAGATATTATATATAGCAGATTTATAGTGCTTTTCAGGTGCTGCTCTTATGAAAGTTGTAGGTTACAGAAAGTGGAGTAATTAAAAAATAGCTATTCCACATACTGGACCAGATGCTTTTCTAATAAGAGTAAAATCTTTGCAGTTTTGCAGTACAGAGCTGTTACTAATAAATCAATATCTTACTTTTCAGGGCCTTCAGCATTTGCATGAAAACAAAACTATCCATCGTGACATTAAGGGAAATAATATCCTCTTGACTACTGAAGGAGGAGTCAAGCTTGTGGATTTTGGTATGTTATGTTTGTTTATTTTTTCAATCAGTATTGGATCTCTGAAGCATGGAAAATAAAATTAAATGAGGAAAGAAATTAGAAAAGAGGAGTTATTTTTTATGTAAATAACAGAAGGTATTTTTTAGTTTCATAGAAATAATTATTTACAGGCTCAGAGGTTTTTATAACTTTGCTTTTCCCAACCATTTTCTAATTGTGTTTAGATAACATGGGTAGGGAGTAGAAGTTGAAATAACTGCCAGATGCTTTAAGGTAGATGTAGTAAGTGGAGTAGCAAAGTGTGGTGATATGATTCAGAATAAGGTTGGTGTTAAGACCCTCCAGGATCATGTGCTTTTTCAGTGAAATTAGGATCTGGTAGACAAAGGCTCCAGGTGGCATATTAGAGGAAATAGAACTTTGTAGATATTGTGAAGGAGAGCTCCATATTGCTTGTAAACAGTTCATTAGAGATGCTATCTGAAGGCAGCAAAGGGGGGAGCTATTATGAAGGGAATCCCCAATTTCCAAATTTTGGGGTGTAGGTAAAATTTATAGGTTGTTACTTTATGGTTGTAACTTTATTTCTTTGGTAAATATGATGATTCCATTCAACATAAGGACAATCTTCATTTTCTTTAATGCTCCTGTTTTGCAGTGATTTATTCAGTTAATACTTAACAATTATTTAAACTAATTGTGGGATTTAAACTCACGTGGGTATACTGTCTTCCTGTCAGTAGACAGTGTTTGTGCAGCTCTTATTACATGCAAAAAAAAAAAAAATCAGAGCTGCTAGATTTACTAATCCTTCCAAAGATTTATGTATTTATGTTCATTTTTTATCCTTAGATAAAATCTTCAATTGCAAAGCCATCACACTTCCTAAATTACTTGCCATATGCTTGCTAGTCATCTCTGTTAGTCTGAAGTTTAGTGTGAGGTAAAATCAAGATTTTTGCCCACAGGTTTTTCATGTGTTATGTATACTAATTTTTTAAGGTGCTGAAGGCAATTAGAACTGTAGAGGATCAATGCTTCTGAAAATTAATTCACTTATGGAGATATCAGTACATAATAGCTGTAGGGATGAGGACTTTAATTCTTTATTCCCCAGTTACTGCAACCTGATGCGAAGGCTATAATTGAAAAAAAATCTCCACATCTTATGAGCAAAACTGTGGTGTCAAAGCATAGGACACACACAAGAAACAAGCCTGCACGCACATTGTTGTGGGCTGAAAAAGGAGCTGTAGCATCAGCGGTTCTTTCTTTCTAAAGAATCCAGGAAGTGCACCCCTCCTAAATGCATAGGAAAATCTCTCGCTTAGTTTTCAGTACCAATTTGTAACCAACAATGATTAATTTTAAATAAATAAATACAGATTATACAGTTTTCATAGAGCCAACATGGAGGATGTACCATTCGTCTTTCAGGCTGATGTTTAAGGTATTCAGGTAGGAACTGGGACATTTCTCTCTCCTACTTAAGAGGATTTGAACCCACCTAATTAGTTTCCAAGAGTGTGCTTAATCCAGGAATGTGAGTGGATCAAAATCGCTCAAGTTGACACTGTTACAGACAGCTGTGCAAAAACATTTGTTGGATCAGGGACAGAAACCCACACCCATGCTTTTACTTAATAACTTGTGAATTAACAAGCTACAGGAGGAGACAGATGCACTCACTATCTCTCTCTCAATAAATAATTTGTGGAAGTAAAATTTGTGCTTTGGACTGATAAAAAAGACTCTCAGGGGCTCATACAGCTCTGCGCAGTGTGCCTGCAGCATTGCCATGGCAGTGTAGAGGGGAGCAGAGACAGTAGATCAAGGACTCCTGCACCTCCAGCATTAACCAGATGGAGAACATGAGCCCTTTCTGAAGATGATATCGGATGAGCTGTCCTCTTATATGCTGGTTTATGATGGTTATGTTCCAAAGAAACCCTTGCTCTCTTCCTCCGATACTTTTTATATTGGATTCCATTTAAACGAATGTATAAAATCTCCATCTGAGAGACGGACCTGTGAAATACTTTCCGGAGTACAATACTGGAAAAGGACGTGTACACAGTCTGTATGTGTGGTGTGGTTATATAACTTGCATGTATGTCACTTTTTTTTTTTTTTTTTTTTTAAGTGCTATTAGGAGTTTATAGGAGCTGCAATTTAAAAACCTCTGGAGCGAGTTAAATATTCTTTGAGAATATTCTTTCCTTTTGTACTCTTTGAACCTGGCCTGTATAATAGTGCATCACTACTTTCCCGAACCTTCGCTTTGTGACACAATTTATACAAATTGCCTGTTGCATTATGAATATTTCTATGTATTCTGTGACTGTGGTTCCTGAACACAGAACAGACTGTATTGGATGAGGTTCACAACACTGTTACAAGAAAGGAAATTACTGTAATTCCCCATTAATAGTTGGGGATCTGGAACTTTTGAGAGATTGAATTGCTTGAGGTAATATGGAAAACCTGTAAAAAAAACTTTCCTAAAATCCATGACTAATCCACGACTCTTGTTTGTTTGCCTTTTGTATAAGTATAGGAAGTTAAGAGATGAGAAAGCCTTTTCAAAGCGTACCACAGCAGTGTCTCAGCCAGGCTCCTTTAAAGAGTGAAATTCTTGCTCTTAAAATTCTGCTACAATTTTATTTAATTTACATCAGTATATTTGTATAACTCCAAAACACCTCGATCTTCCCCCCTCAATACTGATTGAATCAATTAAATGAATTTATAGTCTCCCCCACACCAATTCTTTTGAAACTGTATGGCTTATTGAAGAGCTGCAGGTTAGAGTTATCACAAGAACTGTGGGATACAATTCCTAAAGAAGCTTTCTTTCCCTTTATGGCCATCCAGTGTGATGGTTTAGATCAGCTGAGGTAAACAAAATCATTCTCTTTGGCAAGAAAACAGAAGTCACCAATAGAATCTTCTTTAAGCAGATCCCATGATCCCTTCTTCAGTACCTGAATTCATTAGCCCTCTGTACCTATAAGGTTAATATATCTGCAAAGTCCATCTTTTCCTGTGTTAGAGAAGGATGACTGAAGACAGTTTAACTCCCTGGAACATATGTGAGAATCAGTTGTTCAGCTGTTCTGGTGGGAAATCCTTGGGGAACATACGTCTGAGAACTGCAACAGTTATGCTCCAAGTTTCCCTTTGCTGTAGCAATAGAAATAATAAATAATTGTTTTCAAGTGCAATTGATACGTTGCAGTGTAGGATAGGGGCCTGATAAAAAGATTTACATTTCCATTAAAATAAATATCCTATGGCACTTCAAAGAATGAAAGCTAAATAGTGTACTGTGTAGAGAGAGTTGGAGACAAGCAGAGTATGAACAAAATTTTTTTTATAAATGTTTTTAATTAGAGGCACAGCTGTTCACTAGCTTTCTGGAGAGGAAATGTTTTTGTTCTCTTTTTTGAAGACTTCTTTTATACAGGTTCCTCAAATTTTGGAATTTTTCAGGAGGATTATGCTAGAGACAGATTTCAAAGGGTATTTTTGCCACTAAATCTAATAAGATTTTCAAAACTCCTAGCATGTAAATCCAGATTACATGAATTACATGAATAGGTTGATGAAAGGTTGGATACCTTTTGAAAATCTCATGAAAAGCTATTGGCAGTTTTTACTGCCGAAATATCTTTCAGTGCCTGACCTTTTATGGTCAAGCCAATAGGTCCTGATGTCTTTTGCACACAGACCTCCCCTCCTCTGTAATAAAATTAATAGGTATCTACATCTTACAATGGACAACCAATTTCATAGAAACTTGAGTGCATGCTGTCTTCTTAGCCTGAAAAATACTTGTTTACTTGAGTAGTCACATTCAATTTATTTTCTTGAAACCAGAGATGGGGGCCATCTATGTATTAAATATAGTCTGAGACAGAATTCCCTTTCCTCTGAAAATTTTAATGTGTCAACGGGGTGTTTAACAATGGGATAAAATAAATTTAGTGTATTATTGTTACTATTTTAGCTCTCGTCCGAAAAGTTCTAAGTGAAATTTCATTTTTAAAATTTTGTCATGTTTCTGAAATCCTCTGGTATCCCTGGGAGCTTGGAAGCCAGAGCTCTTCATACTTATATGTTGTTGAAAGAAGAGGATGGCAAATGATCTTTTTGGTTAAAAAAAAAAAAAAAAAAAAAAAAAGGAGGACTATAATGCATAATGAAAATTCCCCTTCGCCTGTGTTGTTGAGGGTTGTCCTTATAGGCTGATAGTCTTAAAAGGAGTATGGATAGCTTATGCTTCTCTGGGACTGCTGAAACTTAGAACGAGTGGCCTTGAAGATGGCCCAGAAAATGTAAGTGTAAATTACACTGCACCAGTTAAGCAAATGCATTGTTTTTCAGAGGTTCTGTTCCTTACTTTCTAAGATGAAATCATACTTCCATACCACATGCAGTTAAGTTCTTGGAGTTATTACGCTCAAGAAAAGTTGTTGAGAAAAGAATCAGAGGAAGTGAAAATGAGAGTTAAATGTTTATGTGGATATTAGGAACATCTAAGCTTCCAAAATGAAAAACAAATGTTGGGGAACTCATCAAATCTTGTCCTTTGTACTATAAACCTATTTTTAACTAAAAGCGATCTCATGATTCTCCCAAACCAACACTAATTCTCTTTCTATAAGAAAGCGAACATCCAAAAGGACTGTCCAACTCCATTTTCCACTTCGTCTCAGGCATTTCACTGTGTATCTCATTTCACTGTGTAAAACTCTCTAGATAAGCTCAACTGTACAAAAAAAAGTTCTGAAGCTTTTTAGGGTTGATAAGCCAGGTTCCAGGGAAAGATGTGGAAAAGAAGGAATGTAGTCTCACTGCTGCCAGCAGATGGGTGGGAAATTACCTACACTGCTCTGAATGCAGCTAATAGAATATTCACTTTAAGAGTCCTTTTAGGACTGTAGATAATGAGATTTCATATGCATAATTATCTGAAACATATATTGCAACATTAATGGAACATGTCTGTAGTGAGGGTAGGATGTGTTTTATGTTTCACATATATTTAGTTTAAATTTTTGCAAGCAATGTCAAATGTTAGAAGTATTGCATTTGCAAGTTGCAAGTGAATATTGTGTTCCAGTTTCATTGGCTTTGCAATGTCAGATATCATGCTGGGCATAAAGCTAATACAGTTTTATTGTGGTTGTTGCTAGCCTGACTCAACTGGAGATTAACCTGAGTATGACTCAGTAGAGGAAAAGTAGATGGGGAGGAGTACAGTGTTACTTTATTTAGACATGCTTAAAAATGACATTACTTTGATTAATACGTGAACTATTACTTTGATATAGTTTGGACGTTTCAGATAAAAGTCCACTTTTGTGTTTGAAAGGCAATAAGAAAATTATTTTGCTACAGAAAGAATGATGCTGCTTCTGCTAAACCTAGTTAAAATCATTTACTATTAAAAGACAAGGAATCCTTAACACTGACATTTCCAAACTCTTCTGTTGATATTCAAAATTGTAATTATTAGTAAAACATGCTAAATGTGAGAATCTGTCTTTTTGGTAGTACATTTCTAGATTGACTCTGCTCTTTAAAATTTCTTTACAATTTTATCCAGGTAATGCTAAACAAAGTTAACAAGTTCGTTTTACAGTTTAGTTCATGAATTGAACTCCTTGAGTTTTCCTCAGGAAAAGTGTTAAGTAATTGCAGCGATATTCTCTATGTGCTTCTTTCTTACAGAAAGAACTGAGGATTACTTTCTTACAGATTACAAAATATTCATAATGCTTCAACCTTATTAGTCCACATATGAACTTGGGCAAAAAGATTGCATGGGTGTTGTTATGTTCTGTTGTATTATACTCCTGCCTATCTATATAGAAATACTGGCCAAACTATTTAAAATTTGACAACTAAATCAAAAAAGCTGAATTTTTGAAGTGTTGATAAGTCGGCAGCTGCCATCATGACAAAGGAAGAATAGTGAATTAGTTGCACTATGCAGCATGTTCAAATTAATAGGTCCAATCTCAACATAATGTGCGAGTCCATGGTAAGACTCCACCTGTGTAATGGCTCCCCTCTCCCGCTCGCAGATCTTTCTGCTCAGTCCCACAGGAGAAGCATCTGGAGTCCCGGCTCAGAGGTGCGGGAGGGAGTGCGGCGCGGAGCTCCGCCCTGGCACCTCGCTGCCTGTTGCGTTCCACCGCTGTGACCCGCTGTGGTGGCTTCTGCCCTCCGTGGCCACGCTTTACAGGTGCCGCGGGTTGACTGACCGTGTATGAGCCTGGCGGGTTGCAGAAGAGGACACGCTCGCGGCGCTGTCCTGCAGCTGCGTGCAGCCCTGGGCTGGCTGCAGCCGACTGTGAGTTGAGAGCCACCTGGTGCTCAGCGAATAGCTTGAGAAGTGGGGGATCCAAGTTTAGAACTGGGACATTTTGAGGAAGGACAGCTTGGTCCCTTTTCTTGTTAACGTATATCACAATTTGCAGCCTTGGATGTCTTGGTGACATTGCAGAGGAGCTCAGTGTGACCTTGGATAATTTTCCAAACTGCTGTAGATTACTTATTTGGAAGTAGTCAGAATATCCGATTGTATCTCTTTGTCTCCTGAATTGCCTATAAATGCATTCTGCATCATGAATCATTCTGCTAAAATGAAACAATTACTTAAAAAACATTTCATTTAAAAGTATTCAAAAATAATATAATTTTCTTTCTGCCCATAGCTTACTTTAAGCAATGAGTCATAGCAAGGCTTACATTTGCCTTAGTCATTCTAGCATGCAGCCGTAATAAAGCTGTCTGCTTCAATGATTCAGATCAAGAGCAGGCTCTCATTGTGTTGTCGTTTCTGCATACCATATAGCATGACATTCACATGTTCCCTTTAAGTGACTTTTGCTGGGGCTGTGACAGAAGCCAATAAAAGTAAAAACTTCAGTAAAAAACTTCCTTCATGAGCAGCTTGTCAAACTGCTTTGAACCCCATCAACTGAATGCCAAATTTCTCAAACTAGGGTTAGCAGGGATAAGATGGATTGCATTGACTTGAGCTGTGGAACATTTTCTTTGTTGGATGTAAATTCTTTGTTGAAGGTTTAATCCTTAAAAACGTGTTTTTTGGGCCATGAGTGAATGAAAGCCTTTGTGTTGTCCAGTAACAGCAAGAAGAAAGCATGTGACCAAAGGCTGTATCTAGCATAAGCTGTTCAATTGTGGGGTTGTTGTTTGTTTGTTTTGAACAATTCTTTCTATTAATTCACATAAAGATGTCACTGATGGCTTAAACATTAAAGAAGTCTGATACGGAAAGCTGGTGTCCTGTGCCAGAGCCACATGAATCTAGCAAATAGCACTCTTGGTCCTGAAAAGACTCCATCATGGTTCTCCTAAGGATCAAACAGTCGTCACTTCAGCTCTTTAGCAAGTCAGCCCAGACCATTTTGCATGTAATGGTGACAAGAGGGCCCGGCTAGCAAATATGCTACAATATTCCTAAGGTCACTGGCGTATGATCTTACAGGGACTGTGAGCAGCTGGCACAAGGCTGGCAACCCTTGTAGGTAACACAGCTTTGGAACTCATAGATTCACCTCTGACTTTTACACAAAGCAATTTTAGTCTGAACTTTGAACATTTTCTGTTATTCAGTTAATGTGTGCAGAAATTAAATGCTGTGATACAGAATTGCAAAGAATTGTCTAAAACAGCCCCAAAACTACTCATCCTTGGAGTAATTCAAGAACCGGTTTGGTAGAAACATCTGTAGACCTTTTTTTTTATTTTATTTTTCTTTTAATAAACATTCCTAAATTCTTATGGCCTACGTATTTTATGCAGTATTCATTGAATCCCATCTACTTCTCAGAACTTTTGGATTTTTCAGAGACCTTCAGTTGTCCACACACTGCTTTATAACATTTTTAAAAAAAAAATTAGGAGCAGGTTTTAGAAAACCGTAGTCTCACCCGCTCTGGTAGCATCTGTTCATTTTTACCTATCAATTGAACCTAGTGAATCAGTGTGCAGCGAAGTGTTTCAGTCCTCACTTGTTTTAAGTATTCTGTTCTATCAGCATAGCTGCTGCTAGTATGCAGATAATCCTAGCAAGCAAAGGTGCCATGTAACAAGGGGAAAATCCCCTGTGTTTCTTCCAGTCATACAGGGGTAAATTCCTTTTTGGGGCTTAAAAAGTGGCAGTCAGTTTGAGTCCAAGAATGTAAGGAATGCAGCATCTAAAAAGGAGGACTTTCCTCACCAGCATATTGCACCAGATTGTGTGTAGCTTCCCAAATCCCTTAGACTTCAGAGAAGACTGGTTCTCCCTTCTGAATACATCTGGCCAGTTGTGCATCAGGCAAACAAATGTTCCTTGCCCTCCCTTCAGGAGACCAGCTGAAGCCCTGAAGCATGAGATTTCATTAGAATCATCAGCCTCGTGCCAAATCGATCCGCTAGGAGCATGTGGAGGGCAGCCCATGGTATCCTGTCCTGCTGGGGTCCTCAGAGAAGGGGGGCAAACAGTGAGAGGGAGCTAGCTTGTCTTATATATCAACTATATTTTTATCTTATAGTTTAGTTTCACTGTTTTTACTCTCTTTCCTCCATAGCTTTTATTTTCATATAAACAGGATTTTTCATCTCCTAGGCAGTTGCTATGCATGGTCTTGAATACTATGATTTTGCTCTTTCTGCAGTTGTTAAAAGGACCGTTTGACTGGCTTTTGGATATGGCCTGTTTCAGTTCAAGATTTAAATTTTGGAACATGTGTTTTCCTAAATGTCTGGGGAACTCTGGCTTGCCGATGGCTGTGGTCTTGGCAGTCTGTTTTGTTCATTAAAACATTTTGGGTAATAAAATAATACTTACTAAAGAGTGGGGACATGGAAAAGGCTGAACAAAGAATATTTACCCTCTGTGGAAGAGGATCGCGTTAGGGAATGTATGAACACATTGGACAGACACTTGTGCATGGGACCTGATGGAATGCGCAGATGAGTAGCAAGGGAGGGAGTTGGACAATCTCATTGCAGTGTCACTCTCCATAGTCTTTGAAACGTTGTGGCAATAAGGGGGAAGGTTCTGGGGAATGGAAGAAAGAAAATGTCAATGCTGTTTTCAAGGAGGAGAATCGAGGGAACTGCCAGCAGGCCAGCCTCACCTTGACTGCTGCAAAGATGATGCAGCAAATAATCCTGAAACCTTTTCCAAACAGATTAAGTACAAGAAGGTATTGGGGAGTAGTCAGCATGCGTTTATGAAGACAAAATCGTGCTTGACCTACCTGTCAGCCTTCTGCCATAGACTGTCTTGGTGGATAGGAAGAGAATAGGGGTGGTGCTGTGCTGTCTGCCATAATATCCTCTTAGACAAACTGAAGTAGTGTGTGGGGTGAACTGAAAGCTGGCTGAACTTCCAGGCTCGCTCAAGCATTGTGATGATGCCCTGAAGAACAGCTAGAGGCCGGGCCTTCCTAGTGATGCCACCACCACCTTCCTGGAGGCCATTTCCACTTCGTATCTTCATTAATGACCCAGGTGATGAGACAGGGTGCAGCTCTGCAAGTTTGCAGATGATACTAACTGCGAGGAGTGCTTGATATACCAGCTGGTTGCCATTCAGGGGGATTTTAACAGGCTGGAGGAATGGTCCAAGAGGAATCTCATGAAGTTCAGCAAAGGGGAATTCCCTCATGCTCTAGTACAGGCCGGAGGCTGGTTGGCGGGAAAGCAGCTTTGCAGAAAATGTGCTTTCAGAGTTCTTTGAAAATTATTAAAGAATTATCTCTACCACAGTTGAGTGGAATCCTTCCTGCCTTTCCTGCCTCCTCATTCAGAACTAAGAGAAACACTCGAGTTTTGGTTCTGTCTCTGATGTTTATTTTGCTTTGGTTGCTTCAGGCTCTCAGAGATTTAGAAAAAATGTTGGCAAGCAAATCAAAGTATTGCAGTGCTACACCTGTTTAGATCAGCCAAGTTAACAGTGGGAGTAGTGTTTGGTCCAAAGACCAGCTTGAGGAATGGATGAATTGCAGGTTCCTACTTCAAAGGTCATAAAGGAGTTACTTTGATAGAGGAATGAACACCAGAGGCACAACTACAAAAAGACGTGGCCAAAGGCAGTGAGATATTTAGAGCTTAAGCTCTTTGGGGGTGAGGTCTGTGTTTTCATGCATGAATATAGTGGGTAGGATAAGCGGGCAGGCAGTCTCTATGCTATGTGACAAATGTGAACTTAATAGAATTCACTAGAGCTTAAAGTGTGTCCCTCTCCCTTGCTGTTCTCCCATTGGCATGGACCAGTGCAGTTGCATACCTTTGTCATAGAACATAATCATAAAATGATTTTGCACAACTTCCCAAATTGGATCAGAACAGTGTCTACTCAGATCGGGTGCTGTTATGAGACAAATCTTTCCTAATAACAGAGAGCTTATTTCTGCCTTTTTTTATTCTTATTGGAATGCTAAGGTCACAAGTAGGGGGCTCTACTTTTTTTTTCCAATATGCCAATTTTTCCAATGAAAAGCTTGTATGGTACTCATGGTATAAGGCTGCTAATAAGAAATTTCTATTTTTTACTAGTAAGCTATGGGCTGAATTTACCAGAAGAAATAAACTGACTTTGTTTTCTTTGCAGCATTTATGTGTATAAAAGCCAGCATGATGTGCATTGGTACTACTAATTCACTTAGTTATTAAGCTGCTCATTTCTTAGGAGAATATTTGATTAGTTCTGCAACAAAGCAGTAGTAAAGGGAATGGGGGAGGAACTCAGTGTTATTATTATTAGAAAACATGCAAGTTAAAAAAAAAAAAAGCTGGCCAGCTGCATGCTTGACTGGTTACTGAAATGCTGGAAGAAATGTTACTAAGTGTAGAATTACATCATCTTTCCCATATATGCAGGAAAAAAAAAGCCCAAGGAAATATCATTTGTCATAAGATGTATATTCCATAAATTGAAATGCCACTTTACTGCTAGAAGTAAAAGGATAAAAAATAAACACAAGAGCCTAAAGAAAGTAGAGATGAATTATTCAAATTAAATCAGCATTTTTATTGACATAAAGAAGAAAGGCGGGATGGAGGGAGTCCTTCAGTTTGTTTAATAATTACAGTTCAAAGAGAAAAAGCCCTAACAGTACATAGACAGAGAAGACAGTGCACATTAATGTTCCTTTTGTATTTTGCCTCTGTCTCCACATAAAGCTATGATAAAATCACATTGGAATAATAAAAATTTAGTTAGTGCCTTTCCTTGCTGGCAGATCCAAATTCTGGTTCCTATTCCAAGCCTGCAAGAAAGAGTTTGGCAGAGGGGAATTCCATGGCACACACAAGGACCGAGGAGGGAGGTGGCTCCTCTCCCTTCAAAGCCAAGGATCACGCAGTAATGTCACATTGCATCTTTACTGCAGTGACAGACCTGTGATGATGTGTGATTCTGCTTTTCTGTCTGAATGACGTGTTTTGGTGAGGGTTTGATAAAACCAGAGACTGTGTGAGCCAGAAGCTGCCCCTCAGAGAACTCATTGATATGGCAAGAGCCCTTTTTAGCTAAGCTGAATCATGGCTGATGGGCTTTGTGCTAAGACATGTGTCGTCCCACTTTCCATGATGCGAGCAACCATCATGCGGGAGGTTGGACCTTCTGCAGCCAGGAGGAGAGGGTGAGACACTTTCTCAAGCCTGTGGTAGACTGGAGGGAGCCAGCCAAAAAGGCAATAACTTTCTGTGTATTTGTCTCAAAGACAAAGCTCATTTACCAGTCAGAATCCTTCTCACTGCCTTATTTTCAGCAATTATATACTTTTCTGTGATGGACAAATACAGCTTATCTGTGAACAACTTTAGAATAAAAAACAGATGAAATTGTCTGTGGTTGGTTTCTCTGCACTGAAAACTATTCAAAACATCAAATTCTATCTAGACACAGATTTAGTAGTGAATTTCTGCTTAGCAGTTCATGTGAATTATTTCTATTATAAGGGTTTTTCAGTGGGCTTTTCTGGGAAATAAGGTCAAACATATTCAAACTAGTTAATACAACAATAGTTGCAACTGCCCGATGGTGCCTCTGAGAGTTTCATGTTTCAGGATAATCAAATGGCATTGGGAGAGTGTGAAGTACAAAAGAAGCAAAACAGATGAGCTTTAGTGTCAATAAAAATAAGCTTGAAAGTTGAATACAAAACAGCAATTTTCTTATCAGCACCTCAGGATAACCTCTGATGGATCTCAAACTTAATGATTAATTAATTAATGACTCATAAATCTATTATCTTTCAAGAATTGCTTGGCTGAAAGACAGTATTTCTCTGTGTTATATTCTTGGTTTTGCAATCACTGGAGGTATTTCCAATCAATGCTCCCTTACTTTTCAAGAGAACAAATTGGTGGTGGGCTGTCCTTTATTGCCATGATCAGAAGGTCACCACAGTCCATTAGAATTCCTAATAATCTGATGGCTTCTAGTCTAAAACCACAAACATCGGAATTCACTTTCCGGCTCTTGTCCTTAAACAGTTAATTCATTAAACTATACAGCTCATGTTACAAAGCTGATTTTGCAGGCATTTGGCGTTGCTTTGTGAATGGGGAGACCTCTGTTCCTGCAACAGGTTTTGATGGTGCACTGTTTTACTGTTTCTTTGTTATGGCAGAGCAGATGAGGATAAGTATCTTTCATAATGTTTAATCCAAATTATATAAATAATGAAACGAAGATCTAATTTCAGTACCGGGCTTTAAATAAAATAAATATGATACAGTACTTTTTTTCTCTTAAATACTTTATTGCTCTGATTATTAATTGTGTCTTTATGCTCCTAAAGCAGAATATGGAAAAACTGTAATTAACCAGTCAAAATATAGTCAGATTACTAGACACTTACTTGAGTCTCAATCTTGGTACTTCTGAAATCACTGGAAACAAAGATACGCAGAACCTGAAATGCTGAATACCTTAGAGTATTCGGCCCTCAGCAGAGAACTGGAAAGACCCAACTGAGATTTGCCAGCAAAGGAAGTTGTACATGACAAGACGAGATGAGGATGGCACCATTCCGAGGGACTACCTCCAATGGAAATAGCAGTTGCTGTGATTTAGCTTCCCTTCGTTCTCCTAGGTGTGTCTGCGCAGCTGACCAGCACTCGTCTCCGTCGCAACACGTCCGTGGGCACTCCATTCTGGATGGCTCCAGAGGTTAGATTTATTTTTCATAACGTTTTGTGAGTGGCATTTGAACTGTTGCGTTCTGCATTTCTGTTCTTTCTTTGACTTTCTTTTGAATACCTAGAGCTTTCACCAAATGGGATAGCAGTGTCCTTTAAAAAAATATTTTAAACCCATTTTGTTACATGTTGGCAAGGATTAAATTAAAGAGGAGTTTATTTTTGAAATTAAAAAGTGAGAGGGAAATAGCAGGAAATGGAATCACTTGTTAAAATGTTTATGAAGAAAGAATACTGCTATTATTTTTTTCCAGCCTTGCATGCTCTGAAACTGTCACATCTCCCCATGAGTGGCAGAAGTCCTGTGATACATTAGTGTTGATTTTTGAGTTTGTCCACCTGGAAAATTTCTAACAAAGCTAATAGCAGAAGATGGAAGGAAGAAGTTATTGTGAATTAATAAAATATATTATGTAACTTTGGAGCTTACTGTCATTTGAAATGGCATGTGCTATAAAACTGAAACAGGAAGTTATAAATAAGGCTATAGCACGTGAAATTACAGTGTTTATAGGAAAACCACTTTGAAACTAGCTGAGTGAAAAATTCTGGATTCATCTGGCAATGTGAAAGCGCTGAAATTTGCTGTAATTCATTGGCAAGCAAGTTTTGGAAAATTTGGCTTAATTTTGAAGCTGTCAACATAAGAACACAATATTGTATAGTGAATTCAACTTCTGCTTTCCTGCTTGTTTCATTTGATATGGAGCTGTATGGCTGCATTACTTCTTTTTGCAAGAATAATCCGTAGAGCAGATTGGTAGCTTGTTCTTCCTCTTCCTGAACCATATGATGCAGTTTATCATCTTCTGCTGAAAATGTTGAGAATTTCCTCCCTTTTGTCAGATTAGGTAACACCTGATCAGACAGCAGTCTGGTGTTCACAAGAGCCCTCTTTTCCCTGATTTAAGCATTTCTTTTCCAGAAACAGGATTCTTTGACTTGCTGAAGGTGTGTAGTTCTGTTAATTTATATCTCTGTTCAATAAAAGAGTCCTCCAGTTGTGGTTGCGCAGTGATGTACTCTTAGGTTTAGATATTTGATGATCCAATGACCATTCTAATCTTCTACTCTAAAGGTGATTGCCTGTGAGCAGCAGCTAGATAGCTCTTATGATGCCAGATGTGATGCATGGTCACTGGGTATTACTGCAATAGAGCTGGGAGATGGAGATCCACCCCTTGCTGATTTGCACCCTATGAGGGCACTTTTCAAAATACCAAGGTAATATTATGATGTATTTATTTTTTACCTAGTTTGTCTGTTTTTTTTTTCACTGAACTGTTACGTTGTTCACACTTAGACTACATAAATCTGTTCAGCTCCTTCATATTGTTGTGAATTTGTCTAGATGTATTTTCTATGGACTCTGCTTCTAGTGGAAACGCATACAGAAGCTCAGAGTTGATTGTGGTTACATTCGAGTAGAGGGCCAAAAGCCTTCCTCTGCATGGGCTGCTGCCAGGATAAATGAGCACAGGATTCTGCTGAGTTCCATATACTCTGTTGGATTGCGTTATGATAGAAACTCACACTCTGCCAGTGTACCCAAGAGACATCACAACTGTCTCCAAGATTTATGCTACGTCCACCCAAGTAGGGTGTTGTTTCATCACTCCCAAAACATCAGCTCATGCTGCTTCTGCCTCTTCCAATGTTATTGTCCTCCAGCAATGTATCTAGCTACTTCTTTTCTGCTTTCTTTGAAACTGGAGGTAGGAGAACCCAAAGTGCCTCTTACAGCTTTTACAAGGAGCTCAGTCTCAACGCCAGTAGGTATGACCATACAGCAGTTGGTGGATTTCACTCCAACCATTGGCCTAGTTAGTACCACAGTAATTAACACTATGTAGCAGATGAGTGCTTCATGGGTTTTTTGGGGAAAGATACCCAAATTAGCTTAAATTATCATCAGTTGTGTTTTAAGAAAACATGGCTCAATTGGCACTGAAGCAGAGCAGGAGTGCTCTTCTCACCTTCCCCTGCTGGGGAAGAAGCAGCGACAAACTGCCAGGGTCAGTAGTTTCAGGTAGGCCTTCAAAAAGATACCTGGCTTCTACTCTTAACAATATTGGACACCTGCCCTTTCTGCCTTGGAGGAAATGAGACATCGATACCTTTTCAATTCATTAAGTAAAACATAGAAATGTTAGAGTGCATGCATCACTTGAAGAAAAACAGCTATAAAGACTGAGCAGAAATAGACAGAGAAAGCATCACATCTCTATAGGTCTCTCTCTGTCTCTTTTTTTTTTTTTTCTTTGCTTGTGTCTACACTTGCTGTGAATAGTATATTTATTGGAAAGGAGGAAGATGGAGCTGAATCAATACCTGAAATAAATAATAAATGAAAAGAAGAAAATTGTGTTTATTTTACAGTAGATACATATTGATATGTATTTAGTTTTTCATTTGACTTCTGATTATCTTCTGATGAAATAATTAATTAAAAAACTAGTTCAATCTGATTTTGTTCAGCAGGTTGATTAATGCAGTAATTCCTTAGAAAATTTGAAAGAAAATTTCTTTAAAAAATTCTGTTTTAAGATGTATATGTTTTCAGGCTTGAAAAGAGAAAGTGATTGTTAGTTTCATTTCCTTTATTTGATTAAAAAGTTACAGTGATTCTTAGCTCTGTTTGGTAGGTCATCTTGATGTGGTTTCCCCTCCTTAGTTATGTAATGCAGGAGAATCAATGGCATATGGTATCATCTATCCATGCTTCTTTTTTCCAGTGGAAATCAGTATTTTTTTCAGTGCCCCTTCTAAAATTCATTACTCGATCTTCATTCTCACATTATTTTTGTCAAATAACTTACTATCATACTGACTTTTGCAGGAATCCACCTCCAACATTACAGCAACCTGAACTGTGGTCATCTGAATTCAATGACTTCATTAATAAGTGAGTAACAACTGAGACCACTCTGGCTGAGTATGGAATGTGTGTAAATGTCAAGTGTAAAATATCTTTGTAAAATATCTTTGTATTGTCTGTGAAAATCAGTTACTACCAATATTTTACCCCTTCATTTCCTTAAATTGAAGGAAAAAAAAAAAGGAAAAAAAAAAAGAAATGTTTTTATCAGTATCCCTTTCATTTGTAGATACATAATAAATACATTTTTATATTAAGCTTTTGGCAAACTCATGAGATTCAGGTGAAATGTTCTTGCGTTGTTCTGACTGCTATAGTATCTGAATGTGAATGTTTTAACTGAGGTGTAATTAGCGTATGCTGTCCTAATTTAAAACCCCATTTTTTAACACATTGAATGTTTCTGATATTCTTGCTAGTAGTGCTTTAGAGAATGTTTAGATTTAAAATGCAACAATTTAACTTTTTGGCCCCATCTATTTTGTGAAACCTTTCAGTTTAGAGCTGTAGTGATTAGATAAATATCTTATTATAGAGTATGAAAAAAACTGCAGACAAGTTTTTTGAAACATAACAGTGAACCCTGAATGATCATACACTTTTTCTGCCAGTACAGGTGCTTGACTAAAGATTATGAGAAGCGCCCAACAGTATCCAGTCTTTTGCAGCATGATTTTATTAAGCAAATTGAAGGAAAGGAAAACATGTTACAAAGGCAACTCATGGAATTTATTGATGTTCATCAGCAAATGGGAGTCACTGAAAAGGCAAGGTACCTGAATTATTTTCCTATCAGCTAAAACTATACTGGCTGGAAGAGTTTTTTTATCTTCATGATTTCAGAATGGTTACTACTCAGGGAAAAAATAATCTCCCATAACTTTAGCTGACTAAGAAATAGTGAGCTTACTCATGGGGGCTCCTCACAGAGTCTATGTAAAAAGGCACCATGATTCACACATGGGATGAGCCAGTCTTTAGAAATGCCTCTTATTTCTCCTGTGACTAAACACAGATTAGGATCCTAACTTTCAGAAAGCTAAGCTTAGGTGAAATGAATGTCCTGAATGTTCTGTTACATTTGCAGTCAGTTAGTTTTTAGTTTAAACAACTGTCCTTAAACCAACCAAGAAAACAAAACAACAATAACAAAAAACCACAAAAAAACCCTCACAGATTCCTGCAAGAGTGGGATACTACTAACTGAAAACAGTGGTACCAGATGTTGTTTTGCAAATTAGAAAATATTTTCTAAAACTAAAAACTCTCATGTCTTATGGATTAGTTACTTTCTTCAACTGGCATTTAGTAACATCAGTTCCTCATAAATGACTTAGACCGATGTCTTTTATTTAAAATAACTGAAAATGGCTTGACTCAATATTGCAATTTAAGAATAAATCCACTACATCTAAGGAATGCTTCAGATGTGAAATGTAGTAGAAGATTAGCATTGATATATTATTGGTGTGTTTTCTTTCATGCTTAAGGATGATAGTTTTTTTTTTTTTTTTTTTTTTTGGTAATGGAACATAATATTTAAAGGACCATTTTGATATTATCAGTTGTATGAGAAGAGAAAAACATACTAAAATCTGCCACATTTCATAAATGGTAGCGGTAAATACAGAGGTCTTCAGTTCTGATCTTGGAGAAATTTCTGATTTGCCCTTTATCTTTTGAGGATGTATTAAAAAATAATGTTTTACATTTTCGTTTGACTCAGTAGAAGTGTACATGGAATGAGTAGTAGTTTCTCTTGTCTGACATTTCAGTAAAAACCTATGTAGTTGGCTTATAAATCCAGCCTGATGCTTAAATTTATGTTCTACATGGCACAGAACTGCCATCTGCTTAATCCAGAAAGACTGTGGAACTGCAAAATGCCTGAGCTCAGAACTGAGACGGAATCTGCACAGAGTAAATGATGTCAGTATGAGTCTGCATAGAAGTACCACGCAAATCTGATTCAAGGTTAAAACATAGGCTGTTGGTCACCTGAGTCCCATCTCAAAATATCCTGACTTCCTTTTCTTGATTATCCTGTTCTGGGACCATGTTTATGCTGTTTCGTTGAGGTCCTATTGTAGAATTCCTGAACTTTTATCAGTTGCTGGAAGCTGTCCTTATAAATCAGCCTTCTGTTCTCCAGCTCTTGCTCTCTTTCAATCCAGATTTGATGATGTAGCTCTCCTATTTGCTGTCATTGGAGAGGCTGGTATTTTAAGGGATGAAAAAAATGCGCTTAAGAGTTCTTAGGCCACCACATGTATAGTGATCTATCAGTGGACATAGCCTATAAACTCAAGAAAATTGCTAATGTGGACTTCAAGTTGAAAGTTGCAGCGAAATTGGATTAGTTTCTCACTATCCATTTCGAAAGAGAAGAGCAGAATGCCTGAAAGTTAAAAGCTGAGGTGCAGTCACTCAGCCTTCTTCTTAGGTGCACTATTGCTGTGTCCCCATTTCACCATCTTCACCTGATTTTGGAGGTATAGCTTGGCTCTGGTTGTCTTCTACTGTAGAATTCTGTTGTTAGATTTATGATCTTATGTTTTTGCTTGCTAAATGTATCCTCAAATCCAGTCTTTGCACACCTGTGTTTGCTTAGGAAGGCTGATGTAATGTGTGGACTAGCTGTAGAGCGGAGCCACCCTGGCATCATTTCCATTAGCGCCATTGTTCCCGTGGCCACTTATGAGTCACTGAGACATTAGGCCGTTGCACTGGGCCCTCTGAAGCTCCCAGTTATTGTGGTTACCTAGGAAAGATGAACCTAACTTTAGATCACTGGGCATCCTTTCCAAACACCTAGAAAGAAGCAGAGCTCCCAGGCTGTTGAGCTAGGCAAGTCTCAGTTTAGTTATTTTAAACTGCCAATGCGATAGATCTGTTCCACCTTTAATGAAGATGAGATTCCTGAGGACTGAAAGAGAGATAATGGCATTCCTGTTTTCAAAGTGGTCCGGAAGGTGGATCCAAGAAACTACAGACTATCAGCCTCATCTTGGTGCCTGGGAAGATTATGGAGCAACTAATCCTGAATACTATCACCGGGAACGTGAAGGGCAGGAAGATGTTTGGAAGTATTTGCATTGATTTTTGAAGAGAAAATAGTGCTTAAGAGACCTGATAGACTCCTGTGATGGAATGACTGACTTGGTAGATGGAGAACAGTGGATGTTTTTCATTTTTACTTTATTGCGGCTTTTGACGGTCTCCCATAACATCCTTGTAGATGACCTGATAAAGTGTAGAATACAACAGTGGTCACCAAGGTCTACTGAAAACTGGCTGAACTGCTGGGATGTGAGTCTTGTGATCATACCTGGAGACTAGTCCCTCCTGGTATATCCCACACTGGTATATGTGCGGGTACTGGCCAGTATTGCCAGCATCTTCATTAATTCAGTGAGACTGAATGCACTTCCAGCAAGTTCGCAGGTAATGCAAAAAATTGTGAGAAGTCCTTGATACAACAGCTGGTTGTGCTTCCATTGAGAGGGACCTTACAGACTGGGAAGAGGGTCAAGAGGAATCTCGTGAAGCTCAGCAAAGGGAAGTGCCAAGTTCGGCATATGGTGAGGAATAACCCCACTGGCTGGAGGGTGATTGGATGGAAAGCGACTTTGTGGAAAAGGCCCTGGGGGTTCTGGGAGACAACAAATTGAATATGAGCCAGAAATCGGCCCTTCTGGCAAAGAAAACCAGTGACCTCCAGGGCTACAATGACAAGGGTTTTGTCAGCAGGTGGTGGGAAGTGATCCTTCCTCTTAAACTGGTGAGACCCATCAGGAGTGCTCTCTCTGTAAATTCATGGTGAGTGGAGTTATTTTCACCAGTAGGGCCCTGGGCTTCAGTAAAAATTGTCTTATCATGGAGATGGCAAGAAAAGCCTATTTCAATGTTTAATATCACAAAATGGTGTTACCTCTTTTCAGAGTTGTTCATGACTCATTATCATTTAGATACTTCTTCTCTTCAGTCTTTTCAGGCTACTAACTGTTCGAAAAAAGTAATTTCCATTACATCCTGGTAGGATGACCTTGAGATTTTGTACAAATAAATTTCATGCTATCCCATATCTGTTACTCCAGTCTTCAGGACCACCTAGCTCCAGTATTTCAATTCCTTTCTATATTGATAATGACACAAAAAGAACGATTATAGATTTTGTTAAAAATCCCAATGTAAATACTAAGAAAAAAAATCTATTATGAAGAAGCAATAAGTTACATAGGCCTGGTAGTTCACCTTTTGGCACTGCTTAATTTTTCTCTTCTTTTTATCCAGTCACTCAATCACATACTAATAATAGGACTCTCACAAAAATTCCATTGTAGATAGAAAAATTTATAATTGGGAATCAAAATATCTTTTAGCCATGATGCAGCATGCACTCAAAACTATTCTAAAAGTACACTTCTTGCTAGACCAAGTGAGGAAAAAATGCATTGTTAAGAGTTTTATTTTCCAACAAAAATAACTGTCTTTGAAATGGCCTTCAGAACTGTCGCATTTACACCTGACAGTCAGGCTTGTAATACTTCTATCTTGAGTTGTTTAGCTGTCCTAATCTTAACTGCTTTTACAATATTATCTGCAGAAATACACAATGATTTGTATAGCTTACATTTCCTGGGAATTATGACTCATTGCTGAATGAGCTGCATACATGACGGATATTTGCCGCACCTAGATTTCACCAAGTGACTCTGGTCTCCGGTTTAAGAGGCTGATCTTTATAAGTCCTCTAAGAAAGTACAGGAAAGACACTCATTCTGTTTCAAAGTTATTCTGAGCAAGGACTTTTGAGTGAGCTGAATTATCCCACTTAGAGTTTGTCCTGCATTGACCATGTAGGGATAGCACTGAAATCTAGTGACGAGGTGTTAAACAGCTGCTGTTTAACTATTTAGAAACATCAGGGAGGTAAGTTCGTAGCAATTTGTGTACAACATGCTTAAGGGTGGTTGTGAATTTATTCACTAATATTAAAAGCTGGGAGAAATTTGTAGTTGCATCCTATGGCTTTTCTTGATTTGCAGCCCTAACTTCTATGGCTTATTTTCTGGGTATTCTCTCTCTCTCTCTGACTCATGCTGTCAGTTGAAATCATCTGAGAGCAATCCCTCCAGCTACATTCTGCAGTGAGTAGTAGACAACTCACTACTAGTAATACAGCCTGTGGCTGTAGTGTAGAGATCACCACACAAGCTTGACAAAGGGTAAGAGGAGCAGAATAAATTAGCTCACAGAGTCACAGTACTGACTTGCTCAGGGTCATCATACAAAGTCTGTAACAAAGCAGGGGATTAAATCACAGATGCTCGAGTTCCAGACTAATTCTTGAACACTTCAAGTCGCTTCTTCCTCTACTTTGTAACTCCGTAGGAGCTTCGTTGTACCAACAAGGAGTAGTTTGAGACTACTCCTTTGTGAAGTGGCTATGCTGCAAATGGGTCTTGGATTTTAGAAGCAATTCAGAGTAACCTGGCAGCACAGACCTCCCATCGTGGGCCTACAAAGTAGTGCTCCAGGCTCACATGCCTCTTGCATCCCTTCAGAAGGGTAGGATGTGGTTCCAGTTTCTTTCCAGGACCTTCTAGGAGGAATTCTCTGCAGCTGCTGTTTCAAAGTAGCATCAGTCAACTTGCTGAGAAAGTGATTTAGCCTGCAGGTAGGATGCCTCATTCCATTACTCGCTTAGGAGCTTCCACAAACTCTTCTGATACTTAGATACTTCTTAGATACTTCTGATGCTTAGAGTATGGTCCTGACTCATGAGGGCGATAAGGAAACACTGCCAAAGAGTCCTTTTAGAAATATCCTGTTTGCTCAGTTAAAAACACATTTTTGTCAGGTATGCAGCCCTTTCTTGAGCCTCTTATAAAGGACCTGTGGTGTGCATTTTTGCAGAGCATGGTATACCAGCATAGTCTTTGGCAAACAGGCTGTGCTGAGCAGCACATGACTCAGCTGGCCAGTCAGGGACCATGTCTGAACCCAAAGCTCTGTGATTCTGTTTGGCAGCACTGTATTTTCAACAAGATTGCCTTCATTAAGCTCATGCCATGAAATCTCTTAAACATAGATTGAGCAAAACATTGGGCAGACTGGAGTCTATGTTTCACCAAGATTAGCTACAAATTTTGCATAGATATATTACAAGATTAGGATTTTATTTTAATATATTTCGGTAGACTCATCTGTTGCAGATGAAATTTTGATTTTTGAAGTGAATTAAAATTGCTCTGTGCAACCTCCAGGAAAAAAAAATCAACAGCAGTGACTGATCCTGTTCAGATCAGTACAGCTTCTGTACAGCTTTGTTTCTATTCTTCACTTACAGTTATATTTGTAACTGCTGGAAGGGGTACAGCTGTACAACTTTATGTTGCAAAAAACTTGATTATTTTGCATGTTGGCTTTACTGCTAGACTAAGGCTAGCCCTTCTCACTTTTTAGTTTGTAGTTGATTCTTGAACCAGTTTTGGCAGAGTGTTCAACTGGGCATCGTGACTCATGCTTCCTTTTTCATGGTATTTTTGGAACTATCAGAAATCTTTTAAATACACTCTGACAATTCAAAGAAGAAAAAGCTGCCATTGCGTCATTTTGATTTAATTGAATCTTGAAAGATAAGGATGAAGGGGAAGGATATGTAGGGGGATGCAGAGAAACAAGGCTGCATTGACTCATATTTTCAGTCCATACTGGGTTGATATATCTGGCCTTTAACTGCTTGATTTGCTTGTTGAACATGGCTGTAGGATTTAATGCCTCCAACAAATAATTTCTGTACAAAACAGAGTAGCATAGTTATTTCAGTTCACAATGTCCATGTGCCTGATGATAATGAAATTTCAGCATTGATGTCAACAGCGCTGATGTGCTTGGGGTTTTTTTCGTGGCTGGAGTTTTCGCAAGTGAAGCAGGATAACTGCCCTTGAGGGGTCTGTGCCCTTTGACAACAAAGCAGAAAAATATTATGTGTGCTGCAAATCTGCCTCTGCTGTTCTCTGAAAACAGAGAATATAATCTGGTTTAACAAGCACTAGTGTTCTCATAATGTCAGCTGAACAGGATTACATGAGAATCAATTTTATGTAATTAAACTTCTCTGGCATAAATAGAGATCATTTTTTTAAAGGGAGAAAAAAAAAGAAAATATGCAAAAAGAAAGTCTTCATGACTGTAGTTTTTTCTTCCTTTCCTGCAAAGCTGAAATAAATCTTGGGAAATACCACTCTCTCACTCATGCAGTAAGATTAAAAAAAAAAAAAAAAAAAGTATTTGGTGTGTGACAATCCCACTAGAAATTGTAAATATAATTTGACAGATGTCCTGTTTTGGGTCTTCCTTAGGCAAAGGGAAAAACAGAACAGCAGAGCTTAAACCAATACTGCAGTTCCCTCATCTTTCCCTCCTTTTCAAAGTCAAACTTATATTAGATGCATCCTCTGACACAAAATGACCTTCATGCAGAAACAAAAAAGAAATTGCTTTAACTATCCAAATCTAAAATTTAAACTGAGCCTGTTAAAAAAGGATTGAGGTATAAATAGAAGTAAGGGGTATAAAAGGGCAAGATTTCTGTTGAGAGTTTAGGATTATCTGCAGCTCTGGTTTGCATGCAGTTATACACCCTTTAGCTAGTAAATGCAAATTAAGAAGTAGCAGACAACAGAAGGCTGAAAAGTTTATTTAAATTTTAAATTTAAAGTTTTTGAAATCTTGAAATGTTTCCTTGTTTGGTACATTTATTTTCTTGTAGAATCCAAGAAAATTCTTTTTAGTCAGTATATATTTCATTTATTGTAGTGATTCTGTAGCATTTAGCTACAGCGTGACCATCTCAGATGGGATTTAAAGCAGTCTTTACTGACCTGCAAATCTTTTCATCCTAAATGCTTAACTATGTCATTCTTGCCATATTATTCCATTATACACTCCTAGTTTTGTCTTATCCAAAATGTTGATTCAAGTCATTTTTCTTTTTTCCTTAAACAAGTGCTAGTATTAAACTGTTGTATGCTTTATAACTGTATGTGTGTTTCTTTTTTCCCCCCATATTGCATATCTTCTGTCCTGCAGCTAATGCAGGGATGTGATCATGCAGGAGTCTGTGAATATAAAAAGTTCTTCATCATGTCAGTTGGGGGATCAGACTGAACTTGTCAAATCCAGATGTACCACATCAAAATATCTCATACTGTCTTGTTGTTAACCGTTCATATGTTTGAATTCAGAAGAATAAAAAAAATGGAATATTTTGACTGAATTGTTTTCAAGGTATTTACAGATGCAGGATCTATTTTGCGTTTTCTTACTTTAAAGAGCTGTATGTCTTTCTTTTCTAGATTTGAACGTATTCATACAAAGAAAGGGAACTACAGTAAGTCACTAGCTTCAAACCAGGAAGAGGTGGATGATTTAGCGACCTTGGAAGTATTGGATGAGGTAAGAGATTTGCACTTTTTCAAATTTTCCTGAAGAGTGCAGGGATCAGATGGGATTAAAATACACTGGTGAGGTATTGATTTTCAAGTTCAGCAGTGTTGTTGCACTTCTGCAGTAGAAGTGTCACTGGTATAATGACATTTGCCAGTTTATAGCGTACACTTTAGATGAGATTTCCAGGAGTGATTTCAGTTCAATGCTAAAAGATCCTCTGCAGTTAAAGCAAACTTTCGACTGTGCAGTGTTATGGCACCATTTGTTTAACTGGACCTATAACACGGGATTTTATTCTAGCTAAATTTCTTCTCGGTGATCTGTTAACTTGAAATTTGTCCAAATTCAAGAACAAGCACCTTCTCACTAGTTGCTTAGACACCTAGGGTTCGCCCGAAGTAGCTTCGCATAATTTACAAGTCGGGTTATTTCCGACTTTGGTGTGGAAATCTATTGAGATCACTTTATTTCAGCTGAGGCTTGGGCCCTAGCTATGCTTTCTGTTGATCACAAAATTTTAATGCAGATAAAAATGGTTGGTCTAAAACTGAAATCCATGGTGAGCAGGGCAGCATGCATACAAGGAGGAGGGAAGTCTGCTGTGGTTATAGCTCTATGCTTCAAAAGCAGAAAGAAGAATCAGGCCACAGTTCTTTATCTGCAAGTCTTAGAGACCATCAGTTGTTGCAAACATCTGTCATCCTTCCTCTGCTGAGCTGTCCATGATCCGTTATAATTCTGTTCACATACAATGGCAACTTCTCAGAAGGAGCTCCTGTATGCAAAACCTTCTTTCCATTTAAGTAGCCTTAAGAGCAAAGCAAGAGAAGTTATAAGATTTTGACTCTAGGTGCAAGAAATTACTTTAAATTACCTTAAATGTCCCCTAACAAAAAAAAAAAAAAAAAAAAACAGGATGTGAACCAGGCCATAGCAAAAAGCAAGGTATGATTCAGAACCAGAAAGAGAATATTGTATCAAATCGGTGGAAAGTCTAAAACTAGGGTTTCATTCTGATGTTTTCCTTTGAAGGTAGTGTAACTTTTTCAGTTGCACTGCATTAAGCAAAACACAGTATGCATCACTGTGAACAGATGGAGGTGGACGGAAAGCAATGCTTTTTGTACTCCTCTGCTGCTTGTGGTTCTGCTCCAATGGAAATAAGGCCTAAGCATTTTCATATGTAACTCAGAATAGTCTAAGGGCTGCTCCAAATTTCTTCAGCCAGAGCTATGACCTGTTTTGATTGGAAAGATCAGCAGGCAGTATCAGCCCAGCTCTACATATAGACGAGACTGAGGAAAACTACATCAAGAAGTTGAGTATGCCTCTCATGCGTCCCTCCTTGTTTTCGGGAGCACTTGATTTACAGCATCAAAAAAACAGTTACAAGAGAGACTGCTTGTTAATATTGTAAATATAGGAACATATCTATCTGCTTACACTGGTAGGATCCAAACAGTTAAAGATCTAACTTAGAATAAGTCAGAGTAATTTGAGACGTTGCAATCGCAGATAGGGCATATAGCTCTTGCCTTATTAGTTAGATGAAGTTGTTAGGATTTTACACATATAAACATTTGATTAGTTGAATTAAGCACTACTTACTAGTTAATATTTCTGTCACTACTTGGAGGTCTGTAAATATATATTGTTCAAATTCAGTTTGCACACAAGAAATTATGAATGCTACCTTGAAAACAGGAGTTAATTGTGATCTAGATGATATGTATTCTTGGCTATTAGTATCTTCCCCTTTTCTCCCCCTCACTACTGTTTTATACATTTTTTCCTGATATTCTTTTCTGCTAAGAAACAATAATTCAATTCTTTCTCCATCAGAACACAGTAACGGAGCAGTTGCAGAAGGGTTATGCCAAGGATCAGATCTACACATATGTAGGCGACATCCTCATTGCTGTCAATCCATTTCGGAACATAGACATCTATTCTTCACAGGTGTGAAAGTCTAGGTTTGGTTTTTTATTTCTACACATGCTGATTTCCAGCAGAATATGAATGTTCATGTTAAATAAGAAGTAATATTGTTCTTGATGATTTATTTTATTTATTTTATTATGTGCTGAATTTCAACCTAGAAATAAGATACCCCTGGAAAAGGTTTATCTCAGGTACCTTTGTCTGCAGTGTAGAACGTGTAGAAGATCATGTTTAAAGTTTAGATAGCTACGTATGAACTAGTCACTCATTATGTTTAATAGAAATTGAGGTCATTGTTCTTCCAACTTTTATCTTTGACTTTAGGCTGAACTATGTTTACAAGAACCTCACTATGTTTAAAGGAAGCTAAGGGCAACTGGTTTGCAAGTAGCATGTATACATATCTATACATTTATATAAGTAGCTCTTACCCACTCACATAAACATAAATATGAGTGTTAGATATTCACAAAAATACTCCTACTTATGCAAAAAGAACAATGAAGTCCATTAGGAACTCCTCAAAATTTTGGTCACATCGTTTACTAAAGAGTTATGTGCTAACATACTGCATATCTGAAAGAGGACTAGATTACCTTGTTTACTTTTGTTTTGCAAGTGACTGAAATAGTTGTCACTGTTTTACATCAGTGTTAACAAGAACAACAAAAAGTAGCTCTAATTTAATGTGTCTTTAAGGAAGCAGAGTTTTTGTTTTGTCCTCCACGGTGTGTTTTTCTGAAGTGGAAGAGACTTGGGCAGGTCATCCTGTCTTGTAGTTGGAGAGAGTCTAAAAATAGAAAAAAAAAAGATGCCATTTTTCACTCAAAATAGAGAGGTCAGTGTATCTTTTGTGCATGACAGAGAGGCATTCTCTGAAGAATCTCTTTCTAAAGTTTACTTAGCTGAGAGGTGGTCACACTGGATAAAATAGTATGTCCTTCCCTTTCTCCCCAATAGGAGAATGCCAGGCCACACAGATCATTCTTGTGCCTCCTCAATAACATGGGTCTACATGGCTGCATGTCTCAGGCGAAAAAGGGAACATTTCTCCTCCTCCACCTTCCATGTAGAACTTTACCAGATCAGAACTAATTTTTGCTCTGACTATTCCAATTTCATAGCATAGGTAGGGATGACATGATACAAAACTATGTTTGCTCTTTTTTTAGTAGTTATTCTAGCACTAAATACATACAAATCCCTGGCATAGTTAGTTAAGTAACAGGACACTCAAGTGGAAAGCATCACTGCCAGCAAGCTCAGCATGCTGTCCACTAATTGGTAAACAGAACAAAATCCAGTGAAGTTATGCAAAAGGAGATGTCAAGGAGACAGAAGTAATGTTTTTATTTTTCTTACACTTAGCATTCCAAACTCTATATTGGAGCCAAACGGACTGCCAACCCTCCTCATATTTTTGCTGTTGCTGATATAGGATATCAGTCCATGGTGACCTACAACTCAGATCAGGTAAAGATCAAGTATCATATTTATACCTTTGCAGGCTGACATATATGCAGTGAGCTCAAACTCACGCTCTTGTCCTCTACAGTGTATCGTTATTTCTGGAGAAAGTGGAGCTGGTAAGACACAAAGTGCCCATCTTCTGGTTCAGCAGCTCACTGTCCTGGGCAAGGTACGTTTCAAAGGGGATGTACCTGTGCGGCTCTGATCTTCTAGCTTTTCACCTCCCTCCACAACTAAATTGCTGTGAGTGGGATATGTTTATTCTGGGAAATGACCAAAATTATTGACTGAAGCAAATGCCATTTTTACATTTTCCAAGTAAACTGCAAGCAAGATGGCCCATTTTTGTTGTTCTATGTTATATATGGTACAGTGCAGCAATATGCAGAAGCTAACATGGATCCTAAAAGCAGACTGCCCATCTCAGGATGATGAAGCACATGAAATGATTAGCTTTGTTACTACCACTGTGCTCGCATACTACTCTGTGTTAACACTTTCAGATGGCCATTAATTCTGCAGATTTCTAATATCATGACAGGTTTAATGGTATATCCATGCCTTTCTTTCCATACTGTTCATGCTAGAATGACTGGCTTGATCATGTGCCTTTTTATTCACAAGTGTAGTAGATATCCACATCTGGGTCAGCTTGTGAAAGTCTGGTGTATCAAATGGTAGGTGTATATTAACAGAGGCACATTCAGTGGGAGAAAGAAGACTTCTAACAACTGGTTGCATTGTGTTTTGATGCCTTCTTGAGCCTGCAGGAGCATGTCTCTGACATATACACAAAGGTAGGGACCTGAGCATCTAAAGAGAAAAATTAATTGGTTAGTGTGATTGATAAAACCTCAAAGGCTGCATTTGTTCACACTAGGTGAAATCTTTTTCCCTGTGAAATCATTTACCTTCTTTATTTGCTTAATAAAACACACTGGAATGGGCGCATGTCAGCTAGCTCTGAACTACTTCTTTCACTTGCAGTTTTAGCAAAAATGAGAATATGATCTAACACTCATGTGGGCATAGTTTAGAGTTGTTGTGGAACAGGCATTCCACAAGCACCTTCAGAACTGTAACCATGTATAGTAATGAGTTAAGGTACCAGAAGCTAGCTACCTTGCTAGCTCTTGTACTTTGAAGTGATTGTTGTCTATAACAAAGCTGCAAGAACATCAGGTGGATAGCAGAAAAAGTAATGAATGAATAATAGTTAATGTAACCCCACTGAGGTCATATGCATCAAGATAGACATGTGGAAGATTTCATTATATTAGTTTTGCTCACCTACATGAGAAAGAAAGAAAGGAAGGAAGGAAGAAAGAATGAATGAATTTCATTCAAAATTTCCCAGTTGTAAGTCTGATAATTAATTCTTAGGTCTAAATGTGAATTTTAAAAATACATAGTAAAAGTCACACTTCAGGGTAGTGACTGAAAGTGGAAAGAAATATTTAAGGGACATACTGGGATCATTACTGATAACCTTCAGCAAAGTCTTTTTCGTAACTAGGCTAATAACAGGACTCTGCAGGAGAAGATCCTCCAAGTGAATAACCTGGTAGAAGCATTTGGAAATGCAGGCACTATCATCAATGATAATTCCAGCAGATTTGGAAAATATTTGGAAATGAAATTCACTTGTGGTGGCACTGTAGTAGGAGCTCAGATTTCAGAGTATCTCCTTGAAAAATCCAGAGTTGTCCACCAGGCAGTGTAAGTATAAAAATGATACTTACCTACTTTGGAGCTTACAGAGTAGGGCTGTAATGAGAAAATTACCTTGGGACAAACAGAAGGATGAATAGGTATTGGGTTTTTTTTCTAATTAATGACATATGAATAACTTATAGATCTGTAAGATAAATGAAAAATGCTTCCATATTTTCTTATTATTTGTTTCATTATTTAAATTATAAAATTCTTTGTCAAAGTTTAAACCAAGATTTTAGTGCTAATACATAATTTAGATTAAATTCCTTTATGTTTCCTTTAGTGTGTTAGCTTTTGTTTGCAAAGTGCTCATTTTTAGTTTTAGGCCATCTAATAAAATACAGTTTTAAAAGTATTATGAACATGTGTATATCCTCTCTCATAGTTTATGTATCATAATGCAAAATGATAGGTGGCATTATGGATGGAAGTGGCATTACCAATTAATTTGAATTCTTGAAATATATTTGCTATCCTAATATATAGCATATTCAGATAGAAATATTTTAGCAACTTTATTTCTGTCATAATGGTATAAAATAATAGAGTTTGGGGTAAAGAATTTTTCACTACTTTAAACTTTACCGCTTGCTAATCTTGTACTCATTTTTACTCTTGTTATAATTTTGCATGACCTTGTTACGATTCTACCTTTGTGATATAAAAACATCTGAGTATCATTTAGAAAAATTTAACAGTTTAAAGTTAGAGACAATTTTATGAAATGCTCTGTTTCTCCCATTTAAACATAATCACAGAAACTTTTTTCAGAAAGTTTTTTTTTTTTTCTCCTAACTTTTCATGGCTTTGTTCTGTTGAAGTCGATGTTTGTATTTAGCCGCATGCTAAGACAGGAAGTCAGGAAACCATTTAGGTGCCTCAGATGCTCTTTAGGTAGGTGTTTAAATGTCTGAAATCACAGGAAAGTGCCACCAAGCTCTTTAGAGTGAGGGCATCATAGGAGGCTGAAGCATAAACTCCCAGGGGGGCTGAAGGCTGTTTGGGTGCTGTAGAGCTCCATGTCCCTGCTGAGCTAACCGTGTTGCTGCTCCGTGCGGTTCCTGTGTTGCGCCAGGACTCTGAGGTGAGAGCGTGACTCCCAAGCTCAGCTGGATAGCAGGAATGACAATGACTTAAAGGACTCGGCGAGCACATTTGGACTAAATGGGTTAGGAATGCACAGCTTTCTTGTGGGCAGAAGCTTTTTAAAAAATCTGCAGGTTAAACTGCCCAAATAATCAAGAGTGGCCAAGGCAGCACACAAAATCTGACCTGGCATCTACCAGTTGCAACGAAGACTAGGCGGCCCATATCTTGTTATGGCAAAGTGCAGCCACAAATGGCAGCTTCCAAACAACCACACTACAGTACCACAAGGATGTTCAGCTCGCGTGAGTTTATGAAATACAGCTGATTTCAGAACTCCTTGTTAGTTTGTCTGTTAAAATTACATTTAATAATAGCATCTGTGTCTTCAATAAATGGAACATTGTTACATTACTAACCCAGTTTGTTGTTTCTGTTGTTTTAGAGGAGAGAAAAATTTCCATATTTTTTATTATATTTATGCTGGTCTCGCAGAAAAGAAAAAATTGGCACATTATAAATTGCCAGAATATAGACCTCCCAGGTAATGCAGTTTATTTTTACATAAATTGATGACTAAGAATTGCAATGTTATTGAATTCTCAATGTCATTTACATTTTAACTTTGTGTCTGTCAACACTTTCAGGTATCTGCAAAATGATCATTTCAGAATAGTGCAAGATTTTATGAACAATAGCTTTTATAAGTCCCAGTTTGAGTTAATTGAACAATGCTTCAAAGTCATAGGCTTTACACTGGAGGTGAGTGTTGATAAGTCTGTTTCTTTCTCTTCTTTTTCTTTCTTTTTTCCTTTTATTTTTGAACATTAATAGGTACCTTGCTCAGAAGAAAAGTTCAGATATATACATATATGTGTGTGTGTATATGTATATATGTCTACATTATATATAAAAACATTCAAATAATCTCCCTTGTTATTTTTCTTCTTGTAGCAGTGTTTAAGTTTTAGGATATTGTATATTTAGTTTACTATTTTTACTACATTTAATTTTTAATTGTTATTGAAATATTTGATTTTTGAAGGTATCAAATTCTCCACAGGTTAATTAGCCTCTCTGAACCTGAGTGATTGATTGCAAGGGTGAAGGAGCAGTAAAGACTTCTTCCCAAGGAAGTTCTGATGTAGCAAAAGCAACTATATTAAAGTAATGTTTTAGGTTAAGTTTTGGCATTCATCCATCTTACAGAAAAGATTCTATATTTGCATGTTTATCAGCAGGAAAGCGTGGATAGAAAACATTCTTGACTTCAATTAAATTTCAGTCCTCAGTGGTGTGGGTTTTTTTGTTTTTGTTTGTTTGTTTTACTTTTAAATTTATTTTTAACTTACTGACAAGCTTTAATGGTAAATTTACTGCTAGTACTTTCTGTCTTAAAGTCACACTGTTTTACTTTAGGTCACATGGCAAAATTAATAGCAAAGAACTGCCTGGGGTAAACAGGAATCATTCTGTACGGAGACCAATCAACTCAGACTTAGCACACAATGGAAAAGGGCACAAAAATGTCAGCAATTATACATATTGTACACTATAATGGAAGAAGTCAAACTATTGATTTCTTTGCATTTCATCTGGTATCCTAAGCTTAAAGTGAAAATTATTTCTTAAAACCTAGGCAAACTGTAAGCCAATTTTCCAGAGCATAATTTAAAAAAGGGTAAACGTGTTTAGTTTGTCTTACTGTCATGGGAATAATTTATTAACCGCTAGATTAACTTGTACAAGTGCTGAAAGCAAGATCAGGTCTTTTAGAGCAATGGAGAATTTTATCTGAGTAAATGATGCCTGACACTGTACTAGCACTGTACCGCTGTACTAAATGTTAGGGATAAAATGCTGTAGAATTATGCAAAGTCTATCCTCATAAAACTATCCTCAATCCAACTTTAAAAACTACTTATTGTAAAATTACTATAAAACTTATGGAACTTATACATTCCACTATTGTTATTTGGTTTGGAATATATACTATCCCAGATTCCTAGCTTAAAACTTTGCCCACTTTACAGAAATGTTTTAGAAAATACTTAAAAATCATAAAGTATAAGAAATGTTCACCATTCATATGAAAATTCACAGCTGAAAGTTCACAGTTCAAATCTAAATCAAACCAGTAACTAAAGCACTATCTCATTAATTGCAAGTATAATTTTGCCCTATATAAAGTACTTAAAATCATTTATTGTATATATCACTTTACCATACAGACTAGTATTAGACTTATATAAGTCTAATGCAAAATGCTTTTTTGGAACCAACTGAATAACTTGAAATCTGCAGAACCAAAAAATATGTGTTTTAAAAAAGAATAAATAAATCCCAAAGTGCTTTACTGCATACAGAATTCTTGAATGACATTTTAAAGGGTTAATCGCTCTGCCGAATCCAAGCCATGTGAGGTGTCATTCTTCCAATAAAATTCTTTGTCCATTGATGTCAGTGGGAGTTGCAGCAGAGCTGCATCATTTGGGGCACTGTTGTTTCTGTGATTCACGAAGCTTAGATGGAGATTTTTTAAATGTTGTTGATATGAGTGTTACAATTTTAGCTAGGGTTGTGCCTGCAGACACCTAAATAACCTCTGAATTCCTTTCATGTAAGAGGATTATGCTCACCTCTGTTCTGTGCTTCCCCTATTGCATGTCAGTCCTGGCCTACAGACATGTACAGAATAGAGATTAAGCTATGGTTTGTCTTGCAGTCTTTGGGTGATTTTATGCTTGAAAGAAACTTGTGTCGAGTACAGAATAGGGATTAATTGCAGAAGAAAGTGTTTCCAAAAGTAGTGGACATGTGGCAGACAAGTGAGAGAAAGTGATTGTCCTGGGGATAGGAAACAACATGCTCAGAAAAAAACCAAAGTGACAAATCTGTCAGGCTATTAAGTGTTATATCTTTTTAATATACTTTTCAGGAACTTGGAAGTGTGTACAGTGTTCTGGCTGCCATTTTAAATGTGGGTAACATTGAATTTTCTGCAGTGGTATCTGAACATATGATTGACAAGAGCAACATTTCCAATCCAGTAGCCCTTGAGAATTGTGAGTGTTTTTTTTATTATTTAAGATTATATTCCATTAGTGTTTATTAACCAATGTCTTCTACTGCAAGAGTGTTATCAATGAAAACTGTATCACATGAAAATTCTGCAGGAATGATTAAGGGGTGGAGCTGAATTAATTACAAGTCCACCTGAATTCAAATAGAAGAGAAAGGAGTTTTCCATATTATGTGCCTGATTTTGCTAACCAGCTAATGGCATTCAGGAAACATGACAAATACTGGAGATGCCTGAAAAAAAATCCTTGTTATTCTTTCTCAAGAGGTTTGGAAGAACTTCATTAACATTTTGATTTTTTTTTTTCTTTTTTTTTTTTTCCCTGCAACCTCATTACTTGCTCCCTGCCTATGCACATTGAAATACAGTTGACTAGTTCTTTGGAAGGGATCCCTTACATTGTAGGTTGCAAAGAGCCATAAGAGGAGAGGGGGAACAGATATTCAAGGAAGTTGCTGTTCTTTTTCAATAACTATAGTGGAGGGAGAGAATGAAGCCTTCATGCTATCTTCTTACATGTTTTCTTGTCATGGATAGCAAAATATTGTGCAACTGGGAGACACACATCCCTTTTCTGAGGAAACAAAGAGAGCGGGAGATTGTTGTGACAGATTATAACTGAGAGGAATATGCATATCTCCCAATTTTCACACTCCTGACCTAGACAACTAGATTCCCTAGTATTTCTTCATAGACAATTTGGAGCAATTATCATCAAGCAATCCAGAACACATAAGCAGGACCCATGCTCTGAATTACTTTCTTATTTATCACTTTCATATTAAAGTAGAAGCTGAAGACTTTGATTTGGCCATATTCCTAACATACTGTACTTGAAAAGTACAAAACAATGAATATTTTTCCTTCAAAAATCTGTTTCTGAGCTGTGTTTATGACTTTACATCTTAGGTGCTTCCTTGCTGTGTATTCAGGCAGATGAACTGCAAGAAGCCCTCACCTCGCACTGTGTAGTGACTCGAGGGGAAACGATTATTCGTCCCAATACGGTAGAAAAAGCGACTGATGTGCGAGATGCCATGGCCAAAGCACTGTATGGGCGTCTCTTTAGCTGGATAGTCAATCGCATCAATACTTTACTGAAGCCTGACAAACATTTAAGGTAAAAGGAAACATTTCCAGAATTAAAAGGTATTTTCTGTGGGAATTATATTTTACACGAGAGCATGAATTTTATTTAATTAAACTCTTCTGTTTTTCTCTGATACCATTCTCATTTTTTCTTTTTTTTCCTCTGATATTCTTTCATTTTGACACCACTATTAAAAAAGAAGTTTTTGTCCTGTTCATAGTATCCGGTGAAAGTACAGTAGATGTTGATAGTGCAGCCATTTGCTATTTTCCTATGTGTTATTTACCTGGTTAGTCCCTTGTAAACATGTGTAACTGTTGAAATTACACATTAACACTTTTTCCTTTTCCTCTTTCTATTTACTTCTAGTATTCAGGGTCAGCTCTTGACATTCATCTGTTGATTATACAGGTTGAATTATGCTCTTGATTGCCGCTTTGTTGCTGCTTGTGCAGCTGTGGTTATGAAGTAAATATATGAAGGTTGCTTCCAAAGATATTTGCTGAGGTTAATGCACACCCTGCACTTAAACACAGAGAGAGGAAAGGGAAAAAAAAAAAAAAAATGAACATCTGGTCTGCAAGTCTTATAGGTCCAAGCCCTCTCTGACTGCTAATAGAGCTTTTTTTCAATTGAATACTCACTGTGCTGGTGAGGAAGAGAAAAGTTCAACCTGAAAGTCTCACTGTATGAAAAATCAGAAGTCTGCGTTTTTTTTTTGTTTTTTTTTTTTTTTTTTTTATTAATAAAAAAATTTAAAAAAAATTATATTTTAAAATTTTTTTTTTAGAAAAAAATAATTTCTGTATAAATACTTTGACCTCTACAGAATAAAGTATATTTTTCAAACTGACTTTTCAGAGGCTCAAGTGCCATTCACAGGTATCTTGAAGCAGGTTCTATATTCCTAATACCTTATACTTATGAAAAAATCAGTATGTAGAGATAGCTAAAATGGAGATTGTGGGTAGAAAGTTGGGGAGTTTTTTTTTTTTTTTTTCTTTTAATTTAGCTAATGTTAAGGCTAACCTCAGTTAGAAAAATGTGTCTTTCTGCTATTTTATTCTTTCAGCCAATAAGTAAAATATTAGTGTTTTTTCAAGTTGCAGAAATGATCACAGAACTCTGAGAATTCCTCGAGCTAAAATTTCAAGTTTATTTTTTTCCTGGTAGTATTTTTTTGGAATTTGACCAGGAGCGTAAAGTCCTACCATACTCCACTACAGCATGTCATGTTCAAATAAACAATTTTAACTAACTGTTAACTGGGAAATAATATGAAGGAATAATGTTTAATCTCAGCAATCCTGACTTTGACTATGATTTGGTCTATCTGGTCTACAAATACAGTCATGTTTGAATTTATGTATGATTACTGTATTTCAAATAAAAAATGATTGTCATTTTAAATGAAATCTGGTTTAGCAAAATTCATTCTACTTAATTGCTTTATGGACTTGGCCTATTACCTGCTCTATTAAAATAGTAATGGAGCTAGTCAGTGTAATATAGCTGAGATACAAAAATAAAAGATCTATTTAATCTTTGCAGTGGAAATGATGATGGTTTGAACATTGGAATCCTTGATATCTTTGGCTTTGAGAATTTCAAAAAAAATTCTTTTGAACAACTCTGTATCAACATTGCCAATGAACAGATTCAGTTCTACTTCAATCAACATGTCTTTGCTTGGGAACAGGTATGCTTTGACATTTTATACATTTTATAACATTTTATAAATGTTAATTTCACTGAATATAAAAAAAATTTCTCAAGAAACTACACTTCTTTCTCCATAAAAAATGGTAAACTGTAGATTGCAACAAATGATTTCTGAGTATATATTAAGTGAAATACTGCTGGGTTGCTATTTTGTGTAAAATGCCCACCTAAAATGTACTAAACTTGAAATTTACAGTATCTAGGCAACAGAATACAGTAGTAATCAGTCTGATAAAAATACAGTGTTGTTTTCCTGAAGCGTAACAATTGATGTAAAGTATGGTTATGCAATAAAAAAATGTAATTGAGTGGTAACATAATTTGTGAAGTATGGCATTCATAATAGCTTACTAATAAGTGTCATGAAAACTGAAAATTCTCTGTTAAAAAATGGAAATCTTACTTATTTTGTTCTTATGCAGGACAGAGACCATCTAAGTTAAATAATGATGAATTTAATCTAAATAGTCTGATCTATACCAGAGAAAAGAATAGAATTGTAACTATAAAAGTTAATGAAATTCAAAGGGACAGTGAAAAACCTCAAAGAATGATCATCTAAACTTTGTAAAGAATTCCATAAAAATACACTAATCATCCTTAAATCATCATCCAGTAGTGTTACTTGAAAAAATAACATGTCTGTGGAAAAATAAATAAAAAAGAAATTTACTGAAAATAGAAATATTCCAGATTGTTGTAGGACCAGGGCATCAACATTCACATTTTCTCTTCTTTGTTGAAATTACTATTTTTTGAGTACCATAAACCAAAATCTTTATTAATTTTAACTTTTAGAAGGAAAATTGTTTTTTGTCAGTTTTAATCCCTACTTGTTTCAGTAAATAGATACAAGTTTGGTATGTGTCAGTATGTAAGTGTATACACGTGCATGTTAGTCTAGAGTTGTGAAATGGAAAATACTATTAAATGGTCAGCATTTTTTATTATTCCCAATTATTTCAGGAATGCTGTCTTGCAGTCCTTGGTCCTGCAGTTGATTTTTACAGATTCAAGGTGGAAATTTCTCAGTCACAAATCCTTCTTTTTCCTTACTACCATTATAAGAGAAAAAATAGCTTCAGCTGCTGTAATTACTTAGATGTCATTTTTTCTGAAGTACATAAATTTACATAAAAAGAGCATTTACCTGTTTTCTTCAATACCTTCTGTATGTCTTTGTAATATTCAGACAAGCTTACTCATCCTTATATCTTATATCTTCTTTGGAATATATGATCCTTATGACAACAGTACCAGTTTCTTTGGTGGGCTAGTAGGAAAAAGAAAGACATGTACCCTTTGGGCTTCATGTAAACATGACATTCCCTAATTTTATTGTCATGAACAATGCTCTTCATTCAAATCATAGGTCATTATTATAAGACTTGTTCTAAAACTGCTCTTTTTTCTGGTGCTTGTTACACATTCACATTCATATTTCATTCATACCAATTTTCCTGTTCCTTTAGCCAATATTCCTGTAGCCATATCAATTACAACAGTCTACATCCTGTCTATAATTCCAAGATACCTGTTTTTAGTTTATATGACACCACTACACCAGATTTTATCAAACTTCCTTATATTATCTTGTAGTATTCTTTGAAGATAGTACTACGGCAGTGTGAAATAAGCAATATAGATGTGCAAGTGTTGGTGTAAATTCTTACTGTTCCAGTACTAGGAAATGACAACCCAAAGGCACAGGATGATTTGCAATTTGATTTGTAGTCATTATAGGACATCACTTTTCCCTTGTCTAGAATATTTTGTTCCAGATTTAAGTCCTAAAAAGGATCTTTGAGGAAGGAGATGTTATCAGCATCCTGTCTATTCATTGCAAGGATTTTTAAAATATGCACTAAGAGCATATTTTAACTATTAATACAGGTCCTCCCTGCAGGCAAATAAAATACAACTATTTGCAGAAAAATATAAAATACCATTCTAAATTTTATGTGCATGGAAAAAAAAAAAAGAGATCCTTTTTTTAATTGTTGAAATTAAAAGTTCAGGAGCTCGTTATTCTTGTTCACATTCATATCTATTATTTAAAAATCAACCAATAGGGAGGGCGTCCTCAGTCTTGCCAGTGACGGCAAGACTGTACAGTCGCACAGGAGTTTGAAGCTTTCATACTGAGAGATAGGAGTTAGATTAGAAGTCTGATGTCAGCAGTCACTCAGTAGCCTCTGCACTGACTTTTCATTAGTCCAAGCTGACTGTCATATAGATGGTGTCATAGACATGTCTGATTGCTCAGTGCTGTCTCAGGAATCTTAAACATGACACTGCATTGCACCCTGCAGATCTGCCCAAGGAAGTTCAGGACAAAGTGTTCTTCAGATTGGGATGTTTTTTATTTTTCTCAAAAGAGAAGTAAAACTTTTAACTGCATTATTCGTTCTTTCTGTTTCCTTTAATTCAATGCCATACTGCATCAATGTAGATAAAAGTTGACATACCAGTGGTGAGTCAAGGCTAAAGTCAGTTGATCATAGTCTAGTTCTCAATTATCCCATGTCAATCTAATATGTAGTAATTATAGAACAAAGGGAACCAAACCAGATTTGGGCAACTTGACCCAGGAAGACAAATTAAGTGAATTCATAAGCGTTTTATGTTTCACATTTTTGGTAATGGCACTGCATGGTAAGTAATGTGTATGTCAGTGTCTTCCTTCCATTAGTTTGCTCCAAGACCTTTTATAGTATCCAGTTCTTATCTCAAGCTATTTTGAAGGTCAGCATCAATGCATACACTTAAGCTTAATGTTCTCTTCCTGGATATGCTGGGAACTCATAGTAAGACAAAAGAAGGTCTTGGAGATTGTAGGAGACAGCCCATTTCTTAATCCTTAAGGACTCTGTCTATTTCCTAGGGTTTTTGAAGGAAGAATGTGCAAATTGGAATAATTGTTATTATAAGGAACTTTTTCTTCAGTTGTGTTTTTTCTAATTCTCAGGAGAAAGTGAACCACATTCACTCATGGAAAATGCAGTTACACTTGCAGCTCAATTCAGTGTCAGAAAGCGTAGGAGCAGAGGAAAAAGCAAAAAATATTCACAGCTTTCCTTTCCTGGGGAGTGTGGCTGGCTAAAAATATAACCTCAGAAGCGATGCAGAAAATAGATTAGGGAAGCAGCCAGCAATCCAAAGCTTTGGTGTTTAGAGCATTCCCTGAGCAGCCCCTCTTAAGAACTACATTACCACTTAAACCTGCTCTTGAAATGGGAAAATTGCAAAGAGCACTCCCTCAGTATCCATCAGGAATGAGCACCCTGGGCATAGCTGCCTTAACAGAATTAATAATGAATGTCATATGTTTTAGTAAATAGATATAGGTGGGTCAGTAAATGATACTCATACCAAAAATATGGTACCATTCCCTCTTTACATATTTTTCAAAGGTAAGGCAGGATAAAAAGTATTAATACAAGATGTTAAGTGATGCCAGCATCTCATAAATTAGACTAAAAGCTTGAATGTGCTGTTACTGTCACTGGTTTCACTCTGACACAGCTGTAGGTAATTCTGTCTCCTCTCTTGTACAAGTGAAATCGAATGTAATGGGCTAACCTAGGTGGAAGGGACCTGCTCTCTCCCATGTTGCATCTACTGTATAAACCTGTGGCACTCACAGACTTTTTTAGAATTTTTAAAAATGAAAAAGAACAAGACTATTTTTTCTTACCACCCCAAGCAAGCCATCAGTTGTGCTGCTAAATCTCCATATGCAGGACAGACAAGACAGTCATCTCATGCAAAAGACTCTGTGCTTCCTGTGTTCTTGATGCGATAAAGAATCAAGCATGCAGGGGTTTTTGTTTCCTAAACAATTTTTTTTAAAGTATTCTTTGCTGAAACAAAATGTTTCATGTTTTTATGTCTTGTATGCTATGCAGTGTCTTACAAGGCACTGTGCATAAATGCTGGATAGAAACTGAGGACAGGTCTTCTGAGCTTCTCAACCTGATCTCTAACATGGATATGCTAATTCTGAACAAACTTTTTAATGTACTTTTAGATCCACCGACTTAAGAAAAAGTGCCATTGCTACTCATGTTATCATCTGCATATTGGTCTTTGTTGCACTGATGCAGGAAATGAGAGAACTGTAATATATGGAGAAAAACAGCATCTGGTTTCCCTAAGGAAGAGTTTGTTTTTCTTCTTTAGGTAGCCATAGGCCTTTGATTATCAGACAGCCAGGATGAGAAATGCTTTTTGTTTCTCCTTTTGTTTCCTACCAGCTAATGCTGAAAATGGTCTACCAGGAATGATGTTCACAAGAATTGTTCACTATTCAAAAATCCTTTATATGAATGTTATTCATAGCATTCACTGCCTCTATTGTACTCTTAATGTGGTTGTTCTGGGTTTTAATTGTCTTTTCAAAGTTACTGATATATACAATATGTGTCAAAAATGTGGAGAAAAGACAGAAAAAAAGGTTCACATAGGGAGCCTTCTGGTTGTTGTAATAAGGTTTCATGAGGAATATAATTACTTTCCCTTTCATGCATATACTTCTTTAGTCAAAAGGTATATATGGCCCAGAGCTGTATTTGCAGAATGAATACAAGACAATAGATGGTGTTTTGACATTACAGAGAATACTCAGGGCTGTACTTTGAAATTTCTTCTTGAAATTTCTATTTTTTTTCTTCTAAATTATATTAAAAGTCAGTGTTTGTGCAAATGCACTATTTGCTATTGCTAAACCTATGGTGTGATTTTGTTCCTGAGCAGACTGCTTTTTAGCACTGGTCAATCTAGGATACATAGCATCAGATATGCAGTATTTTACATGCTGAGGTTAGGGAGATAACCTACCCCTAGGCATTCAGCCCTGCCTATGGGGATGTATTCCAGCTGACAGTATTCATGTGGTCTGCCTCTGCACAAGGCTAATTTTGTAGGGACAACTGGAAAGACTGTTCCTGTTTTGTAATGAGAAATAAGAAATTGGAATTAAATTCATCCTTTGGGTAACTATGTAGATTAAAATATGATACAATATTTAATTTGGCCATTTTACAATGAAATCCAGACGAAATCTAAATCTTGTGAGAATGACATCATATAATTTGCTTGAATCAAATTAAACATTTTAGTCTTATAATGGATTTCCCCACACCACACAGGTTTTAAATGACCAAGAGGAGGCAGGACAATTCATTCAGCACCACTGTCCTTTGAGCCAATATTTTTTAATTTTGGAGTCCAAATTTAACAAACCACAAAAGCTCCAGCTACCCATTTGGCTCCTAATTTTGGTTTCATAAACAAAAGTTGGAGCTAAAACACTCTTTTGGATCTCAGCCTGGCCCAGTGTTGCAACAATTACCATGTTAGCATAACTTTTGTAGGCTGCTTTGTCATACACAGAGGTTGAGTGTGTCTAGAGCTTCCATGGGCATAGTCTACAGGTGGCATGAGGTTCATGGTACCTGTTAGAGCAGACAGAAGGGCCAAAGTAGTGAATGAAGTCTTAATTACTTTAGATTCCATATAGCCAGTGGAGACAAGTAGACACATTTCTCTCTTCATGGGCTATCAATCACTTCTGTGCCTGTAGCTAAGTGGAGTGAATGCTGGGACAACCTTTTGTCAGGCTAATATAAAGCAAAGCACAACTTTAGCAGCATTCAGTCCTGTCCCCAAAGAAAGTGTTCTGCTTATATGTAGGGGAGTGCTGTAAATTAATTCTCTGCCAATTCCGTAATCTGTATGTAGCAGGGTCCACATAGTCAACATTCCCATTTCTTTTTTGTGGTTCTGCCATTACAAGATAAAAACGTGGTGTAAATATCAAAGATACGTTGGAAACTGGTATTTTTATTGTTAGTATCAGAAGGATGCTACTTTTGGGATTAAATACTTGAAATGTTTATTTTACATTCATCTTGACAATTTAATCTTCTACTTAAAGCTGAAAAAGGTTACTTCTCAGTAAGTCTCCAGAGTTTCCATTTAAAGTAGAGAGGCATCATACCACATTCTCAGCAAAATACCATTATTTTTTTTAGTAAGCATGAAGATAATTTTCTAATACATTTAATAATTCTTTGTTCATAAGTGAAACCAGTTTGCGCAAACTAATACCAGTTTTGATCAGCAAAAGACACCATGTGATACTGAGATGAGATGGGTGCCCAAATATCAGTACTCAGTGATTCCTTTTGACATCCTATCTATAGAAACACTGTCTTGTAGCTTATGTTTTAGAATTTCAATGAGCCACTGTTAGTTTAAGGAGCTTTCTTGTCACAAAACATCACTGGGGATTACAGCATCCTATAGCCGATTCAGCTTATTAATTCAAATAAGATTTATTTTATTACAGTTTCATGATGTGCATCATGAAGGTTTCTCTTCCTGCTTCTCCTATCATAATGCGATGATTGAAGACGAGCAGTGCATAAGAATATGTAATATGGTATCTCTTAGTTTCTGAGTCATCTGTCACTGTGGTGTCTGGAAGGCTTGGTTATCAGCCCTCCTCCAGGAGCCCGCGGCCAGTGATGAAGTGAATCCCTTCCGTATCCTGCCAGGCAGATGTTAGCACTGCAGGGACTGTCAGCACTCAACGTGCTGTTTAGCTGTCCCGATCCTGGTCACCAAAGACTGAATGGCCACGTAGCTTCAGGGCTCGAAGGTCAGACCCTGCACGCTGGCAGCGTGGCAAAGGGGAGCACACATCACCGTTGCAGTGCAGCTAGAGGAGAGCTCCTCTCCGTCTCAAGGAAGACTTCTTTCAGCATGCTTAGCCAGCCTTTCTCACAAGCATATAAAGTTTGAAGAAATTAATTGCTTGATGTGTTGCCTGTGAGAGCTTGTTTGAGCACCTCACAGAAACACTGACTGTTTTCTGATATGTCTTCTCCTACTCCTAAGTGTCCTTGATAATCTTAAGCAGTAACAGCTGGCTTCATGAATGAAACATCTGTGTGTCAGTAGAGTTAAAGCCCTCAGTAAAGCTGCCCCTCCGGTATTATCTTTGGGAGATAACATAGACTCATTCCCTTCCTGCCACTAGCTCCTACAGATACATAATTAACTTCTATATCACTGATGCATTTATTACTCTCTTGTCTTGCCCTGCTACTCAGGCCATTGATTAAAGTTAAAAGCAAAACTGCACCTGTCCACTGCTCCAGGAGAGACACAGGTAGACATGTGTGCCTGAGATGGGAGCATGTATGGGATTGTAAGAAAAATTCCTGCTGCTTATTCCATGTTTAAGCAAACAGAGTCATAGGCTATCCATAGAGTTGAGAGTGGCTTGAGAAATTATGTAAATCTGGATAGTAAAAAGGTTTAGGTATATATTGTGTTCTCTTTTGAATGGATCAGTAGATATATTCATTTGGTCCTGTATTTCCGGGAAAAATGTTATTGTTTTTTCTTATTATTTCTTTCTGGCTTAGAGATGAAAATCTAAGAATATGCGCTTTTTGTTGTATGCAATTAACTGCTTTCCCAAACACACACTTTCTTGCTTTCTTCACTCACCCATGACTTTCATTCAGATTCGAGTGAGGGACACATATGGAGAAGTCTTCCCAAGTTAGAGGTTTTTGAACTCATATTTATGACTCTCTATTTACAATGAATTTAGGGTGATACAAGTGTAATGTAACATCATATATTAATACAACACTTTTATGAGTAGAAAAATATAAAAGAGTTCATCTTTTGCAAGAAGAATGCAGAGAGCAATCTGCACAGGACTAAAGGCAGTCGTGACATATATGAGAGCACTGGGCAGTGGGTAACTGCTATTACCTTACATAACCCAAGTAAAAATCATGGCTTGTTAAATCTGTGCTTGTCTTTGCCTTGCTGAAAGATTAAAGAAAGTCATTTTCATATTCCTCAATTTCTTTTTTATTCTGGTATATTTGTTCAAAGCATGTTTACTGAATACACCACAAGAAGAACTTACATATCTAAAGGCAAATTAAAATGTGTAGTTCAGGACTGTGGTATGTTCCAGTTGACATTTGTTCCTGCAAAACTGTCATGTTTTTAGCCTCTTGGCATAGTTTTTTTAAGGTAGCTTTTATTTTGTACAGTTGACAGTTTGTGAAGTGGTTGTTTATGCATGGACAAAATGTGCCCTTTGTAACTTGTTTGTTACAGAATGAATATCTATATGAAGGTGTTGATGCCAGAGTTATAGAATATGAGGACAACAGGCCCCTCTTAGATATGTTCCTGCAGAAACCTATGGGTTTGTTGTCCCTGCTGGATGAGGAAAGTCGATTCCCACAAGCAACAGATCAGACACTTGTAGGTAAGTATATGGTTTCTCTCATAATTCTACAGAATGTCTTGGATTTTGGTTTAACAAATTCAGTTAGGGTATATGCTAGCTGTGATTTCAATGGGTATTTCAGCTTCACAATACATTTCAGGAAGGAATGGGTACATTCTTGTAGCTGATACAAGAAACATGCACATACAGGAATATAAATGAACTCAGCTGCTGATCCAGCTTTTGAACTTTCTTACCCTCAGGAATTTTTAGCTGCAGGGCTTGAAAAACAGGGATCAAACTGAGTTAAAGTTCTGGGTGTATATGCCAGCAACATTGTTTGCAAAGCTGAATCATATTCAGCTGTGATATTTTTGTTGGACCATCTAAGCAAGACTTTAGGGACTCTGTAAAGATAATGACTATGAACCTGAACTCAATGCCTTTCAGCAAATCATGTTTCCCTGTTTTTCTACACATAAATTAAAACTAGAACACCTAAATATGTTAGAATTTTAATCCTGAATATTTCATTGCTGCTGAAGTAGTCTCAGTTACAGTTGATTTAATTATTCTAATAGGATTTCTCTGCAGAAGGATCCTTTTTTTACTTATTTTGGAATGTGACAAGTGATAAATGAGGATTTTAAGCAACACGCAGTCATAAAGCAAATAACAATGTCCAGTAAGAAAGTTTTTTATGTCCGTGCTACAGCGGTTATATGAGCTTCTTATCTATGGAGCCTCATATTATATAGGCTCTGAAACTGTTCACCTCAACCAGTAACTAAATATTTTCTTACAATTGCCAAGTTTGGTAGGAAGGATTACTGCCATGATTTATATGTGAATACCAAAAGTTTAGAGAAGCAGATGATTTTTTTAAGATGACTCATAAAAAAAAAAAAAGATGGTTACTGATTCAAGAGTATCTGTATTCCCTGTATTGTGCCTTTTATTATCGAGACCATCATGGTAACTTTCTTCTAAAAACCATCAGTCTGTTTTGTGGTACTGCATTTGTATGAGAAACCAGGTAACGTTCTTAGAGGGATTCAGCTTCAGAGCACAATTATACACAGTGATGCCAGTAAAATGAACTGTATTTTTCCTTTCAGAAAAATTTGAAGACAATTTGAAGTCAAAATATTTTTGGAGACCCAAAAGAGTAGATCTAACCTTTGGGATTTATCATTATGCAGGAAAGGTAAGAAACACGGTAATATTTGTTGGTTTGTGCAATCATAGAGCTGGAAGGGAATGCAAGAGGTCAGTTACTGCAGGATTGGTTCTCAGTGTTCGTCTATTCAAACCTGACATGAAAAGGTTGGCGGTGCTGCACACCTCAAAAGTAAATTGAAAAGTTATTTTCTGTCACACAAAAGAAGTAATGGAGCATGCCTTTTTTAAAATGTCACCATGTAAATAAACTGACTGTATTTCCAGAGAACCAAAAATGATGATTATATAATGCATCACTGTGCCCCTCTGCCTAGTCCCCCAAAGCCTTGTGCCAGCTGGCCATGCTCCATACCAGGACCCATTCTTCCTCTCTTTTACCACAAATCCTACCTCCTGCCATAGCTCTCAGCTCATTCCTTTGTCACCTGCCAGGTAGTGCATGCCCTGCTTTCTGCTGCTTTTAGTCAGCAGCCTTGCGGTACTGTGTCGGGTGTTTTGCCTTCACAAACTCTGGAGGAGCCAGGAGGTGCTGTTGCAATAAGGCAAGATACTGCTGATCAGCCGTGTCCTGTTTCTGACTTGTGGAAACAGAGGAGTTCCCAGCATCTTTTGAGCTTTTTTAAGGACTGGGCATTGCTGCTTCACACAGGAAACCAAGTTGTTCCTGTGCAGTTCTGCAGCAGCTGGTCGGTAAAGGGGCAACATGCCACCTACCTGTGATGGACGATAACTTGCCCCTGGACAAGAGGGCTGGCTAACAAGTCAGTTACAGAAGGCCAGTGCTAATTCCTCAGAACCAGATCTCCAACATTTCATGAATGTGGACATGACTCACTGCTGAGAAGCAAGCAGCCAACTCTGCTTCTTGGTGTCACCCTCTGTATCATATGAAAGCTTCCACTGTAATTAATACAGAGATCTCTAGGAAGAGATATTAAGTCCAGTGGACAGCACAGTCCAAACTGGCCAGAAAGACTGCACAATCACATGAGTAATCCTGTGTGGTATAATACATTGTTAATTGTGCATTAACACCTGTATTGGTGTAATGGAGTGCTGTAGCACCCTTGTCCTTGTGATAAATGTACCCTAGCTAAAGGTATTGTTAACACATCTGCACTAGGTTTTCCCTAATGTTTCAAGCTACTTTGGGGTAATAAATTTGTTCTTTGTGATCTGCATCGTAATGGGTCTTCGTATGAAAAAGTTAGAATTTTTGGTGACCAAAAGAAAGATGGCAAGGGAGAGTAGGCCTCATGGCTGAAAAGAAAATGTTTTGTCTTTTAATATATTACAAGCCAGAGTACTTAAATCTACAGTTATATTTCAAAAGCCCAGAAGATGACTAATTGCACTTTTTAAACAGGTTCTATACAATGCAAGTGGATTCCTGGCCAAAAACAGAGATACTCTGCCAGCTGATATTGTGCTGCTACTCCGATCATCTGAAAACAATCTGATACGGCAGTTAGTAACCCATCCTCTTACAAAAACAGGTATTGCTATTGTGGTAATCTTTCTGTTCTCCTCCTCTAGCCTTTGTGCTGACCACTGCTGGGTTTCATATGACCATTTATTGATGATATTATACACTTTGTGGCTTAACTTTCCAACCCTAGAGTCTATACAGAATGGAGCCCCTGCCATCTCGAGCTGCAGGGCGGGGATTGGTCTGATCAAGTGCAAAGGATGTGGTAGAGGCTTCTTTCAGGGTCCCCTCTTCAGGTTAGGGGAACGGGACAGGGACTGGAGTGCATCACTTGAGTTGAGGACTGAGCAAAAAGTTTCAGGTAAGTCACTGACTCTTTTTGGATGGGACATATGCAAGTTGCCTGTTTTGTCTCAGTGTAATTTTTCTCTTTAGTAGGAAAATATCAAGGCTGGAGCTCCTAACATATTATGGATAGAGCAACGACCCTTTTTGTTTGTTTGTTTTGCTATTCTCACAACCCTTTACAGCAGGAAACTGATGGGATCCTAGTAGTGAGCTGGGCCAAGTTTGGAATGAAGGACTTAAGTTTTTCCCTTCCTCAGGGAGTTCTTAAGGGGAGAGAGAGAAAGTGACTGGTTCTACTGAAATTATTCTTGACTAAAGTTGCACCTTTGTTGAGTCCGATTCCTTGCAGTTTCCTACCTGCCTTTTTAGGTTGATGGGTAAGTCTGCTTATAGTGGGAAAATCTAGGTGGCAAACATGATTTGTGTCATCTCTTGAAATTCTGCCACCATTCGTTTCCTCTCTTGGAATTCTACTTCAGGCTAAATAGTGCCCCAGTAACTAAGTAGTGCAGTATTACAGTGTATGAAATAGGGGCGCTGAACTGTAGCTGAAACACTACTGTATGACTGTCCATTCTGATTAATGGTTGGTATGCCTCCCTTGGGCAGTTTTGATCCATAACAGCTAGGATTCTCCCAGAAATGCGTAGGCGCAGTTCAGGAGAATGGTATCCAGTGACCTCTGTGGAAACCATCCAGACATCACTATTTTTACTGGGAAATTGGAAGAGGTTGGAAATATAGAATTTAGCTGTATAGACTTCAGTCATGCTAGGCTGCTTACCCTCAGTGCCAGAGACGGGTGCTAACTCACTTTATTAGCTAATATGTGTGTAGCCATAGAGATTGATTACCATATATACTAATTTATACTATATATAAATGGAGTTAGTAAAAACGGCCTTAAAGTGGAGGCAATTTTAATTTGTACTCATTTTAAGCCATAATTTCTAACTAGTCTGGAGCATGGATGCTATAAGATACATCTTTCTTAATTTTTGCAGCAGTGTACTTATTTATTTTTTCACTTTAGGATATGACATAAGTGGTGAAGGAGAAAAATACAGCCCATGTTTCATCTTCATGCAACTTCTTCAGAGCTCATTCCATCCCAAGGGTGAAAGGGGAAATAAGGACACACCCAGGAAAAAACAGCAACCCTTATAGACAAATGATTACACTGGGGGCTTGAATAATGTGCTTCTATATAGTATAAATGAGATCTAAGCATTTTGGTAGGTTGTTTTCTTTCATCTTCTTGCAGGTAACCTGGCACACACTAAAAGCAAAACTACTGTTAGTTACCAGATGTGGACCCCCCAGAAATCAATCAGTCGTACTAAGGTAAGAAAATTGATTTCATGCTTCTGCATTGAACCCTAATTTATACTAGAAAGGGAATACTGTTATTACTACTAAAAGTAAGCAAGTAACCCCTTCCTTGGTTTTTCTCCCTCTCCTATTTTCTTTTCTGTTTAGCTGGATATCTTTGTGTTGTGCAATTCATATTCCTTCCGTGAGGTAAAAAACTAACATTTCCCTTCTTTCTGGCTGTAGTTTTATAACAATGTCAGAAAAAAAATCCTATTGGTAATGTGGTAGCAAAAAGAGAGATTATAATATTGGTGTGAAGTGCAATCATGTTCCATAGAGAACTACCAAAATAACAGTGGTGCTGAAATCACAGACAGGACTTCAGACATTGCCTCAGACCATGCCAGGTTATTTGTGGCTGCTATGTAGATGTTCAGTTATCGAATTGTGTCCTGTGTGTGGCTGTTTGCATATTGTGTAGCAAAGTAATGCACTGTACTGGTGTAACAACTTTGTGCTAGTGATCATGCAGTGACTTTTGCAGTTTAGAGTACTCTTTTTTTATTAATGATGTTTTGTAAGGGGATTTTTTTATAATGTTGGAAAGGGCACTACAGCCTCAGTAGGAGTAAGAGATGTCATTTTCTTTCTTGATTCGTATAGAATGAAACTGGAGATACTGGACATCATCCAAGAGAGACAACCAGTATGAAAACACAGACAGTTGCTTCTTATTTTAGAGTAAGTTATCAGATTTTTTTCATATTTTTTTTCTAGAGTAGAATGAATTCCTTCACCTTTGAAACCTACCTATCCTTCTGTCCACGCACTTACAGTCAACAGAAATCCATTTAGAGTTTGCGAACTGCATTTATTATACAGCAGTCCATGTAAAAGATCTGGAGGAAACTGTTTTGCCTCAGTAAAGTCTGTTACACAACGACATTCCTCTGACGGTGGTGCAGAATGGTCAATACTAACCTTTGCTTTTATGTATCTGCTTTTTCCAAAGGGAGATAAAGAGAGTTGGATATTGGTGGTGTGGCATTTCTTTCAGAGTTCTGGAAGCAAGAAACCAAAGTATATTTAGAGTAGGAGCTCCAGAAGGAAGATAGTTCCCAGTCTAGAGGCTGTTCTCAGTCAATCTCTATGGTTCTTCTTCAGCAGTCCTCTTTGCTTTCCCTAGCACTGGCTGTGTGCTTGGTCCTGCCTTAGAAAATAGCTGTGAAGAACGTTCTTCTCTCTGCAGTGAGGTGCAGGGTTGCTTAATGCAACCCAGTTCTGAATCTCCAACTCTCGTTGACCCCTGTCTTCCAATTCAAGTAATGTTTTTGCTTCAATGTATTACTAAGAAATATATCACCAGATGCTGCAAATGAGCTTAATTATATTTTCACTTTCTAGCTGTTATTTTATGTGATGGAAACCCCTGTCCAGATCCCTCTAGCTAATGTTCTTAATGAAGGATTAAGGAATGTTGTTAATGAAGGATTTCACTCTCAACCTCACTGGTTCACTCATATGGAGAAATCTATGAGTGACTGAGAAAAGCATTTGCTGCTGCAGACCAGGTAGTTAAAAAATGGATCCATTATCCTGTCCTGCTTGTGTCCCATTGCCACAGCAGTGAAGCAACTAATTAAGCACTTTGCTGACTTTGCTGCGCGCTGCAGCGTCTGTCCATAATGGAATTGCACAATTTAATAGGAAACATATGGCTCCTGACGCTCTACACTAGTTTCATGCGTCTAACCTACTGCTGAACTGCATTATCTCCTGGCTGCTTCTTTCTGTTGAGTCAGGTTGAATCTTGACGGATGAGTCTCTTCTTTTGTATTTTATTAAGATCCTTCCACAAAGCAATTTTACAAAACAGACGTCAAGATTATTTGCAACCAAATTCACCTCAGTTGGTAGGTGTACAAATTGCATCCCTTCTGCTAGTCTGGTACTCTGGTGAGGTAGGAAAAGTGCAGCTTTTGAATTGTGATGTTGTGTGTTTCAAGTTCATCCCCTTTTAAGGTTTTCTCCTGTCAGGGCAGCTTTAGTATCACCGTGAGCTTATATAATGAACAAGAAGTGCTGAACCAAGCCATTTGAGCAGACCCTCTTCTGGGTTCGCTTTATTTTCCTGCAGGCTGGGATGATGATATTTACTGCCTTATTGTTCTTCAAGTTCCCATCCTTAGACTGATGATTTACTCTCTTGATGAAAGGGACAAATATGTGACAACAGAAGGAAAAAGAAATAGAAGCAAAAATGGTAAAAGAGAATTTCTGTCTCATATTAATCCATCTGATACAGCTGGGAAAAGTGGAGAGCTTTCAGGGACATGGTCCCTTCATCAAATCTGACTGCATTTGACAGTAACACTGTTACTAATACAGTTGAGTCACTGATGCACACTGCAATCCAGATGTGATTGCATAAAACACTTATTGCTTCCCAGTCTCCAGTATTGGGCATAAAATGTGTATTCATGTGCATGTGTGTTTTCAACAACAGGAGAATGAGGGGTATGTTGTCTAAAATATTCCTCATTTAACCCTTTCAACTTCCGCTTTTGAACTGAGATTTCACCATGTTTCCAGCTGCTAAATGTACTACTTGATATGAACCAATGTGGCAGACCCAACCTAGCAGCTGATGTTAAGTTAGGTGATCATCAAGGGAACTTTTAAAAATAGATTATTTTTTAAAGCTGTACAAAAAGATACTGCTGCTTCCAAATCAAAGCTAGTGTTCAATTATTGTCAGTTCTCTAATATTTTGTAAATTATTAGAGGTTTTCAGATGTACTGGGTGAAATTCGGTACCCAAATCCATCTACAGTCATGTTTCTCTCAAGTAGTATGTACTCTGTTACACAGATACCACATCACAGCTGCAGTTGCTGTTGGGTCATTTACTTCATTCACCATTAAAGTATCACCTTAACTGAAATGCAAATGGGTACAAGGTTCTGCTCATGTTAAATAAAACTTCAGATACATGTGGACTTACATGCATGCTTTATAAGTATCCGGGTAGCAAATATCTGATGACTTTCTTTCAGTATTCTCTGATGGACTTGTTATCCAAAATGGTTGTGGGCCAGCCTCATTTCGTGAGGTGCATCAAGCCAAACAACGACAGGCAGGCAAACAAGTTTGATAAAGAGAAGGTGTTGGTTCAGCTGCGTTACACAGGAATTCTGGAGACAGCAAGAATTCGAAGACAGGGTTATTCACATCGTATACTCTTCGCCAACTTTATAAAACGGTATGTTGGTGCCTCTTCTCTATTTTCTTTGTTGCTCAGTGTTTGCAGAGCAGTTAGCACTGGCTTTGGTATAATCTCTAAACGATAAAATAAAAAAACATTTTCTGCGGCAAACATTACAAATGAATGAGGAAGACAGAATAACTTCAGGCACAGGATTAGTGACCCCTTTTGGATTGATGGGGAAAGATGAGGCATCTCAGGATGATTGTTTCAGGCTCCCTGTGCATTTGTGCAAGAATTGCCTTGTGTAGAAACGAGGGATAGAAATGTAACACTACAAATTAAAGCATATAATTTGGAGCAAGAGCCTCCAAGGAGCACCACAGTCCCTCTAGCACTGTTCAGCTCAGTGCAGCATCTGGTTCTCCAGGGGCAAGTGATAATTTAGGCTACTTGCTAATTTGGGGCTGAGAAGTTCATGAAGTGCATAGTTCTGTTTAAAATATAATTTTTAAATATTAGTCATTTCTTAGGAAGAGTAATAGACTTGCTATAATTTTATAACCTCTTTAGCTACCTCTTTCTCCTTCACCTCCGAAAATTAATATTGAACACTTAAACTGTATTTCTCTTTTACAGACAAACTCAACATTTGCCTGTAGCAGAACTTTGATTTATGGAACAGGAATCAAAATTGGGAAGAAGTGGCATCCATTCAGACAAAAGCCCTTTAGTAGTAGTGGTGCATGGGAAGCAGGGAGCTAGCAGCACAGTGCTGTGGATGGGGAGGGAAGGGAAGAAAAAAGTGGTGGGTTTATGGCAATATGTCTGGAAAGAGAGCTGATGGAGCTATTACAATTTCAGAAAAGTGCTGCAAGGGAAAAGATAGTTATTGGTTATCAGGATGTGTTGTGGCTTTTGGTTGCTGCTTTCTATCAAAATTTGTAATGTTCAGGTAAAAGTGAGGAACATAATGGGGAAGCTCTGCAGAGAGTGTGCCCCTGACTGCCCTGAGGCTGTGCACACTCCCACACTGAGAATGTGACCCCCACACAAAAAGGAGTTTTAGTAAATATTATCTTCCTGTCTTTTTTTTTTTCTTTTTTTTTTTAATAACTGAAAATTATAATTAGACCTGGAATAATGGGAGGCTTGTTTTGTTAGAATAAAAATATGTAGTTTTTAAAAAAATACAAAAAAGTATCTGCAGGACAGATAGATTCCTGCATTATCATTACGATTTTCTGTTTTCCTTCTATCTTCTTATTATCCTATGAGGAAATTGGTCTTCGTTTAATGTCTGTAGCATCCCAGCTACATAAATAAATAATAAAAACAGTAAATAAATAATAAACAAATAAATAAATAAAAGTAAATAAATAATAAAAAACAGTGTCATGAAGTATCCATAATGGTATTTATGTAATTTTGCTGACTAAAAAAAATTAAAAACAAAACAAAAAACAAAAAACAAACAAAAAAAAAAAAATAAAAACCACAAGGTAAGTAAGGTTAATTTTAGAGCATCCTGAGAAATCCTGGAATGCACAAAAACTGTCCTATCCAGTAGTTGTGCTGGTATGCTATGGATAATTTTTATGTGTGAGCATCTTGAGTTATTTTTCCAGTTGAAGTTAATTCTGAGGAATTGCTTTGCTAAATTAAATGCTTACATATTATGACATAACTGCACATATGTTCCAAAATTATCCACAAAGTTGACTCCAAGGAGGTAGCAGAAGTTCAGTTACATTTCACTACTAGTAGCAGTCAAAAGCATAGATGGGTCTAGCACGAGGTAGATGTGAAATAAGCTAATTTAAGCTAAAAATCTTCAGAAATACTTTTGTCACTTTCGCAGTATGCAGAGTGAGAGCAGCAAACTGGCAAACTACCCTTCTTGGGCTACCCCCTTTTTAAAAAGCCTTCCAGTCTTGCATACCCCCCATGTGTGCAAAATATCACTCACCACTTTCAACCATATGTCTTAGTACAGTATATAAATCACAGCAAGGTTTTTAGGATATACTTTTACTCTTTTTAGTATTGTTTTCTTTCATGCATCTGTTATACTTATTTAAATGAATGGCTTAAATGTATTTGTATATTTTGCTTAGTGTTAATGGAAGAATCCTGTTTTTGCCTCTAGGTATTACCTTATCTGCTACAAAACAAATGATGATCCTCCAGTCAGCCCAGAAACCTGTGCTGCCATCTTGGAAAAAGCTCACCTTGACAACTGGGTGCTTGGGAAAACTAAAGTAATCCTTTTTATTCTGTAACTATATTATTGCATATTATATTATGTGACTGTTAATTTACAGGGCTTGTTCTGTTTTCTCAGCTGTTAGATTGGGATAGCCTTTGGTCTGTACTGGTTAGAAAAAAAAAAAAGATAAAACCCACATTTTGCTGAGTGCAGTTTACTGATATATTAACAAACAGCACCTTCTGTAATTGGTACCTTATAAACTGGAATGCAGGAAAGCAGGATTCCAGATTTTGATTGCTCTTGTGTAACATACCTCAGATTTGGGAAGTCAGCAAAACTGTGAACCTCTTAGTCCTAAAAAATGACTTATAATTATAGCCTCAAGTTGTCTTTCAGTGAAAGCATAAATAAGAAGGGACCAGTAAAGGATGTCAGAAGGCAGAATAAGATAAAATAAGTCCACAAAAAATCCAGTTGTTTTTATCTTTAACAAAAGTGATTGTTTAGATAATACTACAAATGGATGTCTTCATTTGAAACCAGTATATAATTCTTGTTGATGTTAAGCGGATTGAAGAAATTCAGGGACTGGGAGAGAAAGTGTGTCTAAGCCACGTTAACCAAAACCACTGCCTCTCTGCTTACTCTTTTTCAGGTATTCCTCAAATACTATCACGTGGAACAGCTGAATTTAATGAGAAAGGAGACAGTGGACATGATTATTTTGATTCAAGCTTATGTCAGAGGATGGCTGGGTTCAAAGAGATACAAAAAGCTAAAGGAACAAAGGGAACAAAGTGCTGTTAAAATACAGTCGGGTAATAGCTTAAAAACGTTTTTGCTTAAAGCTAGCATGTGTGTACAGTTAATAGATGTGCATACTGGATGGGCATTTTGCTGTTCTCCTGCCATTACATTTGACAAAGCATCTTATTTGATCATATATGTTTTTAGGAAGAGAAATTTTTGTTAACCAGGCTATAACAGTCTCTTTACCGAAGTTCTGTTTATCAGTTTTGCATTTAAAAGACAACATTAACAATGGAGGGAAGTGATTGCATAAATAATACCCTTCATAATGCTATCTGGCATACTCTGACAAGATTGCATAATAACAATGAAAACATAATGTATTGTAGTACGACCAATTATGCTGTTGGTGGAGACATCATTAATTGAAATTTTTAATATGTTTCAAGTATTGTTTTATTGCATGTTTAGATACTCCCTTTTTTGTATTCATTTAATTCATAACCCTACTCACCAGAAAATGTAGTTTTTACTTATTTTTATTTTGCTTGTGCTTGTTTGCTGTATCTTTCAAAAGATAAAGCTAAGACATTTTTATGAATATTTTAATGTAGGTCTGTATTTCCTTCCAGTGTCTTTTTTATAGCCTTTTGTATAACCTAATGGACTTTTTTTCTATCTTTTTCAGCTTACAGGGGGTTTGTTGCTCGTAAAGAATATGCAAACGCAAAAAGAAATCAAAAACTGGAAGAATGTATTACAAGACTTCAAGCAAGTAAGAACTGTTTGCTTTCCTGTGCTGTCTGTGCACCATACATTGACCTAGATTCTTTGGTATTAACTAGCTACACTGAGAGATTATGTTCATTTACACCTTCCTAGGTATAATTCATCTATTATATATGTTCATATGCAGTGGTAGAATTGGGTCAGTGTATTCCATTTCCTAATCCCAATGCCTCCCAACTTTCCACAACCGTGAAGTGGTCTAGGATAATTCCACAGCAAGACCTTTTGCTCCTAGTCCAATATGTCTAAATATTCTAGCTGCCCTGCTGAAGTCCGTTCTGTCACTATGTGCATGTAGTATGTATGCACATGCTGTTGCACTAAGAATACGTTCATTACATCAGTAATGGATTTTACATTTAAGATTGTTATGTGTAATTACACTCAATTCTCTGACTCTTTTTTGCTATCACTCAGTCCAACCTAGCAAAATACTCCTTCTCTTTTGTGACAATAAACACCTTGAACTCAAGACATACGCTGTATAACATCCATTTTCTTCACTGTCTCCCATTTCACTGTAGAGATAAGTACCAGAACTATATCTAGACTAGCTCTGAAATCAGCAGCACTGCTAAGCAGGGACCAACCTAAAAACAAACCTTGGCAGGTTGGCACAAACCTGCATGGCACAAGCTGGTGTTGCCCAGGCTGTTACCCAGACTACCTAGATTTAGAGCTATCTCAGATATGTCTGTGTGGGTAGATACACCCCACTAATTTTGGTTTTAATCACTGTTGGGTATATCTGTTAACTAAGTCAGTTTTACTGTTGTTAAGAACACTTCACTGCAATCAATAGAACTGCCTAAATTATCCTGTCTCTTCTCCAGTTATATCCCATATGGGATGTCAAATGTTCTGTCTCCATATCTTGTCCTATCTGCCAGCTCCTTGTGATTGCCTATGCTACTCTAGAGCGCTTCAGATGGCACTAGATATCCATGTGTGGGCAACTAGATCAAGTGGCCAGTCAGCTGAGTTCTCTCTAGGCTCCTTTGACCCTAATGGGAGTTTGGAAATCGAGGACAAGTGTGAACACCCTTCATGCACATACCTAAATTTAGTTTTATTAATCTGGAGCTCAGTTCTACCCCTTAAACTGTCAGATAGCGTAACAGTGAAGGCACCTGCATGTCTAGTGGGTGACCCACGTTCCCAGCCTTTCCGCTTCCTGGTTCAGATCCAAAGCCTGAAGCTGTGCCTCCCACCTTGCCCCAGGGCACCTGGTTACTGTGGGGCAGTAATCCTCTGCTTCCCACTCCTCCCAAACATCTTCTGTGCTGGGCTTTTTCATTTTAGGTAAGCAATCATTGTGGAAGAAGCATAAGCAAGATCTACTTTAAGTGCTGAGCTACAAAATTTTCAGTGACTGTTTAGCTAAAAAAAAAAAAAAAAAAAAAAAAAAAAGAGTTGTGAGCTTGGGCAGGAACAGACTGATAATCTCTAGAACCAGATAAACAGGACATTGCCCAGGAAAATGAAAGCCCTTGAATCAAATCCACTGCCTGAACCAGGCAAAGCAGGTACATGAAGCTGGGAACACATCGCTCTAGAGGCACTCCCATAGCATTGTGCTTCTGCCTTATTCCGCATCTTCCCTTTTTAGTATCCTTTTCATCTAAAGAAAATAAAGAGCTTGTTTGTGTCCTAATGTAGAATGGCTCCAATACTTTAAAATCTCAAAAAGGATGTGTGGGACAGTATAATTTCAACAAAAACATAATAAACATTTCAGTTTGTATTTCCTTATTTCTCCCTTGTATTTTTCTTTTTTTAATACTAACATTTAATACTGTTATTGTGTAAGATATGTTTGAGATACCCTTTGTTTGTTGCCTAAGGTTCTTTTCTGATTTGTATCAGTTGCCAGAGGATACTTACTCAGGAAGAAGAGAAAAGAACTAACTGAGTCAAGAAACAAAGCAGCAACAACAATTCAGTCTCACTATAGGGGATATAAGGAGAGGAAGGATTTTCAAAAGAGAAGGTAATCGTATTTTCTGTCTTTTGCACGAGTAAACATACCTTATTTCAGTAACTTTGGTGCTCAGAAGCAGCCACATATTCTAAAAGTGAAGCAACATTGAATTAGTCTAGACATATATGCAGATGTAATGTAGATCTACCTGGAGGTGTTTTTTACTACCACTAGACAATTTTACTTCTACTTGCATATTCAGGAAATAGACATAATATTGTTGATCTTTCCCCTAAATATGCCTCTGTCTGTAATGCTAGTATCATTTGTAGCTGGGTCTCTTCTTGGAACCAGCTCCTCGTAGGAAGAATCACATACAAGAAGTGAGCATCTGAAGAGCACTGTTCTCCTCCTCCTAAGTCACTGTGTGAAAAGAGCGTAGCTGTCCTCGCTGACAACAGGAACTTAAATGACTAGCTCTTATCAGGCAGTTGGAAGAAGTTAGGGAAGGTGAATCACATTCTAAATATCTCTGTAATATAGCTCCAGTTTGTGAAATGGAGCTGATAGCACTTTGCTCGTCTTTGTCTTGTTTTCAGTGACAGCATTTAAAAAATAGCTGGAAACTCTGGGAATAGTGACCACGCACATACCTAATCCAGAGAAATGTAGAATAGCTGTGAAAGAATGCACTGTCTTTCTCAGGAGAGAGAGAAAGAAACCAGGTGGCAAATTTCACTTGGGACTCAAGTTAGTTTGATAGTGAAATAACCCCAACAAGATATGAGGCAGTTTTCTTTTGTGACTACATTTAGGGTTGAATACATTTATAGAGAGCTGAGGGGCTAGAAAAAACAATTTTATATTTTTGTTGAACTTTCAAATAATTCCTTTCTGTTTTATCACTTGTCCTCATGTAACCTAGACATAATTTTCTATTAGGTTTTTAACAAGATATCCCTTTTCACTTTAAGCACACTTGACTGACAGAAACACATAGATTTCTTTTCTATCTTAAATTCTAATTGCATGCACTAAAATTGTCATTTAGTATAAAAGCAATACCAACGGTAGTTGTAAGCTTGTCACTATATTTTAGCTATAATATTTCTCCCAAACTCCGTTGCTTTCAGGGAATCACTTAAAAAGACTGAACAAACTGAGAATGCAACTTCTATTAGTGAAAAGAAAGAAGGTACCGAACTTCAAAACAATGAGGAAACTGTAGCTAGAGTGAAGAGCACCTTTCCTCATACTGAAGAAGAGGCAGCTGTCATTGTTCAGAGCAATTACAGAGGCTATAGAGCCCGTAAAATGATAAAGGAACAGCAAAAAAAGTTAGTGGAGGAAGAGCTTTCTGCTGTGGAATTCTTTGAAGCACAAGTGAAGCCAGCTGAAAACATTACATTGGAAGAAGCAGCAAACAAGGAGAGCCAAGATGAAGCCGATACTGTTATTGATAGCAGGTGTACTGAGTTTAAGGAGAGAGGGAACCCAGGGGAACAAGCAGAGGCATCTACTAAAGGAGAGAGAGATTCTCTGAAGCAGAACAGGCCAAAAGAGCAGGTTGGTGAAGATGAAGAGCAGGTCTCTTTGAAGCAGTTACCTAAAAAATCTTCGGTCAAAATCAAAGCTGATCCTGATCACCAGCAAGAACAAACTAATCAAGACACAGTCAAAATAGATGCACAAAATCAAGTATGTGCTGAGGTCCAACCCAAGCCTGATAGGCACCTGGAGAGAAACCATGTGAAACATGAAGTGATGATGTCTGCGGGAAATAAAGGAATTATAAGAAAAGAGTCAATAAGAGGTTCACGTAAGCAAGTTGTAGCAGAAAAACAAGATTCAGAAGACAGAGAGAAGGCAGCAGTGGTTATTCAGAGCAATTACCGGGGTTACAGAAGAAGGGGCCAACTCAGAAAAGAGGGAAAATTACCTGGCAAAAATCAAGAGAAAACTATAAAGGAGCCAAGAGAAGCAGCACGCATTCAAAGTAATGATCCTAAAACAACAAAACATAAGGAAAACACTGGTAAACAAGCTGAGGACTGTAAGACTCTTAAAGAAGGCTCAGAGAAAGAGGCTTGTGATTTGGCAGCCTTTTCACGACAGGTAAGAAGCTTATAAGCTAAATACGTGAACCAGAATACACTGAGTGATGAGAGAATGGCAGATGTTTTACTTCCTTCAATAAAAGCCAATTTTCTCTCCCTAAACTGAGACTGAGATTCTCTATCCACATCTTGTATATAAATGCATATTTTGGTCTAAAATAGAAATACCCTTTGGGGATATAAGTAAGGACAAAGAACTTTCTGGGGAACTGGGGAAAAGTAAGGTCACATATAGTCTAAATATAGTATAAATATGGGGTTTTGTTTGTTTGTTTTTGTTTGTTTTTTGTTTTTTTTTTAGAAAAAGGAACTGTAAATGTGCTGAGAAGCTTCACTGAATTAGCTGGCACAATACCATTTATCTAGTTCACTGTTTTGCTATTGCTTACCTTGAAGCACGTGTACATATTTATATAATAATGTGAAATCCCATGTTATATTTTTAGATATCAAAATTATCTGAAGACTACTTAGCATTGCAACAAAAATTAAATGAAATGATATTGTCACATCAACTAAGACCTGTGATGCTATCCAAGGATAAGCAAACTAATGTCCGACTTTCTTCTCACGTTTGTCAATCAGGTAATTTTGAATCTTCATATTTATTGGCAGAACTTTCATATGAGAATATCACTCAAGAAATGGCTCCTATTAATGTCTTTAAATGCCAGGGAACTAGTGGATCAGCAAGATATGGCTTCTCATATAATTCAGGCTGTTTAACTACGAAGCCTAATATTAGTATTTGGCCAACACATTTTCCAGAGAAACAGGGAAGCCCAGTTGGGATTCAGAGATGAAAGATACATCATTGGTAACCTGTTTCAAAGCTTATTAAGATGAATGAATGAATTTCATTCAATATCAGACCTTGCCCAAGTATTTCTAGAAATATTCCTTAAAGAAATGATTTTTTAAGTCAGGTGCTTTTCAAAAATTTGTCATATATTCTGAGCAAAGTTATTTTTAGATGCCTAGAAAATCGGTAAATTTCATTGAAACTTCTACCTCTTTCTATGTTGATGGATATGATCTTTAAATTTACTAATAAGTATATATTAGTTGGCATAGTTCCTATTCTTAAGCGGCTATTGCTCCTAAGAACACACTCTGAAGTTGCTTGCATTCCTATTACCACAGGCAGTGAGGGCTTCCCCAACGTAACCACTCCTGGAGCAGGTTAGGTGGTAGTGGGAGGGAGTACTGGAATGATAGAGTTGGAAGACCTCTCATTTAGAACATGCAGTTCATCGAGACCTAAGCCCTATGGAGAGGTCTGCAGGGAGTTGACTAAACTACTGAAGTCTTTTTAGTTAGAACAGAGCTAACAGATGACTTTCTCGGCCTGTATCGAGAGCCATAGGTGTAGGGGAAGGCAAAGGCAGCCGTGGCAGCTGACTTGGTATAGCCTTATAACTGGCTGGCACGAATCCCGCTGCAACGATGACACTTCCTGACCTCTGGGGAAGAGCTCTCTTCTCTTCAGCTCTGATTGGACCCAGAACTGCCCTCACTGTACAAACCTAATTCGTTACAACATTATAGATTTGGCTGTCATGTCTTAAAACTTCCTTCTATTCCCATGGCTATATAGAAGAGACCCAAAAATACTTCAACCCCATTTGGTGTTTTCCAATGTCCAGGCTGCTAAAACAAGGGCTTGGTCTTAGCAAAATCTAAACCTCTAAGTGTAAACTGTTTTTCCTTAGATAATCTATGTTTTTAACCCATTTCTAAAACCCAACTCTAGAAGAGAAAACAAATGTGAAATGGAAAAATGTTGTTCCGTGTTTCACTCTAGACATGGAAATATTTATGTTTGTCATTAACAGATTTGTATTGAGTTCTGTATTGAAACCTGCCAACTTTTGACCAGGTAAACCTGAGGAATTAAAAATGTGTTGTTTGGAAAATAAATCTCAGTTCTTATACATGATCCTACAGAAACTAGAGAAGAATAGGTAGAAAGAAGGGAAATGCACAAATTTCTATTTTACCAGTTACTCTCATTACTTTCTCATTACTTACTGATACATTTTGCCCAGTTCATTTGTGAATGTTTGTATTCTGTGCAAAATGGAACATCACCTAATCTTTACACTGCTGCAAATTTAAGTAGCTCTATAGGAGGCCAAAGAATTCCATAACCTGCCATGCAAGTCTACTTGGAGTGATTGCCAGCCAGCCACTTACCTTTACTTTTGAGAATCTCCTATTACTTTACACCTCGTTGGTGTCACAACACCTCATTTTTTCCAGTGTTAAGATGTGTGACAGTTCCCATTGCATCATTTTGAACATGGACATGAAGAATGTTACTTGTTTCTTTGAAACAGGTCAAAATGCCTTTTAAGAAAACAGCAAATCAGTTGTTAGTTGCATAGAGGTTAGGACTTTCTCCTCATTTTAATGAATAGGAAGAAATGCAATGTTTACAAGCTAATGTGTGACTTTAACAAAAGGAGGGTTTATCTTCTTTATGTCCTTTCATGAGTACAACAGCACTTAGCTCTTTTATGCACCAGGTATGATCTGTTTGAAAAATCTGGCAAATCACAAGAAAAACAAGCAAGCAAACAAAATTTTGCCAGTTTATAAAGAGAGTGCTTTTTATTTTCACTAAAGTTCAATTAACTGCCTTTTGCAAAAAAGGTCAGCAATAGTAACCATAATAACTTGAATATTTTTGATGCTTCCTGATTGTTTTTTAGAACCCAGAATGCTTGTATTCTTAAAATTAATGTGATGGACCAGTGTTTTGATTTTTATTAAATTATTGCAGGTTAGCGTACAGACAAGTGCAGAATTTGTAAAGTATTACTCTTACCAAAGGTGAATGCATTTAAAATGGAAGAGTGGGTGCTGTTTGACCAAGAAGTTTCAACTGAACTAACTGCAAATGGATAAATGTTCATTAAAACAAGGCAATATAAACATTTTAAAGCATGAAATTGGTTGGTCCAGTCTATCTTGACCCAAACTATCTTTCTAGCCAACTAGTAGCTTAATTCTCTGCTGCAATAAGTAAAATGACTCAAAACCACATTCTCATACAGTTTTGATTAGAAGTGTTATTCCCACTGCCTTTTGTAGACAATTTGCACTGGATGCCATCGTCAGTATTCTGCTTTGACTGGCCTGAGTTGAACAGCTCTAGTTTCTATTGGCTGTACCTGGTGGTGTTTGTTCTTCCAAGTACTAAAAAAGACCTTGTGAGACTGGTCATGAGAAATGTAATATAGGTGTGGTTTATGTTTTGGGTTTTTTGGGGGTAGCAGGGAGGTACCAAACATTGAGCCTTAAAAAAGTAAGAAGGAAGACCTGCTGGGCCCTACTCAGACATTAAGTTCTGATTAGACATAGTGTTAAATTTCACTTGCTGCAACCCGACTGAGTTTGCCAGGTGGTTGCTGGCTCAGCCACTCTCCTTGAACATGAAGGCATAATGGCAGTGACCTGAGTCTCGATTTCTCGCATCCCAAATGTACATATTTTTAAATGCTAACTGGTCTGTTGAAGTTGCTTTCCTGGTGTTGAATGTGAATACTTTTTTTTTACATTTGAACATAATCTATCTTTGTTCACACAAGAGCAAAACAATTTCCTTTCCAGATATGATGAGGAGGATATAGAAGTAAGAGAAGACGCTGTAATAGTAATACCCAAGCTTGCCTGTGAGCCAGTTGGAACCTAAGCATTATGGAACTTGATCATAAAGCACCACTGTCTCAACTTAAGCAGATGTTTATTATCTCAAACATTATCTAGATAGATGTAGAGAATATGTAAATAAAAATATGCCTCTCTGCATTTCATCAGTTATCAAAATTCAGAATTTCTTCTTTTCCTCCTGGATGAAAAACAATAAGATTACAGATAACCACATAAAAGAGAATTAAGATACTGTGCTATAGACTGTCATGATAAAGGGAGCCAAGTAGACATGGTGAGTGCCATACTGTTTATTGAGCAGAGAAGAACCTCCTTGTCTTCTTTCCTGCACTTTGTGTTACAGTACCAGTTATATACTAAAACATTTGCAAAAGAACACACTTTTACTTCAGTTTTTCCTTTAGAGTACCTTTGCTGACATAGCCTTAGGAAGGCAGTGGTTACTGAGCTTTAGGTGTTCTGTATAACTGCATCTATTTACCTCTGATTCCTCCACAGTTTGCATTTGTTTATGTTTTCCTCGGTTTCAGTAATTTTTTATGTCATCTTACAGCTGTATTGTGACTGCATTTCACAGCTGTATGGCAGGCGGGAATGTTTGTCTGCCTTCCACTGGGGGCCCTTGTTCAGTTTGAGAGCTTAGCAGCTCCCCTGACAAAATATTTTTATTGCTTTCCTCAAAAGGGGAGGGACTGAGGGGCAGCTTGGTGGTGTCCTCTGGCCATCCTATTTAGAAAGGAATTCACACAGTGCGAGGAACCATGGCATAGCAGGAGCTTGTCGGAGACATGAAGCCATGAGCCCAGCTGGGTTGTCATCCCGGGTTCCTGCTGCTGCAGGCTGCCCCAGCGCTGTTTGATTTGCTCAGGTTTCGTGGGCAGTCTTTACAAGGAAAGGGAAGCACTGGGTAAGCAGAGCAGTACTTGCTGGTCTCTCTTCTTTGCACGTGAATGGCCCGTCAGGCGCAGGGCTGAAGGAAAGCAGGGCTGCCAAGTGCTGCTGCTGGCTAGACCTTCTGTGCAGTGGTGGTGTCGCTGCTGTGGCAACCAGCACGTAGAAGGTCTAACTGCTTAGATCCGCGGCAGAGCGTAACAGTTGGGATGTCACAGAAGTGCTCAGTGGGGCTGGCAATACCCAGGCATGAGAGACTGAATGTTGTTACCTCCTCCTGGATGCAATGGGAAGGGTCTCAGTCCCACAGTCCTAGTTCTAGATCTGTACCAGAATAATCCCTCTGGTCTTTACAGATTGCTAAATCCTTACACCCATCAACAGTAATTTCCAAATCCCACTTTGGTAATTATCCAATACTTGACTAATGGCATCCTCACACTATGTATAATTAGCATAGTAAAAAGGTGTGCATATATTTTTTGTAAGTAAAAGCTGTCAGCTCCTCATTATCAAGTCCTGGAATTCCAGTTACTATGTTTCATTTTTCTGATCGCTTCCGAGCTCCTGCTACAAATCCCATACAATCATTGGTCTCACTGTTGTTTTTCTCTCAGCTTTATTCTGAGACTGGTCTGATGTTTCCTGCCCCCAGAACGTGTGAAACATTGCTGAACCAAACAAGCAATGTTTTATGTAAGTGACCTGAAAATAGGTCTATCTGTTTCTCCAGATGGTCTAATAAATACAGACCTTTCATTACTTAGATGCTTATCATAGCTGTAACCACTCTTTCTTGAGCCTTCAGTATAAAATCTTCTGTGATAATTTACATTAGTATCCATGATTCCTGGCTGCTCTGGACTATTGTCTTCCAGGTTATCACCATATGTCAGAATGTGCAGACACAGTTTGACTTAAAGGGCTGTTGATACTGACTCATCTTTATTCAAGCATTCTTTGCTCCTACTTGAGTTTTGGGAGGAAAAAAAAAAAAAAGAAAAAAAAAAACCCTCAAGCTTACCAGAGTTTTCTTAGAGTTTCAGTGATAATGTTCAGCAGACATGTAAACTGTAAATGAACCAGTCTTAAAATCTATTTTCCCTGTTCTCATTTATTTTTCATTCCTTTTTTTTTTAAATGTATTTGGAATTTTCAGTGAGGACTGAATAAGAAAGTAGTAATAACTACTGTAATTAAACACTGTACAGTCCAAATGTGTGTGCAAATTATGTAAAAGTGTTTCAGAGGAAGACCCTAGCAAAACTTAGCGAAGTGAGATTCTGACTGGTGGAATGAGAATGGATAGTCCTAACCTGAAAGGAGGAACTATGCAGCCCCAAATGGCATTGCATGATGCTGAGAAGTGTGGTGCCCATGTGGCAGTCCCAATGGGGGAAGAAGGAGTAACTCGTTTAATCCCTAGCAAACAGCCATAGCAGCAAGAGTTTTAATCAAGGCTAAAGCACATAGTTGGCCCTCTAGGTATATTCTTGGCTGTGAAGGTAATGCTGAGTAGTGAGCTGCGGTGGCATCACTAGCACAAAGCTAGTTCAGACCTAAGGTCTGCTTCAATTTTCTTATGTGATACCGTTTTCCTTAGGCATGTTAAACTTTTTTTGATGTTACCTGGCAGCTATATTGTTCATATGCCTTAGCCGACTGTATGATTAGTTCATGCTCTTAGAAAATTATCTCACTTATATTAAACTCACCATCATTACTTGCTGAAATGTATGTTTTGATGGGATGCTTCGGATCTGAACAGGAGAGAGATGTAACTTCTTGGGCATGGATTGCAGTATGGTGGACATACACTGTTAATAAGGCTTAAGAGACAAGGATCTTCATCACTAGAGCAAAACCTCTTTGTACTGACTATGTGCACTTGCAATTTGAGCAAAATTTTTATTCTTTTCAACTTGCTCATCCTCTCTATTCCCAAAGTTTAATAATAATAATTTAAAAAGTGTCTGTATAGTATCAAGTGTTCTTGTTTCTAATTTCCCCTCATCTTCTAAGCATTGTTTCTTAGGCAGGTGAGAATGCAGTGGCAGCAGCCCCTGTTCAGTTAGATATACCTTGGGCTGAGAGCGGTGCTGGGGCACCCAGCGCGATGCTGCGCTCCAGCTCTGTGGCTCACTGAGCATAAACTTGAGCAAGCCTCAGTGTGTCTTGCTTTGTACATCTCATTTACCCTGCTAGGGCAGGGATAACTATGCCAACCTGGCATTTCAGAAGTGCTCAAAGCTTCTGTGGCAAGAATTCATTGTTTTGTTTTGTGCTTTTTTTTAATAATTGTTGCAGTGTATGTATTTAAATGTTTACTGGATTAAAAACTATCACTTTTCCTTTAAAATATAAAGTACTAACTTCTACAGATACTTGAAGCTTTAGGCAAAAATTGACTATAAGATAATTTACTGGGCTTCAAAAGAAACTTCTTTGTAATGGACTGCAGAAACACAATATTGGCCTATTAATAGGTGAATGATTTTAGTCTTACTTTCTGCTTCATTATCTACTACGGAAATATATGGGCCATCTGGAAAAAAAGCTCATTCAAGTCACCATTTATCCAGCACAGGTATCAGATTTGCTTTCTACCGTTAAACCTACTAAGTAAATGATTTCTGAAAGTATCAGCAACTAATAAAGAAGCAAATCTTTCTTTATTTGTGCAGTGAGGTATCCAATACTGCAAGTTCTACCGCATCAGTTTTACTTCAGTAAGAATGAACACACAAATCAAAGAGCAAAAAGAAATCACAAGCTCACTTTCTGGTGAAATAAAGAAAACTAAATCCGTCAGCGGTGTAAAACTACTAATTGTATACTCTAATTTGAAGAAGAAATTCAGAATTCCATTTTCAGCTCTCTGTGCTATTTTGAAAAGAAATGGTAGGTCCAAGCTTAGAAGGATTGTTGATGCCCCATAGAATTTCTGTCCCATTGGTTATTTTACATAGCTCATCCATATGTAAAAGCCATGAGACCTGTTAAAAAGCAATTTTTTTTTTCTGGAACTCTTGTCCTTGTCAGAATTATTCTTTTTGTTTTTGAATGTAAGAAGAGTCTCGTTAAAGAACACATATGCAAGAAGTACACAGCTGATTTCAGTTGGAATAACTGAAATCTAAAATATGAGAATGTTTTATATGCTTGACAGTGATTAATTAAATAACAGCGTACATCATGGTGAATTCATAGGGGACAGTAAAAAGTGTCTAGGTATTATGAAACCCTTTTCCTTATGCATTTCTTAGTGCCTTCAATTTAGTTTCATTTTCCTTCCTGTTTTCCTGCAGTTGTTGTAATCTTTGACACAATTTTTGAAAATGCCCCACAGTCAAGAGGTTAGTGTGTCCGTTTAATTACACTGATTCACTGAATTGATGCTCATTTTAAGCTACTGTTTCCAAGTTAGGCTCCTGTTGTGTTTAAAAATAAAATAGGAAAGGCTTGCCTCTCTGTCACAAATGGAAACCCAGATAACTCCAGGTGGCCCATTTGAAATGCAACAGAATAACAACAGCCCATATGAGAACGCAGTCAGACCCAAGATATACCATTTTGAATGAAAGAATGTAATTTATATGTAATACAGATTGATTAAATGAATTTATTGCATCTAAATTCATTGTTTAATGTGAATTATTTGTACCCTACCTTAAAAAAAAAAAAGGTTGTTTTCTTAAGTGCAAAATGTTAAAAGGTACTTGTTCATTCTTTAAATGAGAAACAGTCTGCATTTGAGATAAGAAACCAAAACAATACATGTAATCATTATCCAACTACAGTTTAAATTAACATTATTCATTCTGGCTCCTGAGTATATCCGTGACCTTTCCAAACCTTTATTTATCACACATAACAAAAAACTTACACAGCTAATTTTGCAGGAGTCAACACTGATGTATTACTGATCGTTTCTCATTTAAAATGATTGTGCTATGTCCTTAATTAAAAAGATGTCTGATGTACATGGGAGAGTTTTTAATTTTGTAGTGTAAAACAGTTTCTAGTGGCCATGTTAGAGCAAAACACAGTCCTCTCTCTGAGACACAATCACATGTAGTTAGCACATCAGGGTTACGGAGACAGTCATTCCTTGTGAAGGAGCAGTAATCAATAAAATGCCCCTCAGTAATTTTTTGAGAGCTAGATCTTTATTGCACTCATATTGTATTCGTTTTTGAGTCCGAAAATGGCTTCTGTCATGGAATCTCACCCTAAATATTTCTGCGATACCACAAGGACAATGTAAGATCTCATTGAATTACGAAATTCTCTCATGACGTACAGCTCGCCATGCTTAGACCCTGTGCTGTGATTTCCTTCATCACCTGTTCATGTCCCTTGTGACCCATCTCTATCGCAGTCTTCTGCTGCCCTACAACTCCTCCTTCCTTCATCATGGAGCAACTGCCACGTCTCGCTGTTAACTTTTCCCACAGTTGATGCTGAGTGTCGAGAAGCCGGGCCTACCACTGTGTATATTCCTAGTCCCTTAGCCCCTCCAGAGACCTTTCTGTGGTCCCAAAGAACAACATGGTTCTTTGGATCATATATGGATGCTTGTCTTGCCGTGTGAAAATATGATGATTCACAAAGGATCCCCCTGTGCCTGTATCCTAATATCAGAATTAATTTTGTGGTTGCTCTTAGTTTATTCATTTTCACATATTTGGAGAAAGATTTCATAGGAATAGAGGCTGGAAGTTGAGGGCACTAAACTAGAATACCCTGAAGCCCTCACACACTGTTACACTGCCTTGCCCGATGGTGCATAATTTTACTTGAAACAGAACAGCTGCAGTAGGAGACCTTGTGGGAAAACTACCCCATAAAGAGCCCATCAAGCTCTTGGGCCAAAAGACTGCTGGGCTCTTCCAGCATGACATGCATTACATGGTATGCATCCATGGGGTGGTTGGATTTCAAATGAATAAACCCGTTCTCCTTTGCAGTTTGATTGTGGAAATATTCAAAGTAGTCACTTTCATGAATTATCTGTAACTAGTAAAAGTGACTGAATGGATTTTTTGCTCTCTGTGGTAAAATTCCCCTGTTTGTTTTTGTAAAAGCCTCCTGTTCTGTGAAGAAACAAGCATTGCTCTTGTCTGTTTTTTTTTACAGCTGCATCCAAAGTGGAGGATTCTCGCCCAAAGCAGAGACCCCCGAGGAGGCCACGGAAGCCCAAGACATTAAATAATCCAGAGGATTCCAGCTACTACACGCTAATACACGTAAGTTGGGCAAGCTTTTGTGGGTTAAAACTGCCAGGTAATGCCCACCTAAACTCTCTTCCTGATGGCCTCATTTTCTGTACTTCTTTCTAATACAGCATAAAAGCTGCATCCTGCTGAAAGGAGGCAGGCCACAAAATTCAAGTTCATTTCAAACAATTAAGGTTCAAAATTGCCTTGACTGGGGCACCAGGTCAGGCCAGTTTGTATCTCTATAACATGACATCTATACATTCATTATATACATAAGCAGCATTTGCACTTTCAACACTGAAGATAAGTGCCCAGTCTCTCTAGATTCTTTGTAAAGTCATTGGAGAAAAGCAGGTTGTTCAGAAAGCTATTTTGAGTACCTAAATTAGTACATGGCCTTGCAGAGAGAGCAATATTTAAATGGGCTGTATTAGTATGCACAGTGTAACTTCCTTTACCAAATGTGTCAGATTGTGATTATGAGGGAACTGGCAAATACAAACAGCTCAGGAGACTAATGGATTTGAATATCTCTATATATAGCGCTTGGTCCAAGTTTAGATACCAAGGTCTACTTCCACTCTTGACTTCAGTGCCCTTAAATATAGAAAAAGGCAAGAAAGTAAGCAGAAAGAGAGGCAACGTAAAAGCATCTCACAAGGTGGTTCCAGAAAAGAAAAAGAAGAAAAAAAAAAAAAGGGCAATTAAACTCATTTGCTTGAGGTGCATGTATCTTAGTGACCTATTTTCACAGCCGGTGAGAGTCCAGTTAATAAACTAACCGTAGCAATTGCTTCTCCTTTCAACAGAAGGTGTCACCGGGGCCTTTAGGGAGAGCTGTGTCTGGCATAGCAAAAAGGACTAACGTGGCTGTATTTTCGTGTCATGGCTGTGAAATAACACAGCTTTGGAACAATGATATTCTGAAAAAGAAATGGTATTAAAAAGAAATTGGAGTGTAAGATTATGCTTTGTTTGTGGAAAACAACATTGGTGAGATTAAGATCTGAAATGAAAGGCGTGAGGCTGAATTCTGCAAATTTCTGAGAAGTAATTCTAAAGTAAGTGAATATTTATAAAGCAGAGATTTTACAGTCAGAAACATAGTATTTTCATAGTATTTTATGAAAGCAAATTTGCTATGTGGCCAGCTGCTTTTCAGAAGACAGCCATCACTTCAGTCATACTGCAGACTTTTGTTAACAAAAAATTTAAAAAAAATTTTTAACCAGACTCTTTCAGGATATTCATCAACATCATTTCCAGTTAGCTGTGTTTTGCAGAAAACTTGAAAAAGAGAAGTCTGTCTTCCCAACACTAAGCTCACTAGGAAGTGACTATGAACAACCAAAGCTTCTAATAAACTTAACCTTAGATGGGGAAAGGGGATCTCCCAGTTATTAAAATCTTGCCTTAGGCAAGTCGCTGAGCTCTAACCTGAGATGGCCGGGGCTAGTCAGCTTTCCCATGCATTTTTGTTTTAATAAACATTGCAGTGGGCTGCAGCTATTCACAGATCAAGCTGATTACCTGAAAGTTAAGGCATTCAATATAATGAATGGCTGTATTTTTGCAAAATTTGCCTTGCCCATCCCTGCAAAAAATAGGTATTTCTCTCCCATCGTGTTACAGATATTAATGAGATACCCTCTATTCTCACTCATTTCCTTGCACATTCAAAGAACTAAGGTGGTACATAGGTATAAATGAAGCCTGACCGTGGCCCTTTTTCATACAGGCAATATGAAAAGGCATTTCATACAGGCATTACAGTTTATTCTTGGTTTACAGCCTATCACTTTGGAATTATACGGCATGTGCATTTGCCTGGATATTGAATAGTCTGTCCATTAGGATTCCTGATTCTCCTGTTACAGGGACTATAAAGTGGTACAATTGATTAATTCTAATAAGTTTTCACTGCTTTGCAACAAACATAATTAGGACTCTCTGCACTCAAAAATACTACTTTTGAAATATCATGCCTTATATTCTGCAGCACAATATTTTTCTCTGTAAAGACAGAAATCTATTAGAGATAATTATTCATATTCCCTATGAGTCACTCTGTTTTGCATGGGACTTTTGTGTCCTAATGATACTTCTGCCACCTAGTACACTGCTTTTTTGAATGGAAGCTTTGTCCATTTTATTCTACTAGAGCTTGTTACAATGCTGCCTTGAACAGGATTATTCCTTTCCCCACTGCATGCCTTGTATTCAAGTAAATTGTCAGGGCACCAAAGAAATGTCCCTCAGTAGACAGTGTTTTCAATTTTATTAAAACAACAATAGATACCTGAAGGTTTTAGATGTGCTTTTCAGTTCTGATCACAACTAATTTTACTCTTTTTTTCACAATATGGCAACTAAAATTTGGGATTAACAGGGCTATTTGCATTTGCAGTGACATTCATATTCACAAAGATTCTGAAAAGAGATTTTGCCAGGGCACTTATTCTGCTCTTCTGCAGTGTTCTCTATAGTTTTCTTTAGCAAAAAATAAACTCTCATTCTCTATATATATGAATTGTACCTTTGCAAAAATGTACATTTCAACACATTAAAAAAAATAACGACTTCATATTTTCTTAGAAATCAATACAAGATGAAAAACGGAAACCAAGGAAAGACAGGTAATTTTTTTCATTATCTCTCTATTTTCATTTTGGTACTCTAGAAATAGTCCTTAGCTGTATTTCAATTGGGAAAATAAAGTGTTAAAAAAATAGTAATTTGGTGATTCACAGGAAAGGCATCCCGTAAAAAAAATAAAATATGCAATTTTGAAAAAACAATAATCCATTACAGAATTCAGTCATTTAGTTTTCCTGGTCCTTTACCATGGCAACGGAAGCACAATAATAAGTTAAGATAAGGTCCACCTCAAAGACAGTTCTGATACAGAAAATAATTCTAAGTGCTTAAGATTCCAGTCAAAGCAAATACGCAACCACTTCTTTTTAGTTAGCAAATATACAAAGAATATTAAAATCCTTTATTAAAAATAAATGGGTAGATCATGTATATATAATCTGTAATATAATTAATAACTAGGAAAAAAAGCAGTCATTGAAATTTCAGCTAGAAATCTTTTTATTTTCATAGTGTAACTAACCTATTTTGATGGATCTCTGTAGGATAAAGGAAGTAGTATATATATCCTGCTTTTTATATCTTAGATTCTTACATGAAGTAGACCTGGTAAATTCACAGCTTGCAGTTTCTGATATATGTACAAGCAGTAGCTTTATTTATTTGTGGTTCCCTGCTTAAGCTTTTTGGCTGCTCCCCGGTGACACATGTAATGCTGTGGTAGTCTGTTCATAAATGCAGGATGCCTGACAACTGTGTGAATGGACCCTCAGCACTAAACTGGCTGAAGCTTCAAGATAAAGACCCCATATGTAAAATATTTATCTTAGATAAAGTTACATGGCATTATACACACAGATTACATGCACAAGCACATTCATTCATTCAAAGCACGTTCACCCACAGCTAAAATTGCACTTGCTATGCCATTGCTTAAGAGATTCAGTTAATGTCCATAACCCCCTCAAGTGTCAGTTCTGGGGGCTCTCTTCTGATGCCATGTGAATCTTGAAAAAAAAATCACATCTATTGGTATCTCTCATTGGCAAGATGATGCAAATCTAGTGGAGTTTGTTTGTTTGGCCTGGATTTTATTTTACTCATCTTAAATCTAGACAAGTAATTCCGTGACAGTATCTTCTTTCATGTGCTAACTCTATACTAGCATAGCAGAAATCAATGGAGTTATTTCTGGTTTGTATCAATGTGAAAGATGAATTCTGTACATCTTTTTCAGGTAGCTTTTACGAGACTATTTTCCCTTTTAAATATGGGTGTTGGATTTTTTTTTTTTTTTTTTTTTTTGTTCCTATGGCACTGGATAGCTCTTACCGACAAAATATAGGTGTCTGCATCAACGACATCAATATTGACCTAGTTGCTGTAGATTCCCTTCTTGTAGTCACAGGACAAAAAATAAGCATCTTTAGGAAAATGATTCATCAATTCCTAAAAGAGATATCTAAAATAGATCAGATGAATTATATCATAAAAATGCCTCTTCTCTGAGTGTAGCAGCAAATCCAGACATACCAGTCCAGCTGTATGTCTGCCTTATGAGCATCTAAAGTAAAATTAATCCCACTCTGTGAGACAAAGTAGGATGCATGAGTATCACAGAATCACAAAATGGTTGAGGTTGGAAGGCAGGCATCTCTGGAGATCACGGAGTCCAAGCAGGGTCACATAGAGCACTCTGCCCAGGACTCTGTCCGACGGCTTTTGAACATCTCCAAGGATGGAGATTCCACAGCCTTTCTGGGCAAACTGTCCCAGTGTTTTGTCACCCTCAAAGTGAAGGCAATTTTCCTCATTCTCAGACAGAACTCCCTGGGCTTCAGTTTGTGGCTGTTGCCTCTTGTCCTAATGCTGGGCACCACTAAAAAATAGTCTGACCCCATCCTCTTGACATTCTCCCTTCAGATGCTTAAACACATTGGTAAGATCTCCTCTTAACCTTTTCTGCTCCAGGCTGCACGCTCCCAGCTCCCTCTGCCTTTCTTCATAGGACAGAGGCTCCAGTCTCTTCACCATGTCAGTGACCCGTCAAAGGATTCACTGCAGCAGCTCCATGCCTCTCTCCTGCTGGGGAGCCCAGAACTGGACACAGCACTTCATATGCGACTATGTCACTAGGGTTGAGTAAGGGGAGAGAATCACCTCCTTTGACCTGCTGGTCATTCAACCCTTCCTAACCCAGGCCAGGATACCTTTGGCCTTCTTGGCCACAGAAGGCAACATTTCTGCCTCATGGTGAGCTTGTCCACCAGGACTCCCAGGTCCTTCTTCACAGAGCTGCTCTCCACCAGGTCACTCCCATTCTGTATTCCTGGGGTTATTGCTCCCCAGGCTCAGGACCCTGCATTTGCCTTTGTTGAACTTTATGAGGTTCCTCTCTGCCCAGCTCTAGAGCCTGTCCAGGTCTCTCTGCATGGCAGCACAGCCTTCTGGTGCATCAACCCCTCCTTCCAGTTTTGTATCATCATTAAACTTGCTGAGGGTGCACTCTGTCCCTTCCTCCAGGTCATTGATTAATAAGTTTAACAGTAATATTGTGCAGTATCATATAGTGCCTTCTCTTGTATGCTCAGCTTCCCAGTAAGTACTTTTGCTACTATTATTTATAATTAGCAACATCTTGAAACCCACGTCAGTTGCCGAGCCTTGCTGTCCTCGACACCTTTCTTGGGCATATTTCATGGCCCTCAAGTATGGCGTCTTCACTGAAGTGCATCACACAAACTGTGCTCTGTTCCTGCTTGTTCCAGAACACAGAATCCTACAATGGTTGAGATTGGAAGGGACCTCTGGAGATCGTTTAGTCCAACCCCCCTGCTCAAGTAGGGCCTGCAACAGGCCGTTCCAACTCAGGCTTCCTATAAGCGGTTTCCATGTAGTGGGCATGTTCTTTAAAACTGGGTTTTCTGTTAGTCTTGCTAATGGGATGAGCAGACAATTTCAGAAACAGAAAACTGCAGATGTTAGATTGCGCACGAACAGCAAAGCAAATTCTTCCCCATCTTGTGCTCACTTTGGGCACAGAGAATTGCTTTTAAAGTCCTGTCCTTGTTCCAGGTGCTGAATCTTCAAGAAAAGTTCTGGATAATATGCTCTGCTTATTTGGAGACCAGCAGCTAATTTTCCATTCTGGAGGCTACAGCACTTCCCAGATAGTTAACAGGGTGCAGACACTATTATTTCACTTTTAAGATAAATAAATCTGTGTAATTGATATGAAAATCTCTGCATCACATTTGCAAATTATCTAAAAAATCCAGTTCTGCATGTTTACTACCTTTCTTCCTACGAGGACCTGAAAGAGTTAAATATATAAGTGATTATTATTTTCTTATGGCCTGTCGATCTCCATGATGAAGTTGGTTTTTAAGGACCTCTAGGGAGTGTCATAAGTATACCTCAATGCTTGAATGTTAATTTGTTGGATGAGCTGAAATACTTGACAACTAAATTACAGTCTAAAGCATGTTTTTGTCATTAAAACATAAATCCTTTGAAGAACAATTCTCATAATGAAATTACTACCACAGTTAGAAATACACTGAAAATGACATTGCTGAAAGTGGCTTAGTGGTGTCTGACCTTGAAGTCCTAGTACTACTTTGTTTTTTTTATGTATATGTATATATTTATTTATTTATTTATTTATATTGGTGCACAGTGACACCCATGTTGCAAAGCCAGATATAATCCTTGCATACCAAATACTACTGCACAATATTTGCTGTTGGGATCAGCCAGTATTTAGCATTTCAAAAATCTCAACATCTGCATTGTACATCGGTCACATTTTAGAGACTAGATGCATGTGTATATGTATTATTTTCCTTAGACCTTCAATACACAAACACAACTACTAACGGTATTTGGTTATCTTCTTTATGAATGTTGAATATTACATTGAAAAGTAGATTTGTTAACTTAATATGCTTATTTATTGACAGTCTAGGCAAAGTGCTAGATTTAGATGTCTATTACCAAGAAATTTCATCCATTGATTCCACCTCAAAGGACAGCAGTTCTACCACAAAAAAGAAGAGACAAACTGTCGAGCGCAGGACTTCAACTTTAAGAGCTACTGAACGGTAAGTCATGGAAAATGAAATAGGAAAAAATACATGTTATATATCCTACTTTAGAAACATGTGTGTGTATATAGACATATATATGTGTATGGGTGGATATCAACATGTACATATTCATGCAAATAAAGATGCACTTTCAAAATTTTTTTTCCTAATCATGGAATCTTGCAAACTTGATTTGGAAGCTGTATAACTGGAAAATTCCCTTCTTCATATAGTAGACAAATGATACTATGACTGGGGTTCAGCCTGCCTGCCAAGCTCCAGATGAGAGGGACAGACTTCCAGCTGGAAATCTCTCGTGTAAAATGGAGAAAAATGAAAGCAAAATCTAAAACTTCTGTTTCTGATTCAGACTTTAAATAGGGTTGAGCTTGTTGCAGCTGAGACAGCTACGTGGCGTCCTCCTCCTGCTGCTGCCCGTAGGGGCAGCTGATGCCACCAGTGTGGACAGGGTGGCAAAGCAGCAGAAGGGAAGGCTCCACCGACCTGCTGACCACTGCCAGGCAAAGAACATCATATTCTGGCACTTGATACTGTGCGGGCATGCATTATACACGCACTCAAGTTTAAATATATTTATATACTTGTGTATTTCTCTATGAGAAAAAACTTAGAAAATAAAGCAAAATGCTAAAGAAAACATTCTAGGTATGGGAGGATTGCTGAATTTTAAAAACATATCCAAACATATCCAAAATATTTTTGATAGTGATATTGTATCAAATCTTTCCATTTCAGTAGGAAACTGTAGAATAATATGAGGTCTGGTTTAGATGAATGAGATTTTTGCCACTGTGCTCACAGAAAGGAAGTTCTTGCTTCACATCATGAGCAGGTCTGATTACATCCTGAATAGCCAAAGTAAAAAAAAAAAAAATCTGTGTGACTGAATTTACACTATTATCTCTGAGGGCAGATTTTACTCCATCTTAAATTTAAGTAATAAACATTTTCTGTGCGTTATTCTTTCTGGAATAGAATTTTTTGTATATATATATAATACAGTCCCCTAGATCTAGAGAAATTAAAACTCCATTTTTTATTTTTATATTTTTCACTGGTGGTAGTGCATACCTCTGGTGCAGAACGCTATATATTCTTGTCATTACTTCAGCATGATAGACTGTATCTAAGTAGCTTAGTTTTATTTTTAATCTAACTCCATGAGAATATTGGATGGCAGGTCACTATTCCAGCCTGTCGGAGTTGTCTTCCAATGTGCAGCTTGCCATCCAAATAAAATCAGGTCAGATGAGCTCAACAAGCAGGATAAAAAATTAAACCAAGCAAATTTACATCACCTGAAAATCTGGTTCAGTAAAAGCATCGGACAAGAACTACTGTAAAGCACCTCTCTGTGTCCTCAGTATTGTACTGTGCTCTTTTATTAGGTCCTCTTCATAGAAGAGCAGGTTGTTCTCAGTGTTCACCTGCTCTTGGTATGACGTGGTTGTATGAGGCGCCTGCTCTGTGCAGCAGACACAGAAGAGGCCTGGGAACATCAGCTGATTTTTTTTCCTTTTTCAGTTTGCTGAGGGTGGAGGTTAAGCAGTCGATTAGTAGTGTTTGCCAAGGTAAATATTTTGTCTTTAATTTCTAAAGCACTTCTGTCTGTGCTTAATCTCTAGGTCGAGGGTTGCAGAAAGCCCTCTGGAAGAGGGTAAAGCGGAAGATAATCCCTATGACTACAGGAGGCTGCTGCGGAAGACCTCACAGCGCCGACGCCTTATCCAGCAGTTCTAGCTCCTGCTCCTGCTGCTGCTGCTGCCACTGGGCTTTTATTAGCATAACCTTTTTTATGATTTTATACCACGTGCTTCCTTTTCTTTTTTTTTAAATCTCCAGTGCTTCAAGTTTACAACGTGTGTGTTCACGTGAATATGAACTATTGTGGTTTACAGCCCAACACCATTGCAAAGGGACACTGTCAATCACAAACCAGATACCTAAAAAAAAAAAGACATAAAAATCCATTTTTTTCTGATATCACTACTACATCTTAAAATTATTAAACATGAAACATCTTAAATATACTTTACTGTCCTCAGTGCATATTTCTGTCCTTTTTACATTTTGTCAGTTCAGTTTCCTAGTTGAGTGTACAAATTCCCATATATACCTTCAGAAAACCTTAGCTATTATTTCTAAAAAAGTGTTTCAGAGGAATGAAGTACAATAATTCAGTGAGGGCATTGCTGTTCATTTCTCGTTTACAATGCCTAAATTGGGGAATGAACTGTATGTGGCAAGTGTCCCTTTAGACAAAACAAAAATACACGATTAATCGGATAGCATATTATAGCAGGTTATTTCTTTATCGACTTTACCATAAAGCTAATAGGTGGTTTTAAAGGTCAATAATGTGTGTATAATCTTTATGTAGGAGATGTCCATGTATAGGAAGTATATCCCATCCTCTCTTCTGCCTCAAGCTTTGTGACTAAACGAACTTCTAAATCATGTTTGCTTTGTTCTCCTTTGTGATAGATTTTTAGGAATCTTAATCTCTGGGATGCCAAGAAAGGACTGGGAAAACGCTTTGTGGTCGACTGCTGCCTCAGTGCAATGATCGTTCTTAATTAGTTCCACTAGAAATTAAGCGGAAACAAAGGTAATAGCCTCTGTGCTTAAAATTTCCCCCAACTCTTCATTCAGAAAACCTTATTTCACAGAAACCACACAAGTAATTGGTGCGCTTCCTTTTAGGATTTATAATTGCATGCTCCCAGCTGCAAAACAAGAGAAGGCAGATTTCATCCAGCCTCTGTAAAGGCCTGATCCTGCACCCTACATTGTTCCCCTAAACATTACGACTGGCAGCAGCAGTAAGCCAAGGGGGCTGGTTTTATTTGTCTCTCCACACACAGGCTTGGGCCTTTCCCCAGAGATACGTAACCATTGCTCTCTCATGTATATATAACTAGTTATAAGGTTGCAAAACATTAAAATTTGCTGCAGTATAAAAACTGTGATAATTTTGAAAGCTGTTTTAAAGTTGCTTTCTCATGTGTTATCAAAATGGCAAAATAAATAAAAACGTGCAAGGCAGAGGGACGGTTCGCTGTGTCTGAACTACACCCCGGAACGATGAAATACCATGGGCTGGGGCGAGAGCACGCGAGATGGAGAGTTGGCCTCTCTGTGGCTCTTTAACGCTGCTGTGGTCTGGGAACCGCATCAGACCTGTTATTTCACACAAAGAAATCCCCAGGCTGGGCTTCCTTTGCTCTCCCCCCACCAGGGCAGTGCTGACAAACATGAAGGTGTCGCGGTGAGACAACAGTCTCGGCAGCCTCCATGGGTGCCTGGATGCGGTAGCAAAGTGAAGCCGGCCCGGGACCTGGGAGCCCCAGGGTTGGCGCCGGGAGCAGGGGGTGACCTGCTCGAGCGGCGCTCGCTGCACGGTCCAGCCCTGGCCTTGCCAGGTGACGTCCCGTGCCAGGACCAGGCCTTGAGCGTGTCCCTCTTCCAGCCGCGTCTCCGAAGCCGCTGCCGCCCCCAGGCTCCGCACACGGCGCCGACGGGACGGGACGGGGCGGCCCGGCGGGCGGGCAGCACCGCGGGCTGCGGGGCA